>CM070039.1:43693749-43734789 GCA_036250615.1 Ptychadena robeensis
TTTGTATATTTTGTATATAGCCTGTTCATTTATTTAGATTTGAAAAACAAAACTAAATCATTGTTAACACTGAGATTGAACAGATTTAATCAAAAGTGAGTAGATCTTTGATGTCCAATCGGCTACATTATGATAATTTAATTGTACTCAGTAGCGGTTTTAGGCATCGACTGTCAGAGGGGGTACCCAGGGCGCCAATCTCCCTAGGATCATTGAATGTACTGATATCAATTTATTTAAATTATAGACATATGTTCAATCTGTTATGAAAAGGATGGATACCTTTGCCTTAAAAGTCCCTATGTCCTTCAGGGAGATTTGTAGAAAATGTGTTTTTCTTTGTATAATGTTCAAAGTATATTAACAAAAAGTAGAAGCAAATGTCTGAAAATTTTATCTAGCTTGAATAGTTGTCACAACTGAAGGATAACCATTAATCTCCTCTTACAGTTCCAGATGTTTAATGCCCCATTGACAGCTGTCACATGTAAGAATACACCACCTAAACTGGAACATATGGCACTGGCAATGGTTTTACTCTTCCATAAAGTAGAGTAAATATTGACTTTATATGCTGAAGGAGGTAGAACTTTATTTTTTCTGCTTTGTATGTTTAAATACATCACAGTTGTTTACTATTCAATTGTGGAGAAATGAATTTAGGAATATTTAAGTTACAGAAGGTGACACCTCATAGATACTCTTATTTGCCGTTATGTGGCTGATATCGGAAAGTCTTGAAAATCTTCTGTTCCTGTTCTATAGACTTTAGATTTGATTGGATGACACATTAAAATCTTACATTACAGCTGAATCATTTATCTATTTTCTAGGGCAGAGTATATATATTCCATTACTCTGAAAGCTAATATGGTCTTCATATGCCTGCAAAATGTCATTTTTTTTCTAATTTTGGATATGAATCTTCCGCCATTGGACAGTTCTGTCTAATAGGTCGTCTTCACAGAAATGAAAAATGATAATGGACATAGATTGTTTGGAAGTCTTCCTGTGGTTGTCATATTGTTGCCCCCTGGGAATGGTTCTGGGATAGAATCCCTGTTTTTCCTGTCTGAAGACTCTTTTTCTTTCAAGGTCCATTTCATCAGCTGTCTGATTAAGAAAGCAGCCATCTCTTTTAAAATATAAATGACAAAAACAAAATGTATTATCGTTCTGATTTCTCAGGGTCAAAAATGTTCTTTAAACCACATGGCCTTGTTTTTTTTACAGTTGGAAAATCCTTTGTGTGAAAAGGAATTCTACAAGTGCAAACTCAATGGCCATTAATGCAGCGTAGTAATTACAATAGACCTATTATAATGCTAATTTTCAAATAGTGGGATTATATGTTTCTATTTCTCTGGATCCGTATTAAGATATGTATGTTTTTCGTTAATGTTTTTTTTAGATTTGTGAATAAACCTTTGCACTGCAGTCCAAAATGTTTATGTTTGGCAAAACCTTTTTCCGCTTTTCATGGATTTAGGGCCATTTCACACTATATGCATTGGGTTTTAAAAATGCACCCATTTTTACTGCACACGTTTTTTTACTGCATACCTGTTTACATAGACAACCAATGTTACTATTCACACTGTATGCATTGCTTTTTTAAAAACGCAGCACTTGCTTTTTTAAAACTCACTGCTGTATGCATTTTTGATTCACTTTACCTTCATTGTTCAAAAACGCAAATGCAAAACTCAGATTTAATGTGAAAAAGGCATGGGTTTTTGTATATATGAAGAAACACATGTCTATAAAAATGCATGAAGTGTAAAGGGGCCCTAAGGGTAAGGGTATAACCACTCTGTCTTTTTATATGGTCCTACAAAGAACATTCAAACTCACTATATGTTCCGGAGCCTTGTTGCTAAACAATTTCATAGAAATCCAAACGTTTACACACAGTAGAGGTATATATACTAAAAAGCACTCATGTGTAAAGCCCCCAATACACCCTTAGATCACTCTATACAATTTCCATTAGATCTACCAACAACTATGTTCCAGGTTCTCCCTGATCCACAGTGATTGGAAGGTCCTCATATTACATGGGTTTTGTAGAAAAAAAGTTGATAGACAGAAATTGTATGGTAATATTGTAAGTTGTATGGGTGGCCTAAGAAGCAACTGCCTAATGTGGTAATTTTCCTTAATGTGTATTTGTCTTCTTACTTGTGTATCCAGGACAAGAATTGCAGAATTGTCTCCCCAATGGGATGGAGACAGCAAAAAATAAACAGATGAATTTGAATAATTTCCTGAGCAAAATGTGCACTTTTGGTCATAGATGAGGGCTCCCATTATGAGACAATTTTCTGGTTCTGTGCTAGCATTAGTTTCTGTTCTGAAATTTGTTGAATGCCACATGCAGGTTAAATATCATATTGAAGACCCTAAATGGATTTATAATATTGATCCATGATGTAACAAACTGTGACAATCCTCTAAATGGATTTGATTTAAAAAACTAGGTCATGATGTGGTTTATTACAGGGCATAAAAGGGTTTGGGAATTTCAGTCGACTAAAATAAATCCAGATCTCTGATTAATTACCCATTAATTCACAAATACAGAATCTGTGTAATTTCTCTATGTTACATAAAGGTAGCCATACACAGTACAATGCGCGGCTGATTTTGCAGCCGATCGACCACTGTGTGGGTTCCCGCCGTTGCACCTATACCTCGCTCAGCCACAAATTGGATGACAGATCGACCAGGATCGCACCGCAAGTCGGGTTGCACGGTGTTCAGACTTGTTGGTGAATTCCTGCCTGATCGCATCCCTTTGCATGGGGATGCTGGTCCCATTCATGTCCAGCACACAAAAGATGCCCGCCGAGCGAGCGACAGCAGTATCCTACCGTGTATGGCTACCTTAAGAACACTTATATTTTCTCTGATCATGAAAAGAAGTTTGCTCTTATTTATTTAAAAAAAATGTCTTTAATAATTACTACCAGTATTGCACAATAAATGTGCACTGAGGGACTCTCTATTATAAACTGATTGGATGCAATAGGTCCATCACGTCTAAAAAAGGTAATCTCATACCTTTGCTCCAGCCATTCAATGGTATGTTTGTTACATATAATTGTACAGAACATTAACAAATACTGGAGAATGTTACTTGATGAACTGCTTTCATTTCATTCCACCTAGTACGTGACTTTACCTTAATGCTTTTGAAAAATCAAAGAAGTACGTTTGAGCTATCCTGATTGGCAAAACAATCTCTAATCTTCTGAGGGTTGAAAATCCCATTTGACTGAGTTTAATAGGTCACCTCTACATTTAGCTTTAAGTAATACTGGAAGGATTGGATCCTAACCTTTTTACTCCAGCCCCAGGCAGGGCAATGACTCACTGTCTACCAGAAGACAGATGCAGCCTTACAAATGAGGGATAACAATGAGAAGAATTTATCAAATCCCAAGTGTTCTTCTGCAGAATAACTTACCAAAAGGCTTAACAGAAATCTTGCCTTATAGGGTGACGCACAAATGACTTGGTGGTTTTATGCATTTTTGTAGCATTATGGCAGACCAGCTAAATTTGGACTTGGCAAAGTTTGTTTTTTGATTTAGTAATAAGAGTTGAGAACCCTTTAAATAAAAAGGGAAATGAGAAAACTATGCTACAAATGTTCTGCACTGAATCCTTCTAAAGCACCTACTGCCTCTCTGTATCTCTTTAGATAGTTCTGCACAGTTTTATGGTGTGGTATTTATACCCTTTAAATAGTAAGTTACTAGGATGACCATTTAATGGGCAACACTTGCTCACATTAAGCAATAACATGTAATATGGACTATATACTTTGAGTATTTACAAAAATAGTTTAAAGCATTAGGTAAAGTCACCCATACACCTTCCAATCTTTCCGTACAGTTTCAGTACATTCCTCTTTTCTTTTACCAAAACCATGTAATAGGAGGACCTTTCAGAACCTTCCAATCTCTATGTATTCTATCATGAAGGCCACTATACTACATAGTTGTTGGTAGATATAAATGAAATTGTGTGGAGTGATCTGAAGGTGAATGGGTGGGCTTTAGGGTGAAAGAGGGTTATATTTTCCAGGACTGAACTAACTTCCTATTAATATATACACTACCAAGGACCATGTTGTTGTCTCTCTATCCCTTCAATGCCAGTTAATTATAATTAATGACATTTCAGACGTTGAAGTCTTTCGCTTATTCTTCTCTGTTTATTACTTAATATCTTTGGAGAAGGACATTCTCTGATATGTGTGCTAAACAATAATATGGTGTCTCTTTGTTTATTACTGTATTTGTTTCTGGCAACTGATAATAGGGGGGGGGGGTCGTTTAATCTTGTTTCATTTGCATTGCATGTGCAATTTGTTCAATAAATGTTTACAATATTTTGGTGAAAGAGCTGAGGTTTTCCTGTTTGCATACTGACCACAGTATGGTGGGAAGGGTCTAAGCAGGTTTGAAACTTTAGTTTAGTCTGTACCTACAAATCCAGAATGATCAATGGTCTTTGGTTTCTGTAACAATGGTCAACTGTGTCCTTTAAAAAAATAATTAATTTGAGCGCATAGCATTGGCAAGCAAATATGTCCACTATTTCTTGGTATGCTCTACAGCTCCGTGGATCACCTATCTGACCATAACCTTAATCATGACATGGCCAGGTAGGTGACCATGCATTACCTACCTGCCCATCACATGAAAAGATAGCAAAAAAAGGAGAATTGGAAGCTGAAGTATAACTCAGATGAGCACAAAGTATTATATGTTAAATTATATGTTAAAACTGACCTCCTACATAGAATCTAAATATAAATTTTACAGAATAGATCCATATCACCTGTTCTACCTACTAAAACCTCTGTCCAGCAAGTCATGTGAACCACATAGTCCTGTCAAACTGCTATTCAAGGAAATTGTATTATTCCATTACAGCAGCTCTAACACTAGTCCAAATTAATATAAAAGAGAAAACAATAGTAATACTGATCAATTATTGGACACCTGGATGGTACATTGAATACTTGCAGTCAACCACAATGATCATTTGTAATATCAACCCTTACTAGCATTTCGAAGAAATCTAGTTAATTTGCAACTCCTAAACAATATTTTTTTCAGGCATCAGATTATTGTAAATCTGTAATTAGGTCTTAGATGTGAACAACCAGCATTAAGCCAGCGGTAGACATGGCGATTTCTGGCTGTAGTTGCGGGAGAGCGACCGGCGTACGTGCTCACGACTAACGCTTGGTGGTCGATTGCCAGCAACCACAGAGGTGCCCACCTTGCCCGATCGATCTGAAAAGCACCTTTAGCTCGATCGCATAGTGAACTGTCCTGCTGTTATTTTTCGGGCCGATCCTGATAGTATCTGCAATCTGAGGAGAATCCCTGTTTTAGTGGCACACGCAAGGATTCCCTTCAGTTCCACGGAAGCTTATCACCAATGAGTCTACGACAAAATGGCCCGGAATCACTGGGTCTATGGCCAGCTTAAGCCTTGTATCCCATCAAAATCGTACGTTAGTAAAAGTAAAATACAAAAATACCCAACAAAGTGGTTTCCATCAAGCACAAGGATGTATTGGACATATCCAATTGCACAGACCCAACAGAATGTTATATGGTATGGTAGTCTGTCAGATCATACTGCTGCTATATAAGATGCACAAGGGATAGCACGGATACAAAAATAGAGAGCTTCATTTTGTCAAACAAGCTTTTTAAAGTCTTGCTTCCTTTGTCTCCTTTATCATTCACCATCAAGGTGTGACCATTATAAGAGCATTGTAAATTAACAGCACCAGAAAAAAAACTGATGATTTTTATAGAATTCCCTGTAATTATACACTGGGAGGCCGATAACTGGAAAAACTTAACATCAGCTACAAAAATAAACTAATTACAAAGAAAAGGATTACAGATCCAGTGTGACTGCAGGAAACGCAAACAATTAAAAATGTCCTTATGAAGGTAGTTTGGAGCCGGGTCTTGCTGTGTCCAGAATAGATCAGCTCTATCTGTACCTAATGATGTATGATTGAAGCTGGCAAAAAAGGAGTTTGGCTCGTTACAGCAATGGTGCCATCGACTGCCCATTAATACTTGTTCACCCATAAATGTCTAATTACATACGTGGATTTCCAGCACATTGGAGTCTCATAAACACTTGAAAAAATCACCGTGAAATGCTCTCTTTCTGGACATAAAACATGATAAGTGGTGCTCAGAGGGACAATGTGTGTTGTCTCACAACACAGCACCTGGAATAATAGCCACTTGTTACATTCTCTGCCCCTGGTTGGGCCTACGCAACATTCTCTCCATCTGCTGGGTTTGTTAACCTACTGTTGGAAGCTATTATACATACAAACCATGATGCTGTTTACGTTGTGATGCATAGGGACACTCTTACTTGTAAATTAGCATCTTGAAAGTCATTCACATAATCATCAACAATACAATAAAAGCAAAAAAATATAAAAATTATGAATTCTAAACCAAATGATATCAGAAATGTATGTTTTAGCACTATATAATGTTTAAATTGCAGTTATATCGCTCTTTATTGTGTCATGAAGATGTGATGTTTGCCTTAAAGGAAACTCCAGTCAATAAGCAAATGTAATGGGCTCAGCTGTAAAAACTTAAAATCTCTAAAATATTGTTCTGTCGGGGTTTACAACGAAGTTTTGTTAACCAGCACCTGGAATAAAAGCCACTTGTCACATTCTCTGCCCCTGGTTGGGAGTACGCAACATTCTCTCCATCTGCTGGGTTTGTTAACCTACTGTTGGAAGCTATTATACATAGAAACGATGATGCTGGCTACGTGATGATGCATAGGGACACTCTTACCTGTAAATAAGCATGTCATTCACATCATAATAAAAAAAAGCAAAAAATACTAAACCAAATGATATAAGAAATGTATGTTTTAGCACTATATAATGTTTAAATTGCAGTTATATCGCTCTTTATTGTGTCATGAAGAAGCTATTTTGCCTTAAAGGAAACTCCAGTCAATAATCATCAATGTAATGGGCTCAGCTGTATAAAAAATCTCTAAAAAATGATTCTGTCAGGGGTTACAACACAGTTTTGTTAACTACAAGGGACACCCTTCATCAGGGCTGAAACGTCAGTGAAGAAAGTTTAGAATGTGTTGGCTTGAATAACTGCTTGTCTATACCACAATCCGATGTAGAAATGTATAATAACATGTTATTTCTTACAACTTTTTGTAGGTGAGAAGCCATATAAATGCTCTTGGGAAGGATGTGACTGGCGTTTTGCTCGCAGTGATGAGCTCACGAGGCACTACAGAAAACACACAGGGGCAAAGCCATTCAAATGCAACCACTGTGACAGGTAAGACAGTTTTTGTAACATTATTATGCACATAATATGTAATGAGTTTCATGTAGATTTTAATAAGTGATATGTATCTCAAGCCAGAACTGTTACATTATGTATAGAAAAGGGATCTATCCTGGTCCTGGGGCACTAGTAAAAGTAAAGTGAAAGTAAAGCTTGGCAAACACAGCTCTATTTTTAATAGATTTTATTGTTCTCTAGTCTATTTCAATAAAGAGCCGTCCAACCTTTCTTTGAGCGGGATCAATCAATCCCACTTGAAGAAAGCTCGGTCCAACAGGAAACCCTGTTCGATTTCCATTACTTTGGATGGGACTAATCAAAAGCAAATGATACAGTATTAATACTAAAAAATAAGCTAAAATCTAAAGCAAATGATACAGGATGAATACAATTTTTTTAAAACTTCTTTAAAGTAAACATTGAAACTGGAGGAGGAGAAGAAAAGGTAAAAGTACAATAGCCTATGGACAAGGAATCAGCCACTTCAGGCTCTTCACTTGGAATGATGAGCTTCAACAACACCCGCCTCCAGCTTGGTGTGATCCGGACGTTGAATGTTGTGGTCCGATTTGAATGCCTCATTATTTATTTCTTATTGCTGTATTGATAAAAGCCTCCTCCACAATTGAGGCGGTCTTTGCTGAGGTCTTCATAAAAATAGGGCCATGTTCCCTGGCAAATGCTTCTCCCTCTTCTTTCTTTTCTGCATATTGGAGGGATCAACGACGCAGAATTGCTGCGGCACGATATCTTGGACATTCAAGCGCAGTGTGATGATGCCATCGCGCTGCCCTCGCACGGCCCCTTGATTTTAATTCTTTTTCAATAATACTTTTTGGGTACAATACATAGCATTTTGTTTATCCTATGCCATATGTATATTTTTGTAGCCCTATGTCCCATTAGGCCTCAATAAATTCCAGTTTTCTCATTTCACCCTTGGACAGTTTCTACCACCTTTTTTATAGATCTCTGCAGTTTCTGCAGATTTACCATTAGCCCTTTAGTTGCATCTCTAATTAAAGTCCTCATTAGCTGGACATCGGTGATCAGTTTTCCGTAGGCAGAGTGGTGGTTGATTGCATTGTTTCCATGTAAACAATGGACTTCACAGTGCTCTAATGGGGTACTCACAGAATGGATTTTTTTTCTATATGAAAAGCCCTGAATAGTTCTTTGTACTGATTGCATCTTGGTCATCATGCTGCCCTTCTTTTATTTATTTTTTATTAGATACATTTCTTAGAAAATATTAAGCAAACAAAATGCAACAGCTAAAAAAGGGTTGTATAAGGGTGTGAGGATCCTGAGGATGATGCTTAATACTGATATCCTAGGGGGGAATTGTGGTGCAAAAAAATCATGAGCTGCTGCATGAGATTTTAGGATATCAGTAATTGCCTAAATCAGCTTCATAAGGTTGCTGGTATTTTAAAGGTCTGATCAGTAATGCCGCCCATACACCTTTAGATCATTTCATACAATTTCCTTTAGTAGTTTCTGTAGTATAGTGTGCACCCTCATAGAAAACATAGTGATTGGAAGGTTTAGAAAGGTCCTCATGGTTTTGGTAGAAGAAAAGTTGATTGTACAGAAATGTTATTTTTAAATTACTAAAGAGTATTTGGCTATTGAGTGGTGCACAAAAGCAGTTGGGACCTAAGCCCAAGTGAATTAGATGAAGAATTCCGGTGAGTATTTTAATAAAAATTTAGCTTAATTTGTTAAGACAGAAGCAGGAGACAATATGTCCACTGGAGATATTCCTGTACCACTTTTAATATTTTCAGAATAGTTTTAGTTTTAGATTTTTGCAGGAATATGTGTACAGTTAAATTTGTTTACAAAATTGATATTGAAAAACTGTGGTATCTTCACATTTAGTATAATTATTATAAATTACAATGTATATTGCGCTACCATATTATACAGTGCACACAGTATATAGTTATATATCTGACCATCTGTCAGGATGGAGCTCACAATATAATGTCCCTGCCATAGTCATATGTAACTACTGCCAAGTACTATTTACGCAGTCCATGGACAATTTATGGGGGAAGTCAATTAACCTACCAGCATGTTTTTGAAGTGTGGGAGGAAACCAGAGTATCAAAAACAAAACCCACACAGACACAGGGAAAACATACAAACTTCTTCCACATTAGTAGTAGAACTTTACCTTTGGTGTCATTGGCTATATATATAACATGGTGAAAACAGCGCCAATGTAAATGAATACACAGTAGCCAATCCAAAATAAGCTTCTAATGCCCACACATGAAATATCCATCTTTGTGTATAATGGTGAGACCATAACTATAGTTTTATGTTGCTTGCAATGTGCTAATTTTATTTAGTGTTTTGCATGGTGTACAACATTAATATTGTTTAAAGTTTAAATGGTACTGACAGACATTTTTCATTTCCCACTTTAAGTCAGTCTCCTGGCAAAAATGTCTGCTTCATTATGTAGAAAGTAAATGGCTAGAAATCTCCCAGAAGGAACAAGAATTCTTGTATAGGGAAGACAAGTCTAAGGGTGAAGGGAACAGAGTGCTAGAGTAATTACAAGTGACAGCCCTGACATTATCATCTTATGAAAGCTTGGTAGCTGAGGCCTAGCAGGCCAGGCGAAGCCTCAGTCAGGCTATTGTCAACGTTATTGAATAAAGATGTGCTTTTAATCACATTAGAAAAGGGCTGAGGAAGATGAGTTATCAGGCCAAAGAACTCAGGGGTAGCATTAAAAGAAAAGGCCAAGAAAATGTCTGTAATACAATCACCGCTATATATTTAGCTCCTGGCAAAACAACAGGTCAGGAAACAGGAACAAAGTTTTTGTGTTTGATTTGAAGGAAATGTGTTTTCATGAACATCCTGCTTTCCCAAAACCTTACTGCCCCCTCCTGTGACATAGTATTTTGAGTAATAGAATACGACAGATGCTATCAAACAGTCATGCCTTTAAAAATGTACAGGGACATTGCAGCTAAGCTAGCTAAAAACTAACCATTATGTAGAACGAAGTCTAAGATCACCATAAATACTATATTGAATTTGAAATAACATTTCATTATCTCAAGTAGAAATAAGGAAAAGCTGTCAGGCTGAAATGACTGTGCTTCAACCAAGGGACGTATGCAGTGGCACAAACCTAGAGAAAACTTTTACTTTAGGGTCCACGGTAAAGCTCTCCAGGTAAAGGGCAAAATCTGATACTCAGAGAAATTGTCTTCTCTGAAAAGTTCTAACCGCAGTCCAGCATTACAATTAGTGATGAATGTTTGCTCTTCTTCTCTCCGGCGAACAGTACGGGTGTTTGACCCACCCCCTTCGCCAGCAAGAAGAAGTCTATAATTCTTCCTCTGGCTAGATCAGGCGCAAAAGTTCTGGCTTGAGGAAGAATTATTTTCACTAAAGACTGGGTAAAGACACCCGATCTCTAGTGCT
This sequence comes from Ptychadena robeensis, assembly GCA_036250615.1. Lineage (NCBI taxonomy): Eukaryota > Metazoa > Chordata > Amphibia > Anura > Ptychadenidae > Ptychadena > Ptychadena robeensis. The sequence continues at coordinate 43,704,597 of CM070039.1, forward strand.
ATACCGGGCATGGGCCGGAAATGATGGCCGATCGACGTCACTTCCAGTTTAGGAACAAGAAACTGTGCGTTCCATATACCGGAAGTGATGTTGCGGCATCATTTCCAGTATAGTTCCAATTCAAATTCTCTGCCAACAGTCCGATCTGCCTGTTCGTGGATGAACAGGGCTAATGTTCTGCCATCACTGATTACAATCCAGGTCTTAAAGTCTTGCATTGTAGGTGATGACCTCAGGCATGGACTGTTGACCTTGGAGAAGAAGTTTTGGAGGACCAGAAGATGCAGGCTGTGGGAGACATAGGTACAGCAGAAAAAAAGTGTTTTACTGGTACCCAAACAGATTAATGAACATTTAACATTCCTTGTGTGGGGGTGAGTTTTGTCATTTACTGGGAGTTCAATTTTAAGTGTGAAAATGCTTGGTTGAGGGGAGGGTTCTTTGTGAGGGTTATGTTAATACCTTTAAGCAGGTTCTTGGAATTTACTCTTGTTTTTGTTGATAACACCCTCTTACTAATAACTGACTTGTGCTTGGGTCATCAAAAAATATATCATATGGACACATCCCATAATATCTTCAGTATATCTTCAGGTTTTCCTCTGTTTAACTACATTTCTTTTTTGGGCTTGTTAGTATGTACATTTGTGTTTGTTTACCCAATAAATTAAGTCTGTATTATGACAAGGGGAAATAATCTGCATGAATGCATCTTTGTAGCAGCAAACCATTTATTACCGTGATCTATGTCTTACTTTTATCAGCAAGCAATATATCACTGTTGGAGTAAACTTTTTCTGCAGAGGGGAGCAGGCGAAGTGTGATCAGCTCTGCCCTTCTGAATGATGCTACCAGAGATCTCATGAAATCCCAATGGCATAAAAAGACTTGATAATAAGAACTGTGGTCTTATTGTACAACAGGGTGCTCTTATCAAGAACTCATAAGCATGATGTGTAGCTCAGGTGCTGCTATATTCATCTTCTAGGTTCATAACAGGTCTCTGGATACCATTGGCAGCCAGCGGTTCTAGACCAGAGCTCCTATGAGTCCATTGAAATCCCTTCACTCAGCTTTCTTAGGTACCACATTTCCCAGCCTCAGCAACCTGTTGAGCATAAATGCATGGTCTGCATTGTGCTCAAAAGAGTTGAAAAAGAGCTTATGGCAATTCGAAAAAAAGAATTTTACTATAAATGTAAACTTATATATTAATCATTTATTATACACTATCCACTGTACTGCATTACAGAGGTGTGACTCCACTAGCAAGCCCACTGCAGTTTCCTTGTGTTTTGGCAAATTGTAGTGGCGCCATGGCCTTAAACTCCCCAAAAACGTATGTCAAAACCATTTTCTTATATAATAGCAGTGGTGGGCAACTGAATTGATATAAAGGGGCCACAAATTCGGCCTTCGGCATCGTTAAGGGCCGCACAACCCCACCTCTGTCGACTGATAGCAGCAGGCAGTAGACTAGATCCCTGCAGGAATTTTAAAACCTGAAAGCACCAACCCCCCCGCACCAGCACTCATATCTAGAACTGGTTTTCCTGATCAACATTGACAATTTTACTTATGTAGGAACACCAAAGTTGATTAAGAAAGCCGGGTCAGTGTGTGAACGCTACACATGGTGATATATAGTAATTGCCCCATATGTGTAATCAAAAGTTATGTGCTTCATAGATATAATATAGTGGAAGCATAGGCACCATATGAGTCGCAGATTGGCTTTCAAATTTCCCATTAGCCTGCTCAGGTGTAGTCTTAAGCCTGCCATACACCCACCGACTGGGTGCCGACAGACGAGTGCCGATGAGCTCTGGAATGCAGCGTGATGACGTCATCACGCTGCATTCTCGGGCTGACTGAATTGGCGGGCACCCTTTGTGTTCCGGCTGTTACTTTCAATGAAGACGCCGGTTTTCATTCAAAGTAACGGCATTGGCTGGCATTGGCCAGAGAACATCAGACTTGTCCGTTCTCTGGCCGGCCGAGCTGTGGGGCGACAGCAATCTGTCGCCCCATGTGGGCACACACCGATTGTTGCCCAATTCTGCCACCGACGGCGCGAGCGTGCAAGATCCCAGGTGATTCCTATGCCCTATAAATAACAGTTAGGTTTTGGGGGCCGAAAGTGGAGGACCAAGGGGACAATGCCCATGGACCGCAGATTGGGCACCTGGGATATATAGTATGTATTTCAAACTGGTATTTTTATCAATGTCTGCACATCAACTGTAATGGTATAGATTGTATACATGAATACATAATAATGGTAATATGTTAAATGTGTAGAATTGGCTTTTCCAATTTTTGTATACGACTCTCAAATATCACCTGTTATCTTTTTTTGTGTTTTAATTGTAAATATAGATTACCAGATCTAGGAAAGAAATTTCAGTTTGAATCTATTCCTTCCACTAAGATTATAGTTGCCAGTACCTTTATTTTTCTTAGCCATAAATAATAGCAATTGCAATATTTGAAACATTTGTCCATGTTTATATCTGGCTGGAAAAAAGGAGACCAGTTGGCTGGTATCAGCAATAAAAGCCAAAAAAACTTTACTGACACTTAAAGCTGTTGGCACTGCAGATCGCCTATGCTATAGTCACATTTTAGATTAGAAGGCAAGTAGATCTTGAAGTTACTGCTGGCAAAAGTGTATTTAGTTAAAAATGTCTTCAGTGCACTGGCTACTAAATTTGAGGTTCCTACTGGTACATTGGTCATTGTTTTGTTTTAAGATCTCATTTAAAGTTTATTTAGTACAGTATATGCAAAAATTGCACCATTTTGGGGATACGATTTATTGTTGATTTAAGTGCCAGATCGATCAGTGATGGAACTAAAGATTAGCTACACAAACAAATGCAATTGGAATTGATGGCAGTGGAATCAGGCCGGCATGGGCTGATCAAAAGATCTTAAGGTCTCCAATAACATTTTTCAATTCGCAATAGTTTGACAAAAAATTACATATCGAAGTCCGATCCCTGCCAATTTTTCGTGCGATTTTCCATTATTTCTGTTAATCACATGCTTTAAACATGCATCGTGACGATTGATCAAACGCCATCAGGCGTCATACAAAACATTGTAGCGTCTATGGCCAGCTTGACACTTATAAGCAGACCTGGCATTTTAGGAACTTGACACATCTGATGGATAAAACCAGAGCAATATACAGGTGCAGTATATTTTGTTAACTTGAGGCAAGTGACCTTGGCTAGGCAGGAGAAATGATTTCCTCACTCTCCCCCAGTCATCGTACTGCAGATATATAACTTTGTAGTAAGTCATAAGTTGAGATGCTGCAGCAGAGACTGATCTGTGCCAGATATTTGTGAACACAATGCACAGTATATATCAAGATATCAGTCAAGGTGGTGAAAGGCAGTGTTCATTCAGTTTTACAGTACACAGTGGAGTTTGTGTTGTAGAGCACATTGGCTCTGATTAAGCTGTTATACAAGGGTCCTTGAAAATCATTAAGCACAAGATCCAGATCCAGAAACACATCCACACCAATATATTAATGCAGAATCATAAAGTTTTATCACAAACTAAACATTTTGCATAATGTTATTCATTTTGTAAAGGTTTATGATGTACCCCTTCATATGGCTTAGCATGCTCATTGGCATAACAATAGAAGCCTCAAATTAGCCTTCAAGGTTGTAAAGTAAAATTTTTATTTCTTCTGAATCAGACAGCTGATGTGTAAGAAAGCCTAACACTGATTAAACTCAAAGAAACACAGAAATTATCACCTTATTAGAACCTGTATGACTGAAAACTAGATAAAGGGTGAAAACAATTCCTGTACATGTGTGTGGAAGAGTTGCATCATCTATAGCCAAGCAAAACTGACTGAAGACTAAGGACAGGGGAGAGTAAAAGTAACAGCAACAGAAATGGAGCTACAAGGAGGGGAATAGATGGTGCATCACTAGTTCATTGGTAAACAAGACTGTGACTCCACTATGCGTTAAGGATGCGGTGTGTTAACAGATCCCATTTAACGCATCCCATGTCTGTCAGCATCCCCGCCAATGAATGTGCTTAGCGCAGGGGGTGCCGATGGACCCAATAGCGCCATGGAAACATAGACTAAGGTTTCAAATATGTTCACTTTACCAACAGCAACATATTACTACTATAAACTTTTCTTAGACCAGGGGTGGGCAAACATTTAGAATTGTGGGCCACAATGTTTTTTTTCATTTAAAAGAGGGACCAGACAAAGATTCTGATAAAAAATATATGGAAACAATTTATAAATATATATATATTAAAAAAGAGGATTTGTATAGCGAACTTAAACATACAAAGAGGATTTGTATAGCGAACTTAGACCATAACAATCAATCTTTCAGCCAGGCTGTGGTTTGTCCACGTCGGTCTTAAACCTATCCATTTGTACCCGCAATGGGTATGAAAAGTTAATGGACATGGACATTTTCAGCACATTTCATGCAACAGACTAGTTCAAATAAAAATAAAATAAAATGCCTTTCAATTGGTGAAAAAAGAATTGTTGAAAACAGGGATTCTATAGTATTCTCCACCCCAGGGCTGCCGTCAGAAATTATGGGGCCCAGTACAGCCAAAATGTCCGGGCTGACAGTGACAGCTGACTGCTGTGCCGATCCGGGGCCCCGACGTGCGGATCGCCGGGCCCCCCTAGCTGCCCGGGAGTCCCCCCTGTCCCCCCCTGGCGGCTGCCCTGCTCCCCCCACTCACTACTTACCTTCCCCTAAGCTAACCCAAACTTCCTCACTCTCCACAGATTTGTTCTTACCAAGATGCAAGGGTTATATTTTCTTTAATTTACATCCATAGCCCAGGTGTTTTCAAACCATGGCATTATGACCCGAGAACTGTCTCCAACTGTGGAACATATCCCCCATATAAGTTTATGGGGCTATAATGTAGACAAGAAAAGAAGCTTGCTCATCAATAAATCTACACAGATGGAGCGTTAGTTAAGTTAGGTTTTGGGGAGGATCAACAGTAAATCCGTGTTTTTTACTGAATTCTATCATTACGGTTATGCATTCATTTTCCACTTAATTTTGGTGGATAAAAGTAGGTTTTTATTTTGTGTTTGTTATTTAATTGAATGACAGCATCACCAATTAAGATAAATGAGTATTTTAAACCTTTGCACAACAAAATAAATCCAGCTTGCCAGTGAAAGGTATCATCTTTTTATTTTCACCTTCCTGTGCATATTTATAGTAATACAATAAGAAGAGCTTAATATGTAAAATGTAATGTGGGACACATAGACAGTGCTGACTTCAAAGTCTTGTCAGCTTGCCCAAACTAAGATTCCACTATTGACTGATAGTATTTTTAGTAAAAGGAATGGAATGTGGACTAAATGTATTAAACACCTTGTTCTGAAATGGATCTGTTCCATTACTGTCAGTGAGCAGAAGCATATAAGGACAACAGTGTTCTCCCCAAAGCAGATTGGCCGGGCGGCCCGCCCGGGAGATTTTGGTCCCCGCCCGGCAAGTCCTCCGCGGCGAGCAGCCTGACAGGCGGCGCCTCCCATTCTTCAGGAGCGCGCCACAGCCACTGAAAGACTCCGGCCCGCGACACACTACCGGAGCCGCGGGCCGGAGTCTTTCAGTGGCTGTGGCGCGCTCCTGAAGAATGGGAGGCGCCGCCTGTCAGAGGACTTGTGTGCTGCCGCTGGCTGGCAGCCTATCAGAGAGGCCGCCGGACCGGTGCAGGCGGCGCGATGACGTCATCGCGTCATAACGTCATCGCGCCGCCCGGCTGAAAAAAAAATCTGGGGAGAACACTGGACAAGATGATAATAAAAGGAACACACAAGGTAAATAAAAGTGGTGACATATTATTATACAAAAATAATCACCCTGTAACTTTATCTTTAATAACTGCCCATGCTGTACGGTCATATTCATACATTACAGAAATTTTTCTATTGCATTTTTCTATTTTTAAATGATTTCATGAAGAATCTTCTATGTATGTTCAACAACCTTGACGGAACCATGTCATTTTATATGCAATAGCTGTTTAGGCCATTGTTATCTGTTAGCAAACATATTTTCCATGTATTATTCAAGGCTTAAGGATTACTAGTAATTCTACAAAGTGTTCTGCTGTGAATAGGAATATATCATCAACTTTTTAGCTAAAAATTATCCTGCCCCATTGTGCTTATATGGTTTCATGGAAGATCCATTGTATCTTCCATTTTCATGGCAGATAATGTAATGCATTGTTCATGCATGCAGTGCACAAATGCAACAAACTGCATAAAGCTTACGCTACCAGCTTCCCATGGTAAAAATATCAATGAAATCACACCAGGGAAGAGAGGGTTACTGCAAATGGGCACATCTGGGGCACCAGTGACTTTATTTGGGCGATGTTTAGTACATAGGTGCACATTGCAAGCAGTTTTCTTCATAGAAAACTGCTTTCATGCAATGTACTTTTCAAATCTCCCCCAGCCGGAGGAGTTGCCAGCCTGCCTGTGACATCAGGGACACCGGGACAGCGCAGAACTGTGAGTATGTGCTCCCGGTGCCCCAATGTGTACTGGACGGCAGCATCTCGTCCAGTGCTATACTAGCAGTAGCAGGGCTGGACGAGATGCTGCCTTCCTGACCACTAGGGCGGTTAAGCCATAGATGTCCGAGGCCCCAGTTTTTCACAAATCCAACATTAATGTAATAAAGACAACCTACTTCCGAAGGGTGGAAGTAGGTGGTCTACAGCTCTTTTCTTTTACTGTAGCCTGTACTTGGTTGTCTCCCATAGCTCTTCTCTCTGCCCAGGCTATTTTCAGAATAGTGATGCTAATAACTGAGTTTTAAATGAATTTGGAGAACATTACATGGATTGATATCCTTTGTTGCTATTGATGAATATGTTTTAACAAAAGATTACATGCTTGAAGGCAGGAAAGCAATACTGAGAAGGTACAGCATCTATGATGAGTCACCATCACTGCAGGAGGCATCTGATTTTAGGGCCGAAGGTGGTCAAAAATTGTGGTAATCAACAGATATTTCAATTTTATGACCTCTAGCTTAATACTAATGCAGCAGTAGGATGCTTTAAACATCATTCCACTAATGCATAAAACATTTATTGTTCCCTTTATATACAGAGGAAATTGGACAGCCATTTAATGTTTCGGATCACCGCTGTTATCACAAATGTTTATCCAAAGTACTTTGCACTTACAGAAGCAAGGGCTCTAACAGTGAGTTAAACATAAATATAGAAAATTGTATTATAAATAGCATAGGGTGATCAGTGAGTCTAACTTTCAGCTCCACATTTTAAGCTACTGCTAGATAATTAGATGAGGGTCTTATTCACAAACTATCTCTGGGAACATGGGGAAAGTCTCTGTATGGCCAATGTGCTAACTAATTCAGCTGCAATATTCACAATATTCATCATTCCTGCTATCCTTAACTAAGCCAGTCTGACATTTATGATGATCAAACTATGACCTTATATCAAACTAGGACATTATTTCTATGCATGACAGAAGGTAAAGACTTGCCTGACTGAGCTGAGCACCTTAACCTCCATGGCTGTTTCTCCCCATTTGCCTTGGCTTCAAAATCTGTACACATCGGCGGTGTCATTTCAACGCCGGCGATGTGGCCTGGGAAAAGTGACACCCCCTCTATTAACATAGAGGTCAATGGCACCGCTCCCCCCACCTCTTCGGCATCACCAATGACGGCGAAGGCGTGACAGCAGAGGGGATCAGCGAGCCTGCAGTGATGCAGAATCGCTGCAGGCTCATAGAGGAAAGATGGGTATGCCCGATCCCAGCACAGGCACAGTTTGTTTTATGAACAAACTGTTACCATACTGGGTTCAGGCATAATGCCCAGGAGGTTAACTGCATAATCATTCTTGGTCATTGATTCAAACATTTTTGAAGTAACTTAATTATTATAAAAAATAAGTACACAATCTCTTTGCACTTTCCATGTTCCCTCTACTCCCCTTTGTAGTTTTAGAGACTATGCGGGTGATGTAATAGTTTACAAAAGAACTATGTAGGGTTAAACATATGATATCCAACCTAATCATACTCAGAGACCAATCCATATAAAAGTTTTAGCCCTTGCTGTGTATTGTGTCCACCCATTTATGCCCGGTCTTCTAGTGAAAAGATTCTTCCTCCGGCACGATCACACAGGTTGTGATCCTGCCAGGGGAAGAATAGAGATCATCTTCTCGCTGGCGAACGGAGCGGGTCGAACACCCACACTGCTCGCCGGCGAGAAGATGCCTTGCGGACAGTTCGGCCATCACTACCCATGACTAACATAACGATGTAAATGTTAAACAAATGATGTACTGGTATATATTTAGGAAATTTTTTGTATCCAATTGTCGTTATTAACTGGATGTTAGCTGTCAGAAAGGTTGTGTTGATATTCAAAGCACATCCTGCATAGTGTCTAATTGACGCTAAAGTCAGCACCCTGTTAATTGTTTTCCTAATGAAATAAACTGCATTAGTTAGAAGAGAAAAGAAACCCAGATTCCTGAAGCAATGCCTGAGGAACAGAGTCTTTTAGAGAGGACATTAGGAAATGGAAGCTTTCAGTGTCAGGCTAATGGATCCACAACAGATGGTTCTAAAGGTGCTTTAATCTGATCTGGCATATGACAATACAATAAGAACAGCTTAGGGACCTTACAAAGAATAGTTTTTTTTCTAAATAGTCAGTATAAACATAAGTAAATTTTACAGTATACATTTTAAACGTTTTACACCACGATTACAGAAACAGATGGTATTCACCATCGGACATTATGTAACTACGACTACTTACGGCAATTCTTTTAACTTGCATTTATCAGCAAATAGAATTTTTTTTTATCTGTTATGGATATCCTATCAATAAATAGTGATGAGCAACATAGGCAATATTCAAATTTGCGATATTTCGCTAATTATTCTACTAATATTCGATTCGATACACATTATATTCGCATCACAAAACCTTCAAAATGAATGGTCACATGTGGTATTTATTTTCACATTGCGAATATATAATCGCAATGCATCGCCATTAGCTTCCCAATGCATAATATTGTGAAAATTCTAAATTGTAAATATATCCGCCATCATATTCTCAAGTTTTTTAAATTCTCCAATAGACAAAATTCGCAATTCAAGTATTCGAGCTCAACACTAGCATACCTAGCTTAACTTCATTACCTAGTAAGTAACAAAACTGAAAGAGGTGTGTAAAATCGCAGCTGCAGGGTTACAGTCCAATTGAGCTCTCTAAACCATAACAAGCCTGTCTTTCTGTATATATATATATATATATATATATATATATTTATTTATTGATTTATTTATTTATTTATTTATTTTCAATACATATTTGTACGATTAATTACTTAGCAGCTCACATAGTTATGGATTCCTTTTTATGATAACAACATGAGCATATGGAACCTTGTCCACATATTGGAAATATTCTTTACTCTGTGATGTTGAATTTCTTTCTTTTAAAGTACTAAGAAAGCTTTTAATTTTCTTTTACATAAATTGCCCTAGGCATGCCTAGTTGCTTGCCAAATGTTTATCAGATCTGTTTTTGGCCTCTAAAGCAGGGTACAGATGGCCCGTGAGCGTGCACGGCCATCGATCTGGCCCATATCTATATGTGTGTACCCTGCTTAATTAAAATCAATAACTTACGTATTCAACTGCTTTCATGTGTTTAACATGTGAATAAAATGTATCACCTTTGTGTTTTTCAGGTGCTTTTCCAGGTCTGACCACCTTGCTCTGCACATGAAGAGACATATTTAAGGACATTTAAACGCAGTAATGGCTCTCAAGCCTAAGAGGACCAAGGATCGCAGTGGATACCAGTGGTTATATTATGGCAGGAGCTACAGAACATTTCATGTAAAACTTTGTACACAAAAACCATATCAAAAGTTCGTGCACCATCATACACTCAAGTATACAAGATAATGTTTGTTATGCCTTACCCCCCAGCCTATTTAACAGGCGCAGAGTTTTGGAGAGCTACGTCATTAAGGAACTGATCCAAACAGAAAGTTCTTTCTCTGGAACCCAAGACATTGAAAATTCCTGCAATCAAAAAGTAATATAAAGGTATCTGAAGAACCTACTTTTCTGAAACTCAGAAGCTGCTATAAAGTCACCCTCGAGTTGCATCGTTGTAGCACTAATATTTTCTTCTAAAAAGTGATATAAAAAGTAAAAAGACTGGTTTCATACTAGAGAACCAAAACATGGTGTGCTTTGGTTCATCTTTATATTTGGACTCCCAATTATAAAAAATTCTTAGCTCTACCAAGCTCTGTTCTGTCAAGTATGTGGTCTCCTCTGGATCGGCCTCATTCTAAAGCTCTTAAGATCATTTCTAACTCAACGCCCTAGGCCTTACTGGCACTGGACTGGTGGGGTCAGAATAATAAAACCATTATGGCTACTGTTAGGTTTGTGTTTCAGAAGATCATGTGGATGGAAGAGCACTCATAAACCCCAACCTAATTTATTTTGACTTCTGTTGGCTGTAGCACACCTTATGCACTATGGACTTGTAAAAGCCACTGACACTGACTGAGGAGGGAGCCTATGTATTATGGGTACTCTTCACCACCAGTGTGCGCACTTCCAAAGGTTAAATAACCTTTAAATTTTTCAGTGAAATATTATTTTACTCTTTGCTTCATTTTTTTTCCTTTCAGAAGCGTTTTGTCACATTCTTTTCATGGATAATTATCTTACTGAACTTTTCAATCTCCATCTGGACACTTTTAGCTTGAATTGGACCAGCAACTTAGACTTGACTTCTAACATTGAATGGGTGGCAAGCTTACGCCCATTGAACTTTCCAAACCTTGTGCTTGATCACTGACTTCTACTCCTAACAATATAACTAGTTAGAAACTTGATGTTATTTCCAGAGCAGCTGCATTTTGTACTAAATATTTTTTCTTTTGAGTATCTGAAGACATCACCTACAAAAAGCCAAATATGTTGATAATGGATAATGGAGGACACTTACAGCTAAATGATATTGCCATAATGACCCTTTATTGGTCAAAGGCAGACAATTCCTTGTTTAACAAGGCCTTTCATTGGGCACTCTTAACTATAATTAGGAGGGTTTCAATGGATAGACATTGTTGGCATTTATCCAGGTATTGGTGTTTTTTTTTCCATTTGGGACATTTCAGAAGTTGAGAACTGCAGGTCTTACTTGGACCTTATTTTAATAAAACCTTAACTCATAAAAAAGAATCTTAACCCATGAATGCTTAGGTAACGAGTATCCATGTACATACGACACAAACAGTAGTAATTAGTCTTTGCTTCAAAGACTAAACATAAGACCATATCAAGTGGTCAATTCAAGTAGGTGTGGTGGGAAACAGGTTGTATATTTTGTATATTCTGGGACCACCCATAAGCAGCTAGTAAAATTGCACATTTGGTCCCACTGTGTCCAGATGAAAGCAGCTCTACCCAGCCGGCTGGCCTCTTTTTAACTTGTTTTGACTCCCTGACTGTTAAGCAAAAAAAAGAAAAAGAAAAAAAAATTAATAAAAAATGAACAAAAAGGAAGAAAAAAAAGAAAAAAGTAAAAAATAAAATACAAAAAAATAAAAAGGGTCAAAAATGACAAAAAAAAAGAAAAAAAAATATCAAAATGAAAAAAATTTATAAAATCACCTTACATATTTGAGACGTTGAAAAGAAGGAATAAATTAATTAATGAAAGAGCAGCCATGGCACTTGAGGTGTAATTCTGAAGCTGCCAGTGGGTAAACATTTCCGTTGACCAATCCCTCTGGTTTCAAAAGGGTTTTTAAGCCTTCTTAACTAACGTCATATGATACCTACTGAAAAACACCATTTCATCCTCTGATATCCTTGCGTTTTCATACTCCTTACTTCCATGTTTATTTATTAGCATTACTTTTTATGGGGTGGGATGTTAACATGACCTGAAACCAAAACCTATGAACATTTTAGGTGTTCCGAAGAATCTGATAAAGGGTGAATGAAAAATGTTTGATTCCAAAGATTTAAAAATCGAAAATGTACTTACTGTACCTGAAGCACTGCTTGTCGACAATCCTTGTAGTCCTCTGCTTCTGCATACTAGTTTTGCATATTTTAATGTTATGGCCATTCTGATGGATTTTCGATATTGTGATAAAACTAAAGAACATAAATTCATAGAAAGCAAACGCTGAACATAATAGGAAATGTAAATGCTAGTTTTCCTGCATTTCAAGAGGCACCTTCTTTGTAGATATTTTATACACATGTGGTTGATAGAGGAGCATGTACATTAGGGGAAATTTAGCTGAAAATGTTGCTATCCATTTTCTTCCCACTAGCCCAAGTGTGTCTTTTGAGATGCAAATTTTAGGACAACGGGGCCTACTTAAACTAATTGAGGTCTTGTTTGCCCATAAATGTCATCAACAATTAAATGTGTTATTGCAAACTCTAATTTGTTATGCAGAAAATGTTTTGCCCTCTGTTTCCATGTATGCACATAATAAGGGTCATTTCTGAATGTCCACCTATTTTTTACACAGAAAATCTTGTAAGGGGCAAGTTTAACTGTCAATGTTTACATCATAGATCTATCTGAAGAAGGAGCACTTTGACATCTTATTCCTGCTTCTAGAGGTGTTCTATTATAAAGACACAATTAACCTTTGTTGTATATATGGGTTAAATTGAAGAAAGAATCATTGCTGAAAGCAGTCCAAAAGAACCATCACAGCAGCTGTTTTGCTGATGCCATTGCTGATTTGTTACTGATGGCATATGAGTAAAGCTGGCCATAGGCGCTTAGATCTGCGGCCCATTGAATGGACAAACGATGGCCATGTGCGTTCGCAGTGATAGATCGTTCCTTCAATCAGCCGCAAATCTAACACGCTCACTATAAATTGATCCATAAATCAGCCCATAAAACAATCGGCGGAAGAATGTACATGTCCCCATCCAAAGCATATGGCGGCACACAAAGGATGCTTGGATGATTCTACAACGACCAGCCGTGCCTGATGACATCATCATGCGCGGTGAATCTGCTGTGAAATCAGCCACCCATCGCAACGTCTATGTAGAGCTTAAGGGCTACTAACCTTATCCCTCCTACACTTTTTGGTAGGTTGCAGACCTAGTGCAAGGATGGACAGATAGATATGCTGATGCTTAGTTATGGTCAGTGGCTGCCCAAGAGTTAAAGCAATTAATTAGGTGAAAATCCTGGATCATAGCCCTTCAAACACAGATCTGTAAATGTAGTATTGCCAAAGTACTAAATTGGTCTTTGACATAATTCCAACAACAAATTTAAGCAACTTCTTGCTCATCCTCGCTAATTTCCTTCAACCATGTCTGACCCATACTTTTCTGGAGAAAAAAATATGTTCTTCCTCTGCAGTTTTTAGCTGAAACCCTTGAAGCAGTGAAAAGATGTCAATGCAATTCTTCAGAATGCTTGCTTCCTCTTTTCTTTCCTGTTTAGCAGAACTTCCATTTGAATTTCGTAAACACACATGGTATTGTACAGCTGGTTGCAGTCACACCTAATGAAAGGTTAATATGTTGGCTTAAAATTTATATTTTGCTACATCATAAGGCCCTTTACACACATCACACTCTTGAGTATAGGAATACGGTTGTGCCATAAATGTATTCACCGTCTTAGATAGATTTACACGTCTTACTTCTTTCAAATATCTGCCGTAGATACTTGTTTTATGTTGGTAGCTATTGGCAGATTGACATGGACCATATAAATATGTTCCAGAAAATAACATTAACATAGAGTTAATGCTAAAGTGATTCAATGCCTAGATCATAAAGGTCAAAGAATGTACTTGTTCTCAACAAACAATACTGTTTTAAAGTAAACATTAATCCCCAAATTGTCTTATGGCACTGCAAAAAATTATTTTCACAGTTCACAACAACCAGTGGATTTATAATTGAGAATCAATCTTGGCAGGCCTTCTAATGTAAGCACCAAGTCTGTAGTTTTAAGTTGTTACAAAACCAACAACAATCTTTAAGGGTCTTTGAGAAAGGATAACTTTCGTTAAGGAGGTCAGGAATGCCTTGTTTAATCTCCCTAGCTGTATTCCAGAGTGTAGCTCAGGATAGATCCTAATTGGCAATATCCGTAACCCAGAGCCACTCTGGGGAAAGCTTACCTGCTCCAGCCATGCCCACGCCATCCTGCAGGCTTGCCACTGTGTTGCCCTTGTCATTTGCTGTTGTTCTTATACAGACATAGGTGTCCTGCCACTTTCATCTCTGGCATCATTGATGATGCCAGGAATGTGCGGGAGGGGGCAGAGTGGGCATGAAATATGAACAAATTACATGGTAATCTATGTAATTGTTTATGTTTATATTACATGTATCGCTTTAGGCAACAAAATGCCAAAACGTTTGAACTGCTAAGAGGGTTCGAATATATTTTACTGCTTGTTAACTATATGAAAATATTCCATAGTCTGGGTATGGATGCACTTTAAAAGGGATATATGTATAATATGTATAGATTGGCTCAACTACTGTGATAATCCCTGTATTTAATAAGTAGTGTGCATCTAATCAGTAAACATTTCTACTGAAAATATTTTTGCCCCATTACTCATACTGCAGATGACTACATTGCACTAATCCTTGTAAGAGAACACAAAGTGGTCATTGCAACAAAGTTGAGGTATTTACATTTAAATCAGTATAGATGACTATGATGATATAGGCCCCTTTCTGCCCTGTGTAATCTTTCTTTACAGGTTGGTAAAAAAATATAAAAGCATGCACTGATTTGGCTGTAAAATATCCTAATAAACCATAGTTTAGCTTCCAGCTATCAGTATAAATGTTAACTATACTGTAGCCACACCAAGCCCAAACAATTCAGCCCCTGATTTACTTCAATTTTACAGAGCATTACAATACATCATGATGATATACCATCTGTGATCTACACCTAAAATGACTATCTCGGGCATCCATGCATTTTTGAGTATGCCCATTCAGTACTGTATCTGGCATCCTGAATTACTTTATAGCCATAGTGAAATGGATCTGAACAGAGAGATTGGTTCATTATTGCACAGTTCAAACTCCTCAATCTCAAATTTAATATTATGTGTTTTCTTGGCTCCGTCGTGCATTTGTGGAGCAGAATGCATAAAGCTTCCTCCCTTTAATGTGAAATAGTTTCCAAGGGAAATGTTTCATGAAGCGTGGGATGGTTGATTCTGCTTTTATCTGTGCGCAGTGCATAGATCTGCCATTACAGATATTTTGTATGTAGAGATCATCATCGTTAATACAATACACACTAGATGTGGGGGTGACTTTTAGTATTAGTGTACTTAAATAACACACCTGTCTTTGAAGCAGAACACTAGCATTTTCTTTGATCAGCGATAATTGTATAATTTATAGTGAATGATTCTGGTGAGAATTTCCACATAAGCAGCTTCTAGTGCAGTCCAAAAGAAAACTTCAGTTTGTGTGAAAATGATCATTTTCCATGAATCTTAGGCTGCTGCCATTCCTCGCAGTGAATCTGTTTACCGTTGAGTTTTGTGCACCAGAACCAGCATGAACATATGAAGCCTAGGTATAGTGAAGTTAAATACATTTACAAACAGCAGGCAAGATTTCCTATCCCCTCCTAAGAAGACAGAGAAGTACGTGGCATTTTAATGGGTAGTAGACTAGTCAGAGGAATCAAAATGTTGAAGGGAGAGTGCTTTTAGTCACAGTGTGTGGATGACCTAGAAAATCCCCCCTTTTTTTTACCCATGCTATTACCTGCAGGATTTAAGTCATTATATAAAATGAAACAAATCAATATGTTTTTGCCTAAATATCAATTGTATGACCAGCAGCAGTCACATCCGGCTCCCTTACCCAGGAACTATGCGTTCCAGGATGCGTTCCAGGGACCGGATGTGACGTCATTGACGTCACATCCGGTTTTTCCGATTCAAATTCCCTGCCTAGAGGCGGGGAATTTGAATGTGTCCGCAAACAGGCGGATGGCGGACTTCTTTAAAAGTCTGACCCGCCCGTTCGCGGACAGTCCAGGCCAATGTTCGGCCATCACTAATGACCAGTCACAAAAAACATTGGAGAAATATAGCGATTGGCTAAAGGTTTGCAATGATAGACTGCACTATGGATTGTGGAAACTTTTAAGGCAAGACTGATTCCTTTTCCCCTCCACTTGCACCCTTTAATGGCAATGGGGTATACATTGGTACACCTTTATGGCATCATCCATCTCACCTATCCTGGATCAATGCTGAGTCACCTTTTTCAACCTTACATTTTCTATATTCATGTGTTTATAATTTAAAGGTTGAGTTGCTTAAATTGCCCATTATTTATTATACAGGACAGCCTCCTGCCCATGTATTCATCTTACTGCCCCTTGGTTAGTTGGGCAAGTTAATGCCCACAATATGTAATTGTGCGACATTTTGGCTACTCTACCTGGCCTCATAGACCACATAGCTGCAGCATGCAGAAACTCTGAAAGTGATATCTTTTATTGACTAATCTAAGTTATTAAAGAAGTGTTCAGGTTGTCTTAGATCCCTTTAGACTTTCAACAAAGTCTGAAGAAAAGGGGCCTTAGGTATTTTGAATTCTTTTATCTTTCGGAGGACATCTAGTTCACATATGACAAAGAATCCATTTGCCCTAGTATTGCATCTTAAGAGCAGTGGCATTGTTTTGAAACCCCCATACTACTGGCTCTATGCTCTTACATAAGCTCAGTTATCTACGATGATTTCATGGTAGCAAATCAGCCAGTATAGTTGGTGAATTAGAACCATTCCATAAACTATCTTGCCAAAAGATAAGAGCAATCTTGGAAATTTGAGTATAATATCCTCTCCTAAATTATGTACAGCTGAATAAACCTAATACACTATTGTCATTGCCATTTGTCTACTGTATAAACATTAAACTTTAGTATCATTCCATTTTTAAAACACAAAACAAATATTTAATTATTTTACTTGAGATGTCATTGGTATGCTATTAAATGGACATTCTTTTCAATAATTAAATCACTGATTGTACATGATGAGCATTACCTTTTACATGAACCTGTCACTTTTTCTAGTCTTAGGTGCACTCTCTATGTTACTAATAATTCCTTACCTACTCCCACCACTTCATTATCCAGCCAGGACCGCATATGACCTTTCCCCTTTCTACAACTATGCAGTGATGACCCTAAGTGTTTCAAACACTGTCATGTTGAGGTAGAGGAAGGTCATTGAACTAGACTGAGCTTCCAATGCTTGATCAGGTTGGCAAAAAGAGCATAGAATGCTGATATTCTTAGGGTAGTTTGGCTATAAAGAGAACCTGTTGCTTAACCCTTTTATAAAAGGCACTGCTTCCGAATTACTTTTTACCATGTGTATTTACTAAAATCATCTGAAGGTGGGTATTCTTAATAAAACAACATGTGAAAAATATCATTCATCTACCACAAGTCTGGCAAGCAATGTTTTTCGTTTGTGAGCAGATAAAGAGTCAATTTTAGAGGGTGGCCTTACAAAAATAGATCTGATAAAATGCATTATAAAGACATATGCTTTTCTAGTAACTTGTGGTTTAAATTGCATATACACAATCATATATTCCTTTTCTGTTGGCTATTAACTTTTTATATAAACTAATTCATGTGAATTTGTACATCATTTGTCTGATCAACATGCTTTTTTCCTACAGTTTTAAAGAAATGATATTGTATTCTGTCCTTGTGTGCAATCCACAGAGAACAGAGGGAAAGCTTCAGGATGCCCAATGATGTCTATGTAGTCTCATCTAAAGAAACGGATTATGCTCACTTATCAGTAGAAGAACCTTCACGATAATTATTTCACATTCCCTATCAGTTAAGGGAAAGATTGTCAGTGTATTAAGATTTCACCCATTTGCTTGCTGGGTTATGGCTCCTTTCCCTCCCCTTTCTAGAAAAATATCACTTTAAGATGAAGCCTAGTGTAGTATTCCATAAATGTTGCACTTTTTTCAATCTTGTATTGAGAACTGAGAAGCTTAGAGTGTGGGTTTCAGCCACATTCTCAGCTGAATGAAAGAGAAGAGTGACTGCTTTCAATATTAATTCACTTTTTGGTAACTCTTGGTTAGCAGATATTCATTAAGTAGGGGATATCTTTGCTGCCTTATTTTGAATCCCAAGAGTGGAGTTCTCTAGTTAGATAGAACGTTTAGAAACCTAAAGCAGCTTTGTTGTTCTTTTTTTATGAACCCCCGGAAAAAAACAATGGGACTGGGCAATGCAATGTATTGCTGAGTTCTGTAGCACTGGAAAGAATTCCTTATCAACACTCCTTTTCAGGCCTATTTTTGTGTGTGTACAAAAAGTTGGAGACCATTCAGAATTTTTTGACAAAACTGTTTTCACTATACATTCGAAAGCTGTACTGTTACATTGTTACTACTGTCTTTACATAGAACCAATGAAATTGTAACGCCAGACGTTTTGTGGGTAGGTTAGGTACTATATATGATATCTACTAATACAGTGGCATCAGTCCTATGTTCTTTACATCTTATAATCTAATATCATTCTCAGGGTCTTTCTGAGAAGAATGTGGAATCAATCAATGTTTATTTGTTATACATCTTGTTCTCTTTCTCACTGAAAACCTTCCTACATTTCTTACCACTTGTAACATAGAATAGTGTCCGTTGTTGTAGTTCATTTCCTTAGTCACTTCTCCTTGTCCTTTTCTGAGTTTGGCATAGCTCCATTTAAAATTTAATTATACAGTACCAAACCACCATATTAATTTAGTGTGAGAAATAATATGTCTTGTTACACGCTCATAAAACTATGAAAATTAGTAAATATTAATTTGGTAATGTTTTATATTAACTGTTATTTATGGACCAAATTAAACAAATTAAACTAGAATATAGATATATATATATAAATTATAACGAATAAAAAAAAGCTTAAATCCATGCCCAGCTCACAAAAAATGGAACAAATATTTGTACATTTAAAAACAGTTGAAACAGTAGCGTATACACGATCAAGTCAAGCTGTTTACACGGCTACTTAATGTATTCAGGTTTTAAAACCTATTTCAATTGTAAAACAACTTTCAATACTGTCTTTTGTCACAAGATGCCCTCAGTGCACACTTTACACAGCTACTTGATGTATTCAGGTTTTAAAACCTATTTCAATTGGAAAAAAAACTTGCAATACCGTCTTTTGTCACAAGATGCCCTTGGTGCACCCTTCTTATCACTGTATATGACTGCTCTGGCTTTCTCCGTAAACTTCAGATTTCTAACAGCTGAAAAACATTGAGGTGACTACTTTAGGGGACCGGACTAAAAGCCTAGGTGTGCCTTATATGGCACCTGGGCCATAGTTTGAGGACCCATGCGCCATCAATTGTTTGTCTCTTCTTTTGCTATAATAAATATTGTAAACAAAAATCCCATATAGCTGAAGAAATATTAGTTACCAGACAAAATGTAATTGTGTAAAAAAAAAATCTATAAACCTTTTCAAAATGTCAGTTCAGTGGAAAATATGTATACATTTGGTCTATAAACAACTTGCATATAATAAATAAAACAATAAAATGGCTTAAAAGCATACCTGTCAACTATCCTGTTTTGACAGGGAAACTCAGGTTTTTTATGTGGCTTTCCTGGCCAAATCCCGATTTCAATAAATCCCAGATTTTTCCTGGACTTTTTAAATCAGGGTCATTCAGGAGGGAGGGGTGTTACACTCCCTTCTAAGTTCCCACCCTGCTTGTGCTGAGTGCGACATTAGCAGATCGAGTAACGTCCTCTCCCTCCTGAATAAGTTGACAACTAAATCCGATACTGGTCAGGGAGGTCACTTCCTGTGTTTTTCCCTTATTCATTCACATTAAAGTTGACAGGTATGCTTAAAAGTTAGCTTTAAAAAAAAACAAAAAAAACAACCAATACATTTGTAGTAAAAAAGTCACCAAAGTGGTTCCATTGAAAAAGACTGTCAAGTTAAGTAAGACTAAATCTTTGGTGATTGAGCAGGCCATTGTATTCAAGACTCTGCTTATGAACTATTTGTAACATTAAATCTAGTGAGATGTACTCAATTATTGGTACTTATCAGATCATCTTAACATTTGACATATGATTGTCCATATAGTTAAACAGACCTCAAACTGCCTTGAGGCTCATCATATTTTTTAGAAATCTGGCCCTGAAAAATTAGTGCCCTTTGCTATTGCCAAGATGTGTCATTTATTTGGATTGCACATTAATAAAGCACGTTTGTGCTAAATGATTCAAGAAAATGCAAATACGAGAAAATTCTGAATGCTTTTCAAACTTGGAAAAAAAATTGCTTGAAGGAATTTAATTTTGCACTATGATTTTTGTTTTCTGTCTTATTTTGTCCAGGCGTGTCGAACAAGTGCTTATGGAGAGACCCTCAAATATATTCTCTCAGGCCTTTTATGGTATTTCTTCTATATCTCAGAAATACCCCATTTATAGCTCTCCGTTCTCCCTTTATAATTTTTTTGTGTTTTTTTATTTTGTTACTTATTTTTTTGTCTTTTTTTATATATGAATATATTATGTTGTCTTTTTTTGCTGTACAAAAAGTCTTAAGATTTAAATAAAATATTATTTGTATTATATGATGGTGGTATGTTAATGTTACAAAATTATTAATGAAGAAAAAAATTTATTTTTGTTACTGGTCTGTTTCATAATTCTTTTTTAAATTGGTATATTGTAAGATATCTATGCAAAAATGTTATGTGACGCATTTTTATTTAAGAATGTAATATGTGTAATAAACAGTAGAATGTGTTTGGCCTGGAAATGATTAAATGTCTCTTGTGCATCATTTAAGCAACATTCCTATGAAGGGCACGAAGCTACAGTACAACAGATGGTCTTGATGCCAAGCTGGTGTAAAACCTTCAGTGGAATCCAAGGATTTTTCATAGATAAATGCTTTGCATAAAAATAGCTGAGACTAATAACACAGATTACATAGTTAGTAAACGAAAAAGAGCATTAGATGATGTAACATCTAAGCCCATCCTATTACAATGTGTTGATATAGTGTAGGATTGGATCTTCACAACCAGTGAAGTTACGTTCATAACAGGTTTTTGGATTTTTTTTCCAACCAATTAGAATTAAGTGAACTTTATAATCAGGCTCCTGTTGGAACTAAGGTTAGTTAACACTTTTTGGATGAGAAACAACTGAAAACGTTTGCAAGTCAATGCCTGCCTTTACAAATGCCAATACCAAATGCCTATACCAATGGCCAGCAGTTCCCATAAACACACTTCAAAGCCTTATTGTCTTGTCTTTCTAGAATATGTAATTGCTGCATAGGGTCATCAACTCAACATGATTTACATGGATTCAGGAATTATTTTTTGGTGTAATAGTCAGGTGTACCAATACCTTTGTCCATCTGGTAAAATTTTGAACACAGAAAAAATCGAATCCATTGAACTTAAAATTGTTGGCAAAAAAAGACAGAACCAAAAGTCCATAAACCATGACAGTAAAATTTAAATTAGTGAAATAAAAACATAGCTGTTAATAGTAAAATAAAGAAACATAAGAATATTAGTTCTCTTAATGCTGTATAAGCTTCATAAAATAAATGGGATCCAGCTGAATGTATTACAGCAAAGGCCGCATTGTATCGTATTTTTCGCACGATAAGACACAGGTTAAGATGCACTTGTGTATATGGTATATAAGGGCTGCAAGAGTTTTTCTCAGCTCTGATAACGCCCTGTTCTTCCTTTCTCTCTCCTAAGTGTTGGGGGGAGACCAAGGAGTGACAAGAGCAGAGAGACAAGACGCGTCTGAAGAGAGCTTGCAGACAGTGTGACTTCTCTCTGTGCCTTTCTTTGATCCCTCCCTTATGAGAATTACATTTTTCTCTCGACAAATGTGAGGACAGTATACTGCCATTTGCACCGCAATTTTTGTGGAGGAGGGTGTGCTTCATATAGAGCAAAAGATATGGTAAACAGCTTCTATTAAAATTATGCAATTACTGTATTTTTCGGACCATAAGATGCACTTTTTCACCCCCAAAATCGGGGGGGGGGGAATAGTGCCTGCGTCTTATGGACCGAATGCTTCTGCCTTGGCTTCCCGCCAGCTCTCCCAAGTCAGATGAGAGATGTGCCCACAACCAGATCCCTCATCTGTACTGTACTATTTCTGATAGAAGCAGTACAGCAGAGAGACATACATGGAAGCTTCCAGCCAGCAGCTTCCATGTATTTCTGCCTGTAACTGCGATCACTGTGCAGCTCACAGCTGGCAAGAAGGGAGACGAATAGTGCAGAATCCCCTGTTCTACCCCTCCCCTTCTGCCTGAAGTGTGCTCTCTAGTGACACAATTTTTGTGGCTGAAATTGGGTACTGCAGGGGATTTTATTTTCCAACTGATTAGAACATTTCACATTTTTTTCTGTTTTTCCTGCTCTAAAAACAGAGTGTGTCTTATCGTCAGGTGCGTCTTATAGTCCAAAAAATATGGTATAATATTGATCATCTCTTGGCATATGCAGTGGGGAAAAACTACATATGTGAATGAATGTGGAAGTGGAAGTGGAGGCAATGCTAAGAGGGTAAAGTTTCTAAATATAGGGCAAAGATTATAAGATAGATAGATTAATAGATAGATATTAAACCAAATTCAGCCACATTCCATTTATAATAAATCATTAATTCTCTGATATATGTCAGTTTTGTGTTAAGTATATATGAACACTAATAATCTCTTACATTTGACCTAACATGCTAAGTCGTTTAAAAAGTAATTTGTTTTGTGATGGTAAATCTGCACCAACTAAATATGCAATGGTTAGTTAGATTAGTTCTAAATTCTAAATATTTTTCCATAAAATAGTTTTAAGTTTTTGTTTTTTTAATTTTAAATGTTGCCATTTGAACATAAAATGAATTACACAGACCAGATCCGTTGTTGTCACCTACCCTGAGAAATACTATTCAGCCATTGAAGTAGTATGTGGACAGTATGGTGCAAAATGCAAAATGTCATCCAATTCCTTTCTAGTTTAAATAACAGCTTTCCATCAGAGATGATGTTTTCTAACTTGTAAGAGATGAGAATGTTTACATACTTTTCTTTCTCCTGACTCAGGGCCTTTTAGTTCCTGTCATTCTTTGCCAGCTGGTCAGGAAAATAGGACAGGAACACCAGCATACTGGGGGAAACAGATAAGGAGTGTATAGTTTTTCTCCCTTATGGCAGTCTAAACTGTATACATGTCACATATAATATGAATATAGAGCAGGAAAACATACTGCTTCAGTTTAGTGTGTAGTGATGTGTGGTTTACTGACTACAATTACTGACTTATTTTATCATGCCAATTAGATGAATGTGTAATGAATAGGAATTAAACTGTAAAATGGATCCAAACTTTTATAATGCAGCTACCTAGGGGGCTTGTTAAATGACAGCAATACGCTTATGAGCTTATAAAATAAAACTAAAAAAGGTACACAGGTGTATACAAATTCATACATATATGGACATTCATACATATATAACAAGGTATGGACGTCCAGCCAGCCTTGTTGAGAGTGGGACCTACACTAGCACGCCTTAATAGGCCTTATCATTTCACCTTATACGCCTAGGAGTGATTACCAGCCTAAACCTAAACAATACTCACACTGAGCTGGTTGTGTGGTGTCCTTTGGCCTCCCTTTCCCGGGCAGGGATTGGCTCTGATCTGGTGGTCATTAGTGTTGAGCTTGAATATTCGAATTTCGAATATATTCGGCAAATATTGGCAAATACGGGCATGGATTGCGAATATATATTCGCAATGCGAAAATAAATAGCACACGTGACCATTCATTTTAAAGGTAATTACAAGGAGATTATAATATATGAATATATGTGAATATATGTAAATATAGAATCTAATATTAGTAGAATTATTCGCGAAATATCGCAAATTCGAATATTGCCTATGCCGCTCATCACTAGTGGTCATGCATGTGGTGGCCTTTGAGCCTAAACTGGTTCTAAAGAATAAATTTTTCTCCTATATACCCCTGATGATGTTTTCCTAAAAAACGAAATGTGAGTCGGGTTGGGAGTTATGCCATTTACCAACTTCTAGAACCAGCACCAGGCATTTCTAAATTGTTTTGTATGATTATGGGTGTAACAATATGCAGAGCTCTTTGTTGTTTTTAGGGCCTGGGGCCCAATGATGACTACTACTGTACTGATTACTGTAATGATGAAATTTTTATATACACACCTGTACACCGGTTTAATACTTGTGTTTGGAGCCCCTGGCCCCTGATTATTCAGAGGGAATTTCCCGAATCTGGGTTGATGGGCCTAGACTCATTTTCCCAGTGACTATTTTGTATATTGTATTTTGGGATTCTGGCTCCATTGCTTTAAGAATAGTAGCTTTTTAGTTCTATATAACAAGGTAGAACCTCTTGGGGGCCACTGCAAAGATTTAGTTTTGAATAAAATATAACACATTTGTTGAATAACAGCCAATTATAACAAAGCATAAATATTCTCAACTTTTTGTTTCACAGGTTCTCTAAACCCCATGTTTTATCATAAGCATTGAATGAAAAGAATATGCCTGTAATGAAATGGTTATTTTTGTGTGACTGATTTAAAAAAAAAAGATAGTCCTAGTTACTATTGTCACTTCTTTGACCTGCAGAGCAACAGTCTGTCTGCTTGGCCATCAATAAAGTTCCAAGCTTGCTGATTGGACAATAAAGCAGCAGCAGAAGGCTGATGAGGTATTACTCCTTCTGTTCCTTCTGCTCTCTTCTTTGGTTAGTGTGTTTACTACTATCGCATCACTAATATATCCGACAATGGTTAGCACTCAGTACTTACATCTCTGTCCTAGTCTGAGGAGATAACAGGAGGCTACCTACATTACTGATTCCATATAAAGAGTTTTAATAAATACATTCTTAGAATGTAATGTTTATTGATATCTACTGTTTATTGATATTTACTGAAACCTTTCATAGTTATATTAGTTTCCCCGCGGTTATTCAATTGACATATATTGTATACAATTAAAAAATAAAAGAATTATGGTAATCTACAATGCTTAACTTTTGCAGTAGTATATACATGATAAAGTGAAGTTGTTAGTACAGCTATTTTAAATTTCAGTTTTATTTCAAGACAAAAACAATTACCCTGCAATATCAACTTCAGCTACAAGATGATATTGGATGTGTTGCTGAAAGCTGTCCTGCCCTTTTAAAGCACACACCAGTTTTTAGTTTACTGGTTTCAAGAAGCACTGTTTCATGTGAACCATGCCTCACAGAAAGGAGCTCTAAGAAGACCTACGATCAAGAATTTTTGACGTGCATGAAGCTGGAAAGGGTTACAAAAAAAGTCTCCAAAAACCTTAAAGTTCATGTGTCCATGGTAAGACAGACTGTTTACAAATGGAGTTTAGCACTGTTGCTACTCTCCCTATATGTGGTTGTCCTGTAAAGATGACTGCAAGAGCACAGTGCAAAATGCTTAATAAGGTAAAGAAGAATCCTAGCGTTTCAGCCTAAGACTTACAGAAATCTCTGGCACATGCTAACATTTTTGTTGACACATCTACAATAAAGAAAACATTAAACAAGAATGGAGTACATAGGAGGACACCACAGAGGAAGCCATTGCTGTCCCAAACAAATATTACAGCATGTTTGAAGTTTGCAAAAAAGCACCTTGGATGTTCCACAACACTACTGGCAAAAAATTCTGTGGACAGATGAAAATAGGCACATCACGCCAACATCAAAACCTCATCCCAACGGTAAAACATGGCGGAGGGAGCATCATGGTTTGGGGCTGCTTTGATGCCTCAGGGCCTGGAAAGATTGTTGTCATTTGACGGATTGATGAAAAAATTAATTCAAGAGTTTTAAGACATTTTGCAGGAAAACGTAAGACCATCTGTCAATTCAAGCTCTGCAGAGTATATTGCTACACTGAAACAGTTTTGCGAAGAGGAGTGGTCCAAAATGACTCCAGATCGTTGTGCAGATCTGATCTGCAACTACAGGAAATGTTAGGTTGAGGTTATTGCCAAAAGAGGGTCAACCAGATATTAAGTCCAAACGTTCACATACTTTTTCCACCCTGCACTGTGAATGTTTACATGTTATGTTTAACAAAAACATGAAAACATATAATGTTTGTGTAGTATTATGATAAGCAGACTATTGGTGTGACTTAGATGAAGATCAGAGCACATTTTATGACCAATTTATGCAAAACTCCACATCATCTTTTTTTAACTTTATATATTTTTAAAGCCACACAGGAAATGTAAACATTCATTTACAATGTAATCTTTTTACATCCGTCCTTGTCTAGCCCCTGTTGCACATCCCAATGCAAGGACTTGGGAAACCTATGCCGGGCAGACTGTGCTTGGTCCAGCCCCTATGTCAGATTTAAGAACCTATTGTGGCCCACAGTCAAAAAGTTTGCACGCTCCAGTACTAGCTCCTCTTTTTGACGTATATGAAAGAGGGACTGCTGAGCCCCTAAAACATGTTGGGTATTCCTTTACTTAATTTACTTAATTAATTAAACTTTGGACTGGACTCCATAAGCACTGTATATTATTTTTATAGATGGTTAAATTCTGTAAAAATGTTTACTTCCCTGGTTGTAATTGGTTTCTACCTGGCAAAATTTCAATTTAGTTGAATTGTCATATTTAAAATTTGTTTTATATTTATATATAAGAATGACCCAAATTAATACATATGAGATAAAATGCAGGTCCTAGGGCAGGGCTGAGCAGAAGTGTTTGCACTCTGGCCAGGTACCTGTATCTTGGAAGACTTTGAGGGACATCCCAGAACACTCGATAACAGTGAGGGACATTGTTTATAATTATATTGTTTATTACAATTTAATTATACTATTTACTCTATTATTTATTTAATAGCAGTTTTTTTTATCATTTAATTAATGTATTTTAACCCTTTAGGTGGGGTATTATATTATTTTTATACTTAATAGTTTTTTAGTAATTAAATATATCAAATATATAATATTTTTTGTCACAATTTCACAGTGAAAGTTCGACTGTTGTCGTAAAGTTCAAAATGATTCTGCAGAATTTCAACTTAAAAATAAAATGTTTTGACCATCTTGTCAGGATCAGGTACAGAGGGGGTGACCAGACAGGCAACACACACTCACATCCAGACAAAGGTAGGGTGGTGACAAAAACATATTTAATGAAGACTTACAGGCAGGAACAAAACAGGTGCAAAAGTCCAGGGTACAGGTGTGTCCAGGGTTCAGAGTTCAGGGACAAGAAGCATGAAGCCAGGGAAAGCACAATGAACAGCAAGCGTGGTCTGGATGAAGCACACCTAAATAGCCCTAAAGCTAACGAGGCAGGTGTGAGCTCCACCCAGCCCACGCCTGTAGGGAGCCACCTGCTGGTGACTGTGTAACCAACACATGGATGGGCAATCACAGTGCCACCAGCAGGTGGTGACCGGTACAGCCTGGGTCCTCACACATATTTACTAATTTTACTGTTTTTGTGTGCAGTAGAACTATGAAAAGTCCATACATGCCAATTTCCAAACACAAGATAAAGTGGAAATTTTCTAAATAATATGGATGATGTGATTGGAGCATAAAGAACTACAGAAATTAAAACAAGTATATACACTGCCTTTCCAAAAAGTCGTCACCAAAAAAATATTTCGTTGGACCACCTTTAGCTTTAATTTTGGCACGCATTTGTTCTGATAAGCTTCTGCACTGTAACAAGATTTCCATCCAATTTTTCACCAAGATCTTGCGTTGATGATGGTAGAGTCTGAGTGCTGCGCAAAGCCTTAACCAGCACATCCCACAGATTCTCAATGGGGATACGGTGGTGGCCAATCCATGTGTCATGTCTCATGCTCCTCGAACTTTTTCACAATTTGAGCCCAATGAATCCTGGCATTGTCATCTTGGAATATGCCCGTGCCGTCAGGAAAGAAAAAATCCATTGATGGAATAACCTGTTTATTCAGTATGTTCCGGTCAGCTAACCTCATTCTTGAAGCACATACTGTTGCTGAACCTAGACCTGACCAACTGCAGCAACCCCAGATTTATTAAATAGGAGGCTCGTACCTATTTGCTTTGTTAAATGCAGGTGGCGACTTTTTTTTTTTTGGGACAGACAGTGTGTATATGAATATACACACACACACACTATATTTCTGATTTGTATTCATATATTTAGCTGCCAGCTAAACTGAACTGTTCCAAGTACATGAGGCTCTTCCTTGGAAAGAACTCTGGGTTTGAACAACCGTACCATAAAATCCCCTTCAGATTAGCTTTTCATCCTCTATTAGATTTATTGGCAAACATATTTTTAAGTCTAAAAAATGATTTGTTTTCCAATTTGAACATGTCATTAGATATACAGTGCTCAATGGTCCTCAGAGACAGTATTGTTGCTAATAATGTATTTTGACCTGATTACAATTTAGAGTAGTGTTGCCAACTATGTATCTGGAATGCACTTGTTTCCAATAATCTCACATGGTGTGTAATTGGTCTAAAAAATTTTCAGCCATAGACTCTGTTTTAGTTATCGGGACTGTAGTTAGCATGCTCATCGTTTACATGAATATACATTTAGCAAAATTAATTAATATTTAATTGTTATAGACTACAATAATCCTACTACAATAATCCTTTGAAATTAATTTTACCCAGCTAAAAGGAAATATGGATTAGACATAATAGGGACAGAATTATTGGCACACACCATGTCATGCAGCCTGCATTTACAAACATTTGTAGGATGAAGAAGGTAAGTGGGCAAGTGTATTTCATAAATATTCAAAAGAACGCACTATACCCAAAAACAGCCTCATCCCATAGAATACAAAATATAGAATACAAAATACAGGACATTAGTGGTGAGCTAAATCACAAAAGTGGGGTAGCTAGCCCCCGGGACTTTAAAAAGCCCTAAAATTCCAACTAGAGTTGATATTGCTAAAACATAGTTTTTATTGAAAAAAAAACATACAATCACATACAATCAACCCCTATATTAAAATACACGTTAATGCACATGTGACCATGTATTCTGACATGTTTGACTCATATACATACTTTAAACTTTTTTGTAGGTACCAGACCTTGTGGTACCACCGATTTTGGAACATCTGGTTGTTTCTTTTCCCCCGTGATGATTCCCCCCGAGGGCGAAATGCGTCGGGGGATTCCACATCCGTTGGTGCTACTGCATGACTGCAATCCAGTCCTGTTTCCAATTCAGTGGTACCTGGGTCTTGTGTGACACCAATAGCCATTGTGCATATGGTCGTTGATACTATTTTAATATAGGGGTTGATTGCATGTGAGGGTTTTTTTACTTTTTTTAATATGTCAATAAAAAACAATGTTTTACCTATATCAACTCTGGTTGGAATTGGTAGACCTATTTAAAGTCCCGGAGGCTAGCCACCCCACTTTTGCGACTTAGCTCACCACTAATGTTCTATCTTTTGTATCCCTTTTGTAGAGGGATGGTTTATTTAAAGGATGGGTAGTTCTAAAGATATCAGATATCACTTTTATAATTATTCAGTTTGTGAACTTCCTGTCTATAGATATTCCAAGCATTTATTTATTTGTATTTTTGCAAAAAGTAAAAAAAACACACAAGATATCATAGAGAAGGTCACCAAGTGTAAAAATTGCCAAAGCTCTATATTAGGAGATTTTGGACAATTCTTTACTTTTAGCTTTGTTCCAGGATGATTGTACTATACTGCGCAAACCATAAAGACAAGGTTGAGTAAATTATGAAAACCTTGATTGACCTAGACCTAGACCACAATGCAGCACCATTAGTTTGAACTAAAATAAAGATTTCCTTATAGCCAACATCAATGCCTTCTTTACCTTAAAGTGGACCTACCACGTTGTAGGTCACTTTGCATCAGGCTGCCAATAGATAGGGCAATCACTGT
>CM070039.1:43742959-43772588 GCA_036250615.1 Ptychadena robeensis
CACCAGTTGCAGTGAGAGAAGCAGCAACAGTGTGAGTGAAGTGGATACAGAGGATCTCATGCAGCGCACCAGAGACTTTATACTAAGCAGTGAATTCCTAAATGTACCAGATGCTCCTGTCAGTGCTGATGTATCTCCAGAGCAGCAGGTCGCTGATTCTTCTGCAATACCCTGCATCCAAGGTCAGTACAGTGCACTACCTACGTTCCATACTGCCTCTGTCCCACAAGCCTTGGTACAACAAGCCCCTTCACCTCAGCATACTCAACAAACAAATCCTAAGGCTTAAGATTCCCTTTTAGCTAGATCTATGGACGTTAAACCAACTCCTGGGTTAAATGCCTATGCCAATTCATACATTCCTATGTCTCTCAGCCAGAACACTTCAATTAATCCTACCAATGCACCTCAACCAGCAATCCTATGTCCCAGCTATGTCTGAATTAGTCAAATTCATGGCTCGCTGTGAACTTACTAAGACTGTCCTCACAAAATTTGATGATCAGCCTGAGAACTACAGAGGCTGGAAATGAAGCTTTAGTGCAGCAATAAGTAACCTTGATATTGCCCCATCTGAGGAAATGGATCTGCTGATTCGGTGGCTAGGCCCACAGTCCACAGAACAAATTAAAAGACTCAGGTCAGTACATATGCACAATCCAGCAGCAGGCCTTGTTGCTGCCTGGCAGCGATTGGATCAAAGTTTTGGCAGCCCGGAAGCCATAGAAAATGCTTTAAGAGGCTGCAGGGTTTTCCTAAAATATCTGTCAAGGACAAAGAGAAATTTCAGGAACTTAGGGACCTTCTCTTTGAACTTCAACTGGCCAAGGAAGACACTCATCTATCTGGTCTAAGTTACCTTGACACTGAATCAAGTATCCTTTCCTCCATTCTCAATTTTCTGTTACTTCATCAGAGACATTGCAGAGTCCAAAAATGATCCAAGCTTCTTCTCTGGTGAGTCCAATTTCCCTGATTCACACGTTGTAAAACATGAAACCCCACACTCTGTCTACAAGAATCAAAGAGGTCCAGTGTCAGTAAAAAAGACCGATGTCCTTCCTTTATCATCTGCTTTAGACAGGGGTTACCAAGGATATAAGATTATTAATGCAAATCGCCAGTGCCCAGTCCATAACAAGCCACATCCCCTCAAAAAGTGCATCGGCTTCAGAAAGAAACCACTACAGGACTGCAAAGAACTTCTAAAGAAGTTTGGGGTGTGTTTTAGATGTTGCGCTTCCACTGAACATTTTGCAAAGGACTGCAAAACCCCTATCAAGTGCATTGAGAGTGACAGTAAAACTCATGTGCAGGCACTCCATCCATCTCCCCCTTTACCAAAGCAAGGCGGGGAGATCTCTGATCAAACAATTATCCAAGTCCTGTGCAAAGATTTGCTTGGTCAATGTATATCCTAAAGGCCAACCAGAGAATGCTGTAAGAGTCTATGCTGTCCTGGATGATCAGAGCAATCGACCACTTGCCAGAACAGAGCTCTTTGATCTATTTGGCATAAAAGGGGGTGCTTATGCCTACACCTTAGTTACATGCAGTGGCACTAATGAGGTCTCTGGAAGAAGAGCCAATGGACTTACAATAGCTTCTGTTGATGGTAAACTGGAGCTACCCCTACCTTCACTAGTAGAATGTAACTACATACCTAGCAACAAGGAAAATCCCTACACTGGAGGCTGCTCTTCATCACCCTCATCTAAAAGCCATAGTCGGAAAGATTCCACCTCTTGACAGAACTGCACAAATCCTACTTCTGCTCAGAGTACACAAGGTACGTCAACAAATAAATAGTCCCATGATGCTCCGTTTGCTCAGCGTTTTGATCTTGACTGGGTCATTGAAGGAAATGTGTGCATAGACAAGATGAAGATTCCTACCAAGATTTCCTCGCATAAGACCAATATCTTGCAAAACGGTCACAACACTTGCCTAGAGCCATGTTCAAACCAT
Organism: Ptychadena robeensis; assembly: GCA_036250615.1. Taxonomy (NCBI): domain Eukaryota; kingdom Metazoa; phylum Chordata; class Amphibia; order Anura; family Ptychadenidae; genus Ptychadena; species Ptychadena robeensis. The sequence goes on from CM070039.1 coordinate 43,744,928, forward strand.
TGCTGGAAAAAAGAATACCTTCACATCCTCCAAAGTCATCACAAGTGGGAGATTGAAAAACTTTATCTTCAAGAAGGTGACCTTGTCCTGAAAGAAAAGGAAGCTCCTCGCAACGTATGGCCAGTAGGTCTTATCAACAAGGTTGTACCCAGTGATGATGAAGGTGGAGGTAAAAGTTACCAAAGTAGGCACGACACATGTTTTCTTCTGTCCAGTTACTGAACTAGTGCTTCTTCTCCCAAAAGAGGAAGTCACCTAAAGAGGACTTGACTGGAGGACATTACCACAAACTCATGGCTGTACTCTTGGTCCTCACATTCAAGTTGTATTGTTTTATTGCTTGCTTGTTTTCTTCTTGTTCTTTTTTTTTCAGGTCTGAGAATGCATGGTTGGACATAAGTAATGACATTACATTTTTATTATGTCATTTCAGACGGGGAGTGTTATGTCTCACGACCCTTGAAAGTTATTTCTGTGTTATGTTCCTTTAAGAATTGCATGTTGAGAGAATTGTCCCAGTCAGCTTTCCATACTTAGTCTTGCGATGCTTAACCCCTCCCCTATTCCTCTCCTTAGCAGCCATTTTCTTCTTTATCATCTCTCACCTCATATCATCTCCTGCTGAGATTCAATTGCTTTTTACCTGTCATTATTGATGTACAGTACAAGATCTACATACAGGAAAATAAACCTCTTGGATCTTTCATCGTACCAGTGTGACTGAGTGAGCTATCTGTCTAATTTATGGGGATACAAACCTACAATTACCTCACGGATAAGTCAGGAGCACTGTCCTAGGAATTATTCATTTGTAGTCTGCCATAGGTGAAACAGAATAATTTACATTCGATATTGGGATGAAAAAAATCTAATGTTACATTCGATAAATGAATGAACGATGTTCAACAACGACATCGAACAAAAAATTGTCAGTTGATCGAAGAAAAAATCTACACATGTAAACCCACCTTAAGTCAACGAAGCAAAAAGGTACAGGTCTAGGAGTATGTGCTCCAAGAATGAGGTCAGCTGACTACCTGAATATACTGAATGACCAGGTTAATCCATCAATGGATTTTTTCTTCCCTGATGGCACAGGCATATTCCAAAATGCCAGGATTCATCAGGCTTAAATTGTGAAAGAGTGGGGGCATAAAACATCGCTTTCACACAAGGATTGGCCACCACAGTCCAGACCTTAACCCCATTGAGAATCTGTGGGATGTGCTGGAGAAGGCTTTGTGCAGAGATCAGACTCTACCATCATCAATGCAAGATCTTGGTGAAAAATTTATGCAACACTAGATGGAAATAAATCTTGTGATATTGCAAAAGCTCATGGAAACAATGCTACAGCGAGTATGTGCCATAATCAAAGCTACTCTAAGTATTAGAGTGTGTGACCTTTTTTTCCTTTTTTTTTGGTGGCAACTTTTTTTTGGGGCCAGGAAGTGTAGATGCAATAACAAAAATCATTGTCAATAATTTCAAACTTAAATTCCAGGCCTTACCCACCAGTGATCCACTTTGCATTTAGCAATCCCTTACAATGTCCCAAACACAAGAAATAAACTGCTAAGATCACTGCATTACACATGCAACAGAGCATGGGAGACATTTGTGTGCGCATTTATGATATAGAGGGTTGGAGCAAAGACTTTAAAGGACTCTAACAGTGCAATTTTCTGCAGTTTATACAGTCATATTTTAGGCAGTTGCATATTGATCTATAAACTCCTAAAAAAATTACCATGGTTTTAAAATGCTTATAGGGAGTCCAATACACCCAGTTTGCGAAGGCAAAGTAATGGAATCGATCTAAGAAATTACGGGCATGTCCGTTATTTCTTAGATCGATTTCCCGGCCGATATACAGCCGAATTTAGCTTTTAAGCAATAGATTTGGCGGCATATTCGGCCGCAAATTTAAACATGTATGGCCACCTTAATTCATAGGCCAACAGCAACAGCTGACCCATTATAAAGGAATTTCAAACCTGAGCAATAAGCAATCAACTTTATTTTTGAGACGCTTAGATGGGGGGAACAATATACCTTTTGGAGTCAATATAAAATGTTTGATTTTCAATCTAACTTTTAGAATGCACAGAAAGGGGGATGGCATGAAACAGACAACGCATTTAGGTAAGAAAGGCATGGCACAGATAAGATCAAGAGATGGGAGATTTATTAAGTTGGGTACACACAGGTAGATTCCTGTGCAATCAACCTGCGATCAATCACAGCGTGGTGACGTCAGTCCAACTGTAATCAATGTGCACCAAAGTGTACATCAATTGTCGTTCGATGAGGACCCGGGACACCTGTGTTGTGAGAAAATCTCTCACAACATGGGCTGAGAACTGCGAGGAGAGGAGAGAAGGCACCCCATAGCCAGCATGGCCACCCTCTCTCGTACACAGAACCGTGACAGACCCGCCCCCTAGCCACTGCGGGGAGCTGAGCTGATCAGAGTCAAGGTCCTCCTCTGAAATAATGGACATCAACCTTGACTTAAGGCCCTCATACACATAGCGAGCCGCGGCGATTTTTCGTCCGACCCACGTGCCTGCGTGCTCACGGCCTTCGGTCAGTGGCAAAATTGGCCGCTGATCACATGTCTGTAATCTCTGGCCGACGCCATTAGCTTGAATGGGAACTGCACACAAAGGGTGCCTGCCAATACTCTGAGCGACGGAGTGCAGCGTGAGGACGTCATCACGTTGCACTCCACCGCTCGTCTGTTGGCCTGGCTGGCTACATGTATGGCCTTTAAAGTCATGTCCCATAACCTTGTTTTTGAGCGGGATTTATTGATCCGGCTTGAAAGAAGGCATACAGGGTTAGATTTCTTAATAGATTAGAGCACAATCAAGCTCTCGATTGTACTCAATTTTGTTTACAAATCTACCCATGTATGCCCAGCTTTAGTTCTGGTTGGCTTTGCATTGGCTAGGGAAGATGGTGTTTAGAAGACCTTTACCCTTTCATAGGAATCCGAAACTGGCGTCCCTGATAATCCTGATACCCCTTTGTGCCATTTATCTGATGCCTGCACAGCAGACGGATCCTTCTCTTTTGTCTCTCAATAGCTGTAGAGATTTTACAACATGCCAGAGAATCTGGGTGACAGGTGCTACACTCAATAGATGTAAGGCTTTGTGTCTCTCACACCCATGTCTCCAATTGTTGGAAATATTTGGACCGAGCCAACACCAGGAAATATCGGGTATGATCCAGACGGTTGTAGAATTATTTTTCTTTCTTAGAACCGTACAAAAAATAAAAACCAAGAGAGGTAACGTCCATGTAAATTCACATTCAGCTCATTGTCTGAGCTGGAGTGTAGGGCTTAATCTCTCTCTGCAGCAGTCAGAAGGAGGTTGGGTCGTTTACTACAATTTCCATAATCAATCTTTCCAAAAGTGCTCCTAACCTACAGTACTAATCCCAGCAGATCTGCATATCTTAACAGCATAAAGGGAAAGAACAAATATTGACATCTAAGTAATACTTGCTGGCCAATCTCAAGCTGAACTCAATTAAGCACAAAGGAACAGTTAGAGGGGTATCGTCATATTAAACTTCTCAGTTATTTCCGAATAGCTGTGTAAGCTTATCACACTTTCAACAGGGATCATCTGGAATAAGTAGGGCTATTAACCCATTTCACCTCCTTCTATCCAAAACTCCAATAAGCTGCAGCTTAGAAATTGTCTTCTCTGATTTATGCGTTGATAGCCCCGGTTAAAACTTGTTATTATTAGAGACAAGGAAAAAGTTCAGACAGTCTGGAAGTTTGCAAAATGATTGCTAATGCTCATTCATTAATTAGGACATGTTCTTCCTCTATACTGTGTTATTTCTTTATCTTTTAGGCTATGTTTCCACAGCATTATGGGATGTGCCGATACCCCCTGTGTTAATCGCATGCCTTGATGGGGATGTCGGTGCATCCCATACATACAGGGAGTGCAGAATTATTAGGCAAATTAGTATTTTGACCACATTCATCCTCTTTATGCATGTGTTTAATCCAAGTGTATAGGATTAAAGCCTACTATCAATTAAGCATATTAGGTGATGGGCATCTCGGTAATGAGAAGGGGTGTGGTCAAGACATCAACACCTTATATTAGGTGTGCATAATTATTAGGCAACTTCCTTCCTTTGGCAAAATGGGTCAAAAGAAGGACTTGACAGGTAAGAAAGTCCAAAAATAGTGAGATATCTTGCAGAGGGATGCGACACTCTTAAAATGCAAAGCTTCTGAGTCGTGATCTCGAAACATCAAGCGTTTCATAAAATAGTAAAGAGGGTCGGCAAGAAGCTGTGTGAACAAACAAAGGCGCAAAATAACTGCCCATGAACTGAGAAAGTCAAGCTGTGCAGCTGCCACGATGCCACTTGCCACCAGTTTGGCCATATTTCAGAGCTTGCAACATCACTGGAGTGCCAAAAGCACAATGGTGTGCAATACTCAGAGACATGGCCAAGGTAAGAAAGGAAAGGTGAAGACGACCACCACACAGCTGAAACGTCAAGACTGGGCCAAGAATATATCGCAAATACCTCAAATTTTTCTAAGGTTTATGGACTGATGAATGATGAGTGGTCTTTATGGGCCAGTGGATGGGCAGTTGGCTGGATTGGTTAGTGGCAGAGAGCTCCAGTGCCGACTCAGATGCCAGCAGGTGGATGTGGATGTACTGGTTGGGCTGGTATCATCAAAGATGAGCTTGTGGGGGGCCTTTTCGGGTTGAGGATGGGTCAAGCTCAACTCCAGTTCTACTGCCAGTTCTGGAAGACACCTTCTTCAAGCAGTGGTACTCAGAAGAAGTCTGCATCCTTCAAAAAAACATGATTTTCATGCAAGACAATGCTACATCACCCGCGCCCAAGTACTCCACAGCGTGGGCTGGCAGATAAAGGGTATAAAGAAGAAAACTAATGACATGGCCTCCTGTTCACCTGATCTGAACCCCATTGAGAACCCGTGGTCCATCATACAAATGTGTGATTTACAAGGACTGGAAAACAGTACACCTCTCAGAACAGTTGGTCTGGAGGCTGTGGTTGCTGCTGCACGCAATGTTGATGGTGAACAGATCAAACCACTGACAGAATCCAGGATGGCAGGCTTTTGAGTGTCCTTGGCAAAGAAGAAAGGTGGGTATATTGGTCACTGATTTGTTTGTTTTGTTGTTTTGAATGTCAGAAATGTCTATTTGTGAATGTTGAGATGTTATTTGGTTTCACTGGTAAAAATAAACTAATTGAAATGGGTATAAATTAGTTTTTTGTAAGTTGCCTAATAATTATGCACAGTAATAGTCACCTGCACACACCAAGATATCCCCCAAAATAGCTAAACTAAAAACAACTAAAAACTACTTCCAAAAAATTCAGCTTTGTATTAATGAGTTTTTTGGTTCATTGAGAAACATGGTTGTTGTTCAATAATAAAACCTCAAAAATACCACTTGCCTAATAATTCTGCACTCCCTGTATGTATGAACTCTCACCACACTTGTTTCCACGGCGTTAATTGATACACCATGGCACGAATACCATGTAAGTAGTCGGGAATTCATGCATATGTATGGGATGTGCTGACATCCCTATCAAGACATGTGATAAGTGCAGGGGGTATTGGTGCATCTCATAACGCTGTGGAAACATAGCATAACTATTGTGGCTTATTGGTAGCTGTTGAGCCACATTATCAGACAAGTAACTACATTTAAAGAAACATTTCCAATAGGAAATCATGGAAGATGACACTGATAAAACTTTGGGTTCAGTATTTTGAGTTCCATTGGCACGTCTGTCAGTTTTCCTGTATAAGTGTAAATTTAGTACCACAAATGATGCAAGATAATTGTGTTCAATGCTAAAAACATATTTTTAAAGACTTGGGAATTTAGCATAATTTAAGCAGTGACATCTCCCTTTCCAAGTCTTTCTGCCTCTGCCAGAAGAGGAACTTCTACCACTATGGCAGTGCATCATCAAATTCCTTTTTATAGACTGTGCAGACAATGCCTGCCTGGTGCAGCATATATGGAGCTGTACATGTGTACAAGGTCCACCAATAAGCGTCTCTCCACTTAGTTCACACTGTCTGACACTACATATCCACTGAACACTCTTTATTATGTGCCGGACATCTATGAATATAATGGATCCAATGGCAGCATATGCATGGTAGAGGAACACATGTCAAGGAACCATGCACACTGCAGTGGCTTTCATGAGAGCTCCAAATATGCTGCACTTGCTGTCACCGCAAAAAGGTATCTCTCGGGAAAATCATAGACGGGAGTATCATTTCTTTGGGTGTTTACTTTTTTTATTGGGAAAAAATCAGATGATGCAAAAGAAATTATTGAATAAATAAATACAAATACAGATCATGACACTTTGTACAGGTGATTTGCGAAACATTTGAATATCGTTCAAAAGTTTCTGTATTTCAGTAATTCAACTAAAAAGGTGAAACTAATATATGAAATATACTGATCACATGCAAAGCGAGATACCTCAAGCTTTGTTATAATTTTGATGATTATGGCCTACAGCTTATGAAAACCCCAAAATCTAAATATCAGAAAATTTGAATATTGTGAAAAGGTTCAGTATTGCAAGAGTGTCAGACTCTAATCAGCTAATGAATTCAAAACCCATTCAAAGGGTTCCTGAGTCTTTGGTGTCTGAGTGTGGTTCAGTAGGATTCTAAATCATGGGAAAGACTGCTGACCTGACAGTTGTGCAGAAAACTATCATTGATACCCTCCATAAGGAGAGAAAGCCTCAAAAGGCAATTGCAAAAGAAGCTGGGTGTTCCCAAAGTGCTGTATCAAAGCACATTAATAGAAACTTATGTGGAAGGAAAAAGTGTGGAAGAAAAAGGTACACATGCAGCAGGGATGACCGCAGCCTGCAGAAGATTGTCAGGAAAAGGCCATTCAAAAGAGCCATCACACACAGACGGATCCTGGACATGGGCTTCATCTGTCGTATTCCTCTTGCAAAGCCACTCCTGAACAACAACATCAGAAGTGTTTTACCTGGGCTAAAGAAAAAAAAGAACTGGTCAGTTGCCAAGTCCTCTTTTCTGATGAGAGGAAATAATGGATCTCACCAGACCAGAGTCTGGTGGAAGAATGGAGAGGCACACAATCCAAGATGCTGGAAGCCCAGTGTGAAGTTTCCACAGTCTGTGTTGATTTTGGGAGCCATGTCATCTGCTGGTGTTGGTCCACTGTGCTTAATTGAGTTCAGAGTCAATGCAGCCGTCTACCAGGAGATTTTGGAGCACTTCATGCTTCCTTCCGCCGACACAGAGCTTTATGACTTAACTTTCCAGCAGGACTTGGCACCAGTCCATCTTCCATAATACCTTAGCAATGCCACAGGCTGATCCATGCCACACCACATTGAGGCAGTAATTGATGCAAAAAGGGCCCAAACCAAGTACTGAGTACATATGCATGATTATGTTTTTTAAAGGTCCGACATATTTCAAATGTAATATTAAAATTCTCTGAGATTTCGATTTTCGGGTTTTCATAAGATGTGAGACATAATCATCAAAATGATAACAAATAAAGACTTGAAATATATATTTGATTTGCATGTAATCAGTCTATTTCATATATTAGTTTCACCTTCTAAGTTGAATTACTGAAATACAGAAACTTTTTGGATGATATTCAAATTTTTCGCAAATCACCTGTACATATAAACGTAACATTTTGTTTTGAATCATTGCATTTTTTTTCAGTAATGTAGCATCAGCTCCCTTACATTAACCCCCAACTCCCAGTACATTAACTGCAATGTTATGTAAAGTTTATGTACCACCATCAGTAATATTTGACTTCCAAACATAATAAAGATACAGACACTACATCATAACTATTAGTTACCAATAGTTTTCTGTTAGAAAGCAATACCATAAAGATTGTGGACAAAAGTTATGAAATGATTGATGCTGTTTTGGTCAAAAATATTCAGAAATATATAGCCTTGCGGAACCTGACACTGGATGACTGTATGTTTATACAATTCCATTTACTTACCTTTATACTTTTAACAACCAAACTTACACACAAACTTCAGTTATGCCTGGTGGTTTTCCACCCCTATAATTGCCCCCAAGTCAAAAATAAATTAATATGGTATATGGTCAATGAAAAGCTGTACAAAAAATGTGCATGGTGCCTTAGCTTAATAGCTTGCTGGTCTCCCCCTCTTTGGTTTACCATTCTACAGTGAATACTGTATGTCGCCGATATTTCAATACCATTGAAATTAATATGCCTAGCCCACCTTAATCCTGAGTTTTTTCTTTAACCTCCCTAGCGCTCTGCTGAAGTCCATATTTCTGTACCAAAAGCGCACCATAGACTTTAATGGAATTTTTTTTATGTTGTAGGCCTGTAACTTCCTAAAATACAGTGTCTTGCAAAAGTATTCCACATTTCCACATTTTGTCACATTACAGCCACAAACATGAATCTATTTTATTGGAATTGCACGTGAAAGACCAATACAAAGTGGTGTACACGTGAGAAGTGGAACGAAAATCATACATGATTCCAAACATTTTTTACAAATAAATAACTTCAAAGTGGGGTGTGCGTAATTATTCAGCCCCCTTTGGTCATAGGCATTGCCTGATGAGTGCTAATGACTAAATAGAGTGCACCTGTGTGTAATCTAATGTCAGTACAAATCCAGCTGCTCTGTGATGCCACAGAGGTTGTCTAAGAGAAAAAGAAAGTCATTGTTAACAGAAAAGCATAAGAAGTCCCGTTTGCAGTTTGCCACAAGCCATGTTGGGGACACAGCGAACATATGGAAGAAGGTGCTCTGGTCAGATGAGACCAAAATGGAACTTTATGGCCAAAATGCAAAACGCTATGTGTGGCAGAAAACTAACACTGCACATCACTCTGAACACACCATCCCCATTGTCAAATATGGTGGTGGCAGCATCTTGTTCTGGGGGTGCTTCTCTTCAGCAGGGACAGGGAAGCTGGTCAGAGGAAGATGGGAAGATGGATGGAGAAAAATACAGGGCAATCTTGGAAGAAAACCTCTTGGAGTCTGCAAAAGACTTAAGACTAGGGGGGGAAGGTTCACCTTCCAGCAGGACAACGACCCTAAACATAAAGCCAGGGCAACGATGCAATGGTTTAAAACAAAACATATCCATGTGTTAGAACGGCCCAGTCAAAGTCCAGATCTGAATCCAATCGAGAATCTGTGGCAAGATCTGAAAACTGCTATTCACAAATGCTGTCCATCTAATCTGACTGAGCTGGAGCTGTTTTGCAAAGAAGAATGGGCAAGGATTTCAGTCTCTAGATGTGCAAAGCTGGTAGAGACATACCCTAAAAGACTGGCAGCTGTAATTGCAGCAAAAGGTGCTTCTACAAAGTATTTACTCAGGGGGCTGAATAATTACGCACACCCCACTTTGCAGTTATTTATTTGTAAAAAAATGTTTGGAATCATGTATGATTTTCCTTCCACTTCTCACGTGTACACCACTTTTATTGGTCTTTCACGTGGAATTCCAATAAAATTGATTCATGTTTGTGGCTGTAATGTGACAAAATGTGGAAAAGTTCTTTTGCAAGCCAGTGTATGTCCGCACAAGGGTCTAGTAGACATCCTGACTATAATAATGTTTGAAAAAAACAATTGTGTAAAACAAAATTACATTAAAAAAATAAATACATTTAAAAAAAAGGTATCATTTGAATGATAAAATCTCTCAAATACCATTTGTATAATATATTTCAATATTATGTGTTTATATTTTTTTTAACCTATTGATGTCACACAGGTAGGCGGCATTATTTTTAAATTCAAACCGCAATGAAATCAGTTTTCTGCTTAGAAAACTTTATTCATTAATGTTAAATGGCCAAAACGTACCCAAATGAAGCATTGGTGAAGCAATACACCCTGCCCCCGTGTCACGGACGCAAGGAACAGCGATCAGCATTGGAGGAGTCCAGCTTGTCCAGTATACGAACGCTAGGGAGGCTAATCTGTGTTCCCCGATTTCTTTATTAGGTTGTTTTTTTCAGTATGTGATTTAGGTATGTATTGTATTTTTATATGAATTATTTCTAGCACAACCACCCCTTTATCTTGTGTGAATTCTGTCACAAGGGAGGGAAAGGTAAAAAACACAAGTTTTCTGGCTAAAACGGGATACTTGATCTATGTATCAGCACCTTCTAGTGTTAAGTAAAGCAGCCAATATAAGCAAAGAGAAAATGTATCACTTCCTTAATGTGTGTGGAACTGTTTGTTGCTCACAAGCATGTCACAACAGAACTCATCAAAGTTCCGCATGCCAGAAGGCTGAATCTATTTTCTACTCACACAATAATTGTTGTTTTCTAGAAATAAAAGTATTCAGGAGGGGAAGATAAGTGCTGAAAAGGTCATATAAAGTAATTTGGTGGTCAACCCACTACTTTTGGGGTTACCTTACAGTTTAGATTGTAGTAGCCTATCCTACCCTATCTTTGTACACACCAGTAATACTGCCAGCTACAGTACGCATCTACAGATGTTGTACATCACATTTTTTGCTGTGATTTAAAATTGTGAACCATGATAATGCAAGCCAGTAGGTTGGACTGAAATGAAGTACTGTATTTTTTGGACTATAACTTTTTTGCCATTAAAATCATTGTATGTAAAAAAAACTCCCAATCAGCCTGTGTTACGGCTCACCCCAAGAGCGTGGCAACAACGGGTAGGGCACCCGGAAGCAAGGTGTCTAAGTGACTGGCGGTCTTCCCCCAGAGCCTCCCTAATGGGAGATAGGCAGGACCCCTTGAGGGGGCCCTGTGGTCTTTTCCCGCAGTCACCAGGTCTCGCAGAACCGGGTGCACCCACTTTGGGGTTATGCCTCTCAGAGGAAGAGGTCCCTATTTAGGAGGAGATCTACGGGAACGCGGTACCAGAGGGTTGAGCAGATAGAATGGTCAGGAACAAGCAGGGTCAGTAGGCAGGCGGCTATCAGGATATCGGTTAACAAGCGGGGGTCTTGGCAGGCGGCAATCAGTAGAGTAGTCGGGGACGTAGCAGAGGTCAAAGTAGCCAGAGAATCTTCAGAAACGGTTAAACAAGCCAGGTCAGGGATCAAGAGTAATCACTAGGAATGTAAACACAGGATACAGGAAGTAGACTGGATCCAGCAGCAATGTGTCTGCACACACTGCTGCCTTATGTAGGGGAAAGGATTGGAAGGCCTCTCCCTCTGGGCGTGTGCTGCTGAGACAGCCTGAGAATTTAACCTCTTGTGCACTCGCAACTATGCATGTCTATGGAGAGACCTGTGTAGCAGACCTAGTGCGCAGGCTTGGACCTGCGCAAGAACGCAGGCGTGAGGAGACTGGCTGTGACTGGGTGGACCGCGCAGGGTGACCTGCGCTCTGGGGTACAGCGGCAGCCCATTGCGTGGCACTAGTGGCAGGCCTGGCACAAGGTGGCAGAGCATGGAGGGCAGGTCTCAGGGATACCCGTGAGTGACGCAAGTCGGCCGCAGGTAACCCTGCTGAGGTGACACCGGGTCCAGCCGGCGACAGAAGGGAAGCCCTGTGAGTAGTGGGGTGACAGCCTGGGAGCAATAGCTCTGCATCCCATGAGGCTGAAATGTTTTCCTTTCCCTCCAGCCAAGCCAAAATGCTACTGCCAAGAAGGAGATCTCAGTTGCATTAGCAGAAGCAGTACCCATTCTCTGAACACACTGACCAACTTATGGAGAGACAATGATTTAGCATGTGTATTTTTACATTAACATTCTGCATTGCAATAAATGCATTATTTGACACAGACTTATATGTAAGGATATGTAAGGCATGTAAATAACTGCTCATGGGTAAGTTTGTTGGTGCCATTGTAAAATGTGTCTCTTCATGAGTTGTGTTCAGAGAATGGGTATTGCTAGTGTATAAGCACATGCAAAAGTTTGAGGTCTGTGCACTCTGCTGCAGTGGAGACCTACCTCCTGGCACTGTTTTTTTGCTTGGCTGGAAGGAGCAAAACAATCCTTGCCTCCTGGTACTGGCTTTTTGGCTTGGCTGGAGAAAGATAGAGTGAATCCTGCATGGTCCAGTAATTTTTTACTTTGCTGGAACATTCTGTATATTCACTTGATATGTGAATGGCTGTGTCTCCGGTGCATCTTATAGTGCATAAATTACGGTATTTTATAAAATAAAAAGGACTACAAACAGGTGTTTAGCTGGCACTTTCAAATTGTTTACAAGTCAAGAGTCATCAAGAGTCTTTATTTTACTTTACTGACCTTACTAATAAATATTTCTAGTAGCGCATGAATGGAAAAGTTGACTAGACGACAACTTGACTTCAGAGGCACAAGTCGATGACTTCTAAAAGCGTGCAATCTCTGAGGGTTATGCAAAAACACGCTCCTTGATTAATTATTATAATCACTTTAAAAAGATGCATAAGAGAGACAAGACAAGAGACATAGCAGCAGTAAGTGACAGAAACACATCACATGTATGAAATACTCTAGATCACGGAAACGGCACATTTTAAAGTACAATAAAAGTACTAATGTTATGCACAGGCACCTGAAACGGTATCCATACTAGCACTGCAGAGAGTGGCCCAGTCCAGAGTGCATTAAGTAGCTTTACAGTTATATTTATTTTATAATGACAATGGGCTCTTTTGTGACCATAGTGTATAGTGTTGACTCATTCTGTGTGACTTTGCTGCCGTGGTTTAAGATGTACACACTTTCTGTCTTGCACTTAAATCTACCACAACAGTCAAGGTATTAGCCTATGTTTTGTTGTATTGACATGTTGACTGTTAATGTTACAGAGAATTTATAAATGTTGGACACTTGCATTCCTCCGCACCATCTGTGTGATGACATCATCAAACAACTAGCTGACTCGGATATGACTTAAGTGGTGGTTGACTTGACATAATCTTAAGGTAGCCATACACAGGTCGATTTCCCACACGATTCCTGGCCGATCGATCACTGGGCGCGTGCACGCCGATCGATCGACGAGGAATCGAGTGCAGCCCACCTTGACCGATCGACCCCGACCGATCGACATGGCCCCCAAATCGGATCGGCCAGGGAACCAACCTGTTGGTGTTTTCTGATCGATCGGGCACACATCAAGGGGCGTTGACATTTGTGAATCGATCGACTGGTAACAGAATCGTCCAGGAATCGGTGGCCTAAGGTGGTAGGCACAGACTTGTATGGTCAATCGATCGACGCCTGTGACTTCACTGGAATCGATCGATCGCTCAGGAATCGACACGTGTATGGCTAGCTTTAAGCCGTTAATGTATTATTCCTATTGTTATTGATGATTCCCAGTGGCTGGAGAAGAGTGAGTGCTTTACTTACTTTGTATTACGGCCAAACAGCTACACTGTAATCTCATGTCCATGTCCAAAGGAGAAGGTCTTGTTGTTCAAATGCAGCTTTGCATAACTAAATATGTTGCCAATTGTTTTTAGAAAGAAAATGGTGTCTCCTGGAAACCCCTCCAAACAAGCCATACTTGTTCAGGCATTTTGTTACAGCACTTGAAAGAACTTTACCATTGAATATGCTACCTGTGGCCTATAGAGTTCCAGCTCTGGGTTTTTTATTTTGCAATTCCTCTGAGCATTTCATGATCTTACCTTGTGTTGAAATTGCTAGGACACTCACCCCTGTGAGGAATTGCAACTATCCTGTAAGATAGGAAGCAACAATTGAATATGTAATTATTATTGGAGTGTGAATACCAGACCAGCAAACATCCAAAACGCTTTTATATTCACATTTGCTGATGATCAGCTAGTTAGGTACAATTGCCAAAAAATGGCCGCTACATAGCCTCTTAATGCCTATAGAAATGGTATAGGTTTTCAAACATTGTTTTTGCTAGTTTATTTTGTTAAATAAATGCTGATAAAAATATGTGCTGTTGTGTATCTGATGTTCTATTTACCTACCACAATTTGGAAAACTTCTAAAAGTCCATTAGATTTTTTCAATATATCAAGATATGGAAAATTATTTTGAATTCCTTCACAATGCTATGGCTAAAAGGAAGATAGAAAAAAGGACACAAGGTACGCAACCTAGTCCAACACAGTTATGTTTGATTAGCAAGTAGTAGTGACCTCCCACAGGCACAGGAGGTGCCATGAGTACATGTCATTCCTGCCATAACCATACCAGGATGATGTGACTTCCTGGTTGCTGATTATGTCTCTTCCTGGTTGCGGTTGCTGTAGGGTAGGGAGATCTCTCCATTATTACAGTCAATGTTGAGTAGGATCAGTGGGATGCATTTCAGGCAGTAGCCATTTGTCAACCATTGTACAAAGTAAAGATGGTCAAGACATTTTCATAAAAATAGTTGATGTCATAGGTTTATTGCAAAGCCCCTGAACTTGATACCATCACCATAATTTCTGCAGATGTGCCTTGCGGTTAATTTAAGTTGGAATTTTTTTGTAATTCTCCCACAACCCTTTTCCTTATCTCGATTGGTGACGATATCATGTTAAAGGGCATTTCAGGAGCTTTGCAATTAACTTCCAAATGAACTAGTCAAATGTAGCTACCATCTCTACTAAAGAAGGGAGACCTTATCTGTCCCAAAGACAGAAGCACCACCCTTGGTATGGATATATGTAAATTCCAGGGCTTTATTTCTCTATTTTCATCGCAATAACATAATTGCATTCTATTTGGCAGGGATTGCAGGATATAAAAATTAATGAGACTTAAACCAACCAACATTACCGGACTTTGCAGTAATGTTTGTGTAGTGGCAACCTTGGGTGCTGACAAGATAGACAAGCCTGGTCTAAACCTATGTACAGATATACATTTAGAGGACTGATATAATATTTAGCTAAAGTTTATGTAAGATGAATTATTAAAGACATATTTTGCCTCTTACTATGGATATTATCTCTGTACCCTCAAGGGAGACCTTGAATATCATTCTTTCCTGAGTAGTTATTATGTAAAAGGGAAAACCTGAATATGAGAACATTTGCAAATTACTTTGCAACTATATCTCCATTAGAAATATAACAAAAAAGTATGACATTTACTATATGGAATAATATTTATTTAGAACACTTGCTCATCATGACTCATGACTAAAAAAACAGCCATGTGTATGAAAAAATAACCTCTTATATTAGCCACAAAGGACTTTAATGTTGGCATCAAACAACAGTATAAATCAATAAAGATCATCAGACAAAAGCAGACAGTTTAGTTTGTCAATCACAGTTCATTTCACAGGTGAGTCAATTTGTCACAGAAACGTGTTTCACGAAAAACGTCGCTTCTTCAGGAGATGACAAATGGAAATATACATAAACATATATAAAAGGTATCAATCAGCATTCTATCCAGTATTGGACTATGCAATGCAGTATATCAGTGGTTGAAATAACAGTATCGGGCATTGGTATTTACCCCTCAATGCCCTGTATTCTTGAGCAGGCGGCTTTGCTTTGTTAAAGCCCTTTCAGGGGAACCATATGCAGATGCACTGGGTCATTCGCAGCTTTCCCCCTCCTCCACAATGTGTGAGAAGAGAAGGAGGCCGTGCTTGTATTGGGCTTTGATGGAAAATACTCCCTAGCGACATCTGCCGGCTGAAGTTGATGTTGCAGATTGAGTTTAGATTAAAGCTCGAACACATTGAATAGCTGTACAAATAACTTAAATAAATAACTATAAAAGGAGTTAGGGGTGTCAAATTGGGAACTTCTAATAAAGAAAAAGATTGGACTTTTTTTGGGGTGTTGGAGATTGGGGGGACAAAAGTCAGAGTAGTGCTTCAATAAAGTATTAGGGTGTGCACACCTATGTGCACACTTATGCAGCCACCAGCTTTGCACATCTAGAGACTGAAATCCTTGCCCATTCTTCTCCAGCTCAGTCAGATTAGATGGACAGCATTTGTGAACACTAGTTTTCAGATCTTGCCCCAGATTCTCGATTGGATTCAGATCTGGACTTTGACTGGGCCATTCTAACACATGGATATGTTTTGTTTTAAACCATTCCATTGTTGCCCTGGCTTTATGTTTAGGTTGGTTGTCCTGCTGGAAGGTGAACCTCTGCCCCAGTCTCATGTCTTTTGCAGACTCCAAGAGGTTTTCTTCCAAGATTGCCCTTTTTTGGCTCCATCCATCTTCCCATCAACTCTGACCAGCTTCCTTGTCCCTGCTGAAGAGAAGCACCCCCAGAGAATGATGCTGCCACCACCATATTTGACAGTGTATTTGACAGTGGGAATGGTGTGTTCAGAGTGATGTGCAGTGTTAGTTTTCCTCACATAGCATTTTGCAGTTTGGCCAAAAAGTTAAATTTTGATCTCATCTGACCAGAGCACCTTCTTCCACATGTTTGCTGTGTCCCCCACATGGCTTGTGGCAAACTGCAAAAGGGACTTCTTATGCTTTTCTGTTAACAATGGCTTTCTTCTTGCCACTCCTCCATAAAGGCCAACTTTGTGCAGTGCATGACTAATAGTTGTTTATGGACAGATTCCCCCACCTGAGCTGTAGATCTCTGCAGCTCGTCCAGAGTCACCATGGGCCTCTTGACTGCATTTCTGATCAGAGCTCTCTTTGTTCGGCCTGTGAGTTTAGGTGGACGGCCTTGTCTTGGTAGGTTTACAGTTGTGCTATACTTCTTCTATTTCTGAATGATCACTTGAACAGTGCTCCTTGGGATGTTCAAGGCTTTGGAAATCTTTTTGTAGCCTAAGCCTGCTTTACATTTCTCAATAACTTTATCCCTGACCTGTCTGGTGTGTTCTTTGGACTTCATGGTGTTGTTGCTCCCAATATTCTCTTAGACAAGAGCACAGGGCAGCTGTATTTGTACTGACATTAGATTACACACAGGTGCACTCTATTTAGTCATTAGCACTCATCAGGCAATGTCTATGGGCAACTGACTGCACTCAGACCAAAGGGGGCTGAATAATTACACACACCCCACTTTGCAGTTATTTATTTGTAAAAAATGATTTTCGGAATCATGCATGATTTTCATTCCACTTCTCACGTGTACACCACTTTGTATTGGTCTTTCAGGTGGAATTCCAATAAAATTGATTCATGTTTGTGGCTGTAATGTGACAAAATGTGGAAAAGTTATAATACTTTTGCAAGCCACTGTAGGTCACATTAAAGGTGGAAAAAGTTTTGAAATGATTTATCTTTGTCAAATTTTTGCACAGCACAGGAACCTGACATGTTACCAGGGGTGTGTAGACTTTTTACAAACACTGTAGATTGGACAGGGTCAGAGTTTTAAGCAGAGGAATTTGGTAATGAAAGCAGGTCCTTCTGTTATCAGTAAGCACAGACATTTGCAGTTCAAATTTTACGGCAAAACATTGTATGCCAGGTGAGCCATTGACAGGATTTTATTAATCCTTTGAAGCCCATAATTCCTTTGCTCAGTACCCTGAATACCATCCTCCAATGATGACCTAGCATTGTAAAAATCATTTGGCCAATGGTGATGTTTATTTTAACTTTGTGAAAGTATCTTTATTGGTTAGGATCAAATAAGATTTGGATTAGGATTGGTGGGTTAGTATCTTTTTTCTTTATTGGTGAGGATATCATGCCAAAGAAGTTAAAATAACTTACACCAACTCCAGTTCTTCATTTCTTCAGATTTCACAAGTTAACATTTTTAGTAAATGAACTGCTATCAATTTTTTTTCTACCCATATCCTCAAACTTAACCCCCCTAGCCGTCAGTCAGCTCGGGCAATAGCCAGTACTGTGTTGGATTTTTCCGCCCCTTCCTTGTTCACATTGATGACGCCTGCTATGTTGGCTGGGAAACCGATACCCGTCCATTAACATGGAAGTCTATGATGCTGGAGTCAAACAGAGGGTGCCAATCATTGCAGAATTCAGCAGCACAGGTGAGTTTGCACAATCCCAGCTCGTCTTGAGTTTGTTTTGTTCACAATCTCTGGATGAGCTGGGATTGTCTGAACTGCTAGGGGGGTTACAGTACCCATATTTGTATAGATTTTTAGTTTGCTTCCCGATGGCTTCGATTGTTTACTGATCACATGGAAATCGATGCATGTATGGGTACCTTTAGGCTATATTCACACATTATCACCTTCACACCTGTGTGCAGAATATGCACACAGTGCTAACCTTATGGGCGATTAATGTCATGTTCCCAGGGTGGCTGTTGTTGGCTTTGGGCGGCCATTCACTAGAACCGTGTCCTTTCTAGATGACTGTGTGCATGAGCCCTTACATTTTCCATCACTTCCTGCTAAGATAATATGAATATCAGATGGATACGATATGATAATAATCCAGTTTTATTAGGACACAGCATTTAAAATGTGGGGTTTTAACCCGCCCTGATTTATGCAAAACTGAAATAAAAGTTTTTGGCTGCAGTTGTGTATGAACTACAATGATATTGCACAATAATCTTCAATTCAGTACACATAGATTGTCATGTTCTACAATACATAGTTACTGGTGTTCTCTGATTTCATTTTGATTTGTGGAATTAGAAACCAAGGGTTATCTTGACCTTAGAAAGGAGTCATTGTTATGTTACATATTATAGCTAGTAAGACAATCAAGACCTACTATGAATAAAAACAATCAAGTTGTATTATGAGCTCTGTGTTCTCCTCCTTCCAAGGTAAGTCAATGACGCCATTAAGATACATAGGTGTCATTTCAGATATTAGTATACCAGGCTAGATTATGTTGTTGTATTAAAGAAAGTATAAAATATACAAAATAGAGGCAAGATATTATTTTTAAGAAGTCGTAGTAACATGAAAAGACTTTATTCTTTTCCTTCCTTACAATGCACTATTGTTTTTATGATACTAAAACTTAAAGAAACATTCACAATTACCTCCATCAAAAAGAAAAGTATTTATCTCCATTATAATATAGTCACATCATCGCTGTAGAAATATTCTACTTCGGCTATAACAAATAATATGTGTCATAGTATACATTATTGTTATTTTAACTGAACACATCTAAGGTTTATTGGATTTTACATTACATCTTATTTTGCATTAAGTTGCTGACAGTGGCCTTTGACAAGGAATATTATTTTAAATGGGGACAACTGGCAAGCATGTAGTGTTGTCTTGGAATTGACAATAACTGTTTTGAGGGAAAGATATATTGCAGCCTTTCGGGATAAAACAGGCAGCCACTGCAGCTTACGTCCCTTTCAGTTTGTCACCTTGTCCCAGCAGATAAAATGTGTTGCTGAGCACTCATGTGTATTCAGGTATTTGGATGAAAATGTTCTTCCACCGAGGATATCAGAATTCTTTAAAAAGCTGCCGTTTTGGCCAAATATGTGTTCAGGGTCTTGGAATGATTGCGAATACACAGATGAAATGAAGGCTATACATCAAATTTCCTTATTAACAGCCTAATTTGCTATATCACATACTGAAACGTGGATCTTTGCTTTTATGATGTACTAATGTACATTATATCATGCAAATGTAAGTCAAGTACCTAATGGTTTTATTGGATATGATGTATACAAGAGAGCTGTATGTCAGTTTTATGTGACCCCTTTCCCTTGCCCATGCCAGGCAATGTGAAATGATCAATTAACCATCCTTCCAGAAGAATCTATTCACATTTAGCTTTGAGCTGCGACTTAGTAAGTGAAAGTATGGGAAACAACCTGGTCAGCCACCCTTTGATTGGCGTGTAATAGCACTGGTGGCCAGTAATTGGCCAACTACTATCTGAAAGCCCTGTATTATCTCTGAGAGTTTTGTTTGGAGCTTACACAGGACTTTGGCCAATTACCGGGCACAAATGCTATAACATGGCAGAACAGAATAAGCTCCTTAAAGCCTAATTCATAGTTCCTTACTCATGTTGGTAATTTCACTTCACTGTTAGAAGGCTAAATGGAGCAGCAAGAAATTCTGTGGGGAAGGATATGTGACCAGTGTTGCTTTAAGCATGCACATGCATGTAAGTATTTGAACACCCTGTGATTTTGCAAGTTCTCCCACTTAGAAATCCTGGAGGGGTCTGAAATTAACATTGTAGGTGCATTCCCACTGTGAGAGACAACATAAAAAAAATTATGAAATTACATTTTATGATCAGTGTTAAGATTTGGTCCAGAAGCCTTTGTTAGCAATTAAAGAGGTCAAACGTTTCCTGTAGTTCTTGATCAGGTTTGCACACACTGCAACAAGGATTTTGGCCCACTCCTCCACACAGATCTCTAGTCATCATCTGACCATATGTCCTCTAGTCATCATCTGACCATATGACTTTCTCCCATGCCTCCTCTGGATCATTTTGATGGTTATTGGCAAACTTCAGACGGGCCTGGATATGTGATGACTTGAGCAGGGTAACCTTACGTGCAATGCAGGATTTGAAACCATGAGGCATAGTGTTCTACCCATAGTGACCTTTGAAACCGTGGTCCCAGCTCTGATAACCCACAAGGTGAGATCTTGCATGGCACCCCAGTCCATGGGAGACTGACACTCATCTTTCTCCTCCTCCATTTTCTAACAATTGCTCCAACATTTCATCTATTTTCACCAGGCTGCTTGGCAATCACCCAGTAGCCCTTTGCAGCCCTGTGGAGGTCCACAATTTTGTCTCTGGTGTAGTCTGACAGCACTTTGGTCTTGCCATTGTACAGGGTGGGCCATTTATATGGATACACCTTAATACAATGGGAATGGTTGGTGATATTAACTTCCTGTTTGTGGCACATTAGTATATGTGAGAGTGGAAACTTTTTAAGATGGGTGGTGACCATGGCGGCCATTTTGAAGTCAGCCTTTTGTTTTTTCAACAGGAAGAGGGTCATGTGACACATCAAACTTTTTGGAAATTTCACATGAAAAACAATGGCTTCCAGTATCCGTAGTTTCAGGTGCTGCACTTCTTGTATCTTCACAGCATAGATAATTGCCTTCAGATGACCCCAAAGATAAAAGTCTAAGGGGGTCAGATCAGGAGACCTAGGGGGCCATTCAACTGTCCCAAGATGACCAATCCACTTTCCAGGAAACTGTTCATCTAGGAATGCTCGGACCTGACACCCATAATGTGGTGGTGCACCATCTTGCTGGAAAAACTCAGAATGGAATGTGCCAGCTTCAGTGCATAAAGAGGGAAATAAATCATCATGTAGCAATTTCAATGTTTCCTGATATGACCTCCTTAGACTTTTATCTTTGGGGTCATCTGAAGGCAATTGTCTATGCTGTGAAGATACAAGAGCAGCACCTGAAACTACGGATACTGGAAGCCTGTGCTAGCATTTCTTCTGCGGTGTTTCTATCAGTGTGTGAAGAGTGGGAGAAGAGGGTTGCATTGACAATCAAACACAATGGGCAGCACATTGGACACATTTTATAAGTGGACAGAAACTTGTAAATAACTCATGAAAGAATAAAATTACGTTAAAACCAAGCACTTGTTTTTCTTTTGAGATTCCCAATACATTTGATGTGTCACATGACCCTCTTCCTTTTGAAAAAACGAAAGTTGGATTCAAAATGGCCACCATGGTCACCACCCATCTTGAAAACTTTCCCCCTCACATATACTAATGTGCCAGAAACAAGAAGTAAATATCACCAACCATTCCCATTTTTATTAAGGTGTATCCATATAAATTGCCCACCCTGTAGTAGTTGGAGTGTGGAGTGGACAGGTGCCTTAAAGAACTCAGACAGGTGCTACTAATTTAGATACCTGAGTGGAGTAGAGGTGAACTTTTAAAAGGCAGAGTTACAGGTCTTTGAGAAAGATAATTCTTGCTGATTGACAGGTGTTAAAATACTTATGTGCAGCAGTGCAACAACAATACATTCTTCAAAAATCATACAATGTGATTTCCTGAATTGTTTTTTTTTTTTATGCTGTGTCTCGCAGTGGGAATGCACCGACAATGTGAATTTCAGACCCCTCCATGATTTCTAAGTGGGAGAACTAGCAAAATCGCAGGGTGTTCAAATACATATGTTCCTCACTGTATACTGACATGCACTTAAGGGGAACTTTAACTTTCAAAGAAAATATTCCTTAGTGGCATAACTAGAATTCTCTAGACATCCCAAAATTATAAAAGGTTGTAATGCAATCTGACCCATTTTCACCATCCCAGACTCCGAAGTCCATTCAGAAATACAAAGCTGCCAGCTACTCCTAAGCATTTTTGCATTGGTGGAGATGTGGCAATCCTGGGTTCATGAACAATAGTGGAGTTTACCTTTAAATATTTAAGATCTAGTATTAAAGTGACATTGGAAGTGAAATTAAAGTATTAAAGCCTCCCATAGGTGTTTTGTTTTACTACTACAATATTAAAAGTAAATACAGCATTTCAAATTGCATAGATAAAAATAAATATTAAACTTTATAAATCTATAAAATGCATCAAGTATGGAAATGTAAGCAGTGTGTGAGGATGAACATCAAAAATGTAAGTAAATGAAGAAATAGAAAGCTTACATGCAGAACAAGACATTACAGCATGCATAAAGATTAATAGACCAAGATGAGGAGGACTTATACAGTACATAAAAGTATACCCACAGACAATGGAAGATTATAAAAATAGTATATAGAACAAACTAGATGACAGCTTAGATATTGGTAGGCCGTGATTAAGGGAGTGTCAGAAATCAGGACAGAGTGGTGACCAGATTAGACAGCATACACTGAGGTAAGCAGAGGTTTAATGTGGAAGGAGAAGGCTTTACAGGTTCAGATTCAAGACCAGAAACAGGAATAATGCTATGGCTACTGTGGGAGGGAGAGGTAGGTGTACCCAACCCAGTCCACACTTGCAGAAAGACCACCTTCTAGTGACCAGGGAAACTACCCAGAGTTGGTGGAAGCACAGTGCCACCAATAGGTTGTACCAGGGATAGCACATGCCCCTTATAAAGAGACTTTAGAACAATAACAAACATGGGCAGTGTTGTTATGAGGAAGTCCTTTTCCTAGAGTTTCTAAACTTGGGGACCTAAAACCATACCAGTAGTACAGGGTTTCTTTTATCTCAGCTGCAGACACTTAAGGTGCATTGGGTGAATACCACAAAACCCATAACATCTAAAACCATATTAATGGGGAGGGGGGCAATACCCACTTGCAAAACCTAGTTAGTGGGGTGCATAAATGTCGTTCTTTTCCAGGAGTCCCTTCCTGAGGAGTGCAAAATTGGACCACTCACAGGGAACCCAGGTGGATACCTAGTGTATTTCACCTTTTCACCTAGTAGAGTATGGTAGCTCAATAAATACCAAAAATACAGTGCCTTGCAGAAGTATTCACCCCTTTTTTGTATTCACCCATTTTTTTTGTGTTTTGGCCTAACCTCATCCTCAGCCTACCTGTGTGCCCCCCAAATCCATGTCACCCCCATATCACCTCCACATCTTCATCCTTCTGCTTCACATCAAATTCCATCCCTCCCTGTCACCTAGTGTCACCCCCATCCTTCTGTTTCACTTCAGTCTCAATCTCTCCTGTCTCCTACAAGGTCATCCTTCAGCTTCACTCCTGTCTCCTATGCAAACTGCAACACACATATGCAGCACATGGATCTCTCGAAGGACCAGAACTGTCCTCCCATACCAAACCCTTTGGGATTGGTAAATATGTCTGCAGGGGAGGGGCACCTTAATAATGTCCAACAGAATGGGCGGAAGTAGCTTCAGGTGCCAGTACTTAAGATGGTGCCTTAGGGAATGAGGAAGTGAAGATTGTAAGTACCGTTTTTTTCTGTGTAGCAGTTTTCACAGATGTATACTGTTGACAGATGAGTATAATGTCAATGTAATGTATGTGGGGGATTTTTTATCTTGAGTTTACAACCGCTTTAAGTTCAATGTTTTGTTAATCTGAATTTCATGTGATGGATCAGAACACAATAGCCTAAGTTGGTGAAGTAAAATGAGAAAAATATATAAGTAAAACTATTGTTTATGCCCCCCATACACGCTTCGATTTGCGGGCGATTTCAACCACTGTGGGCACTCACGGCGCTCGATCTGCCGTGAAATCGAAACAAAGCTCTGGTGCAACCAATTACCTTCAGAATTCACATAATTTGTGTAATGATGTCCACCTGTGTGCAATCTAAGTATCAAATAATCTGTCATTAAATATTAACACCTTTTTTGAAAGGCCCCAGAGACTGTAAAACCTGTAAAAGCAAGAGGTATCAATAACCAAACACTGCCAGGAATACCAAGTAACTGTCCAAACAAGTATGGGAATTACAGGTCCAGAATTACATGTCAAAGTTAGGTTAAAAATAAATATCCAAATATTTGATGATCTCCAGGAACACCATCAAATCTATCATAACCAAATGGAAGAGCATGGCACAACAGCAAACCTGCCAAGAGCTGACTGCACACCAAAACTCACCAATAGGGCTAGGAGGGTACTAATAGGAGAGGCAGCACAGAGACCTAAGGTAACCCTGGAGGAGCTGCAGAGTTCCACAAGAGACTAGAGTATCTGTACATAGGAGGACAATGAGCCGTACTTCCATAGAGTTGCCCTTTATGGCAGAGTTGGCCGGATGAAAGCCATAACTTTCAGCTAAAAACAAAAAGGCATATTGTGAGTTTGCAAAAAGGCATGTGGGAGATTCACAAAATGTATGGAGGAAGGTGCTCTGGTCTAATGAGACTTAAATTTACCTTTTCGGCTTTCAAAGAAAACACTATGTCTTGTGCAAACCGAACACATCATCCAAAGAACTCCATCCTAACCGTTAAACATGGTGGTGGCAGCCTCGGCATGTGCTGTTAATTATCAGCCAGGACTGGGAGACTGGTCAGAGTTGAGTGAAAGATGGATGGTGCTAAATACAGGAATATTGTTGAGCAAAACCTGTACCACTCTGTGAGTGATTTGAGTGAGTTCTGGCATGTTCTGTAAATTATATAATGAAATATTTCAAACAATCAATGTTAATTCCAAGTTGCGAGGAAAAAAGTCAAGGGGGTGAATACGTCTGCAAGGCACTGTATGTACTAAATGAGTGATTGTCCACTTCACACCCAATGTCTCAAAAAAAAACAATACTCACCACCCAGCTTTATTGTTCATGGACAGTATCACAATAAAAGATTGATAGGAACAAGTACTCAATACAAGATCCTCCATCAACGTTTTTAATGAGGTCTTCAGTGACTTTTGTACCATTAAGTACATCTATGTATTTAATACTATTATAAGGAAGCGATAACATTTTACAAAAAATTTATAACAAATGTTGTATATCCTCTCTCAATGATAGGGAGATAACACCTTTTGTCGTCTTAAGCTAGCTGCACCCCTAAACTAACACATACATAAAATTACAGGCTCTAAAGGGTTTGAGTCCTGACATCGTAGTATCTGGTTAGCTCTCCCTATTCTTCCCTAACTGGGGCTTTAATTCAGCAATGTAGAATCAATGTAAGATATATAAGAATCTTTAACGGAGATCAAGCATGAAACTCCCCATACATGGAGTTTCATAACGTAAAAAATGATTATATTATTTATTGTCTTTCTCATGTTCTCTTGTTTATATAATAATTTTTTACGCCCTGAAACTCCATGTATGGGGAGTTTCATGCTTTATCTCCATTAAAGATTTTTTATATTCTACATTGCTGAGTTAAAGCCCCAGTTAGGATAGAATAGAAGGGAGAGCTAACCAGATACTACAATGTCTAGACTCTAAAGCTAGCCATACACGTGTAGGATTCCATGGCCAATTGATCACTCCCCCGATCGATTCCGGCGATTCTGCCGGGAATCGCAGGTGTGATCAATCGGCCAATTAAGAGTATCTATCGCTGCATACCACCTTAAACCAACGGATACCGGGACGATTCCGTGTCCGATTGTCCACCTCACAAATGGCAACTCCCCCTGATCTGGGCAGAATCGGTTTAGAAAGACCAACATGTTGGTTCTCTGTCGGATCCGATTCTGGGCCCCTGAACGATCAGACCTGATCGATTGGACAAGGTGGGCTGCATGCGATTCCGGCACGATCGTTCCGCGTGCACGCGCCCGGAATCGATCGTGCCGGAATCCGGTGGGAATCCGACACGTGTATGGGGGCCTTAACCCTTTTTATAATTTGTTTTTATTTTAAATAACAAATGTTATATGTAATACAGCGACATTGCCACAAATGTTTTCGCAAATGTGTTTGAAAAATACTTTAACTTGACTCAAATTAAAATGCCTTTAATTTGGCTCTGATTCTAATAATCAACACACTAAGTCTTATAAAAATGATCATGTTGCATCATGTAGCTGGATGTTCTGCTCTTAGTCTCCACCCAGGTGTTTTGCAAGTTAGTAAGTCAGACAAACATTCTCCTCCAAACTGTGCAGTGAGACAGGTAAGTAAAATCAATGTTGCCCACAATAATGTCTTTGAATAATGGCTTTAGTAACCTTTTGTTAGTGATATTTGGTGTCCCCTATGGACAGTACACAGTTAACACTTATAAAGTTGAATATGTAATGTCAGGTAGAATGTGTAATTATGACCAGCAAGAAATGTGGCAAAGAAGTCTACTATATCTAGGGCCCCAACTGCTCTTAGGGCAGCACTAATTGCTAATGTATGCGGCATGGAGCCAAATGAAGGTACTCTGGCATAGTTTCAGCTTCTAGTTCATTTAATATATGATTATGACTCTTTTTTGCACTTGATCGCCACACAGGTAACATGCAAATCGACTAAAGTAAAAACAAAATGACATTTAGGAAGCTGGACATTATGTGACTTATTGGTTCAGAGTGCTGGTTTGTGTTTATAATATACTTCACTATGCATTAAACCTTGGTAGTTGTTATAACATGTGCCATTTATGCATATGATGGTCTAACAAGTTTTGCTAGAATTTTGCAAAAGTTTGAAAAGACAGTGACGTACTGAAGAAATAAACTAATATTTAACATAAACTAGCATGTTTTATCAAGTTAAAATGAAGACCACAGATGACTATGACCTGCAGCAGAGTGACTGGTCCCTGTATAATGTGAATATTTCTATGCCACTTGTGTGTTGTGGTGCAGGCATAGAAGGGAGGGGTCATTGGACCCAATCCAGTGTAAATCTATTCATACAAATCTATCAGTGTTTAGCCAAATACAGTAATGTTTCAGATTTAAAAAATTTAGATATCATTTCCCCTAGGTTTTTTTGTAGTTGTCATATGCCGACATCCCAAATATTATTGTATACAAATAAGAAACGAAGAAAGGGAGATTCCACTCCGGGACTTTTAAGGAGTTTCCACAGATGTATATGTTAAAAGATGTTTTTATTAAAATACTCCCCTTGGGGCCTGGGGGTTCTCGGCGTCCGTGCCCTCGGCTGCTGTATGGGGAGCTGTGAGCCAACCACACCAAGGATTGGTTGCTATCAAGCAACCTGTGAGTATATAGTCTTAACCTTAATTGCTAAATCGACTTATTGGAAATAGGTTGTTGTTACGCCTCCACAGGGGTAATGAGCGTATGAACCAACGATAAAGGGAGGAGTCTA
>CM070039.1:43772688-43801969 GCA_036250615.1 Ptychadena robeensis
ACCACACTGGGGACCCCGACGGTGCCGCGCTCCCCCCAGGGCTGGCGGGACCCTGACAGTTGTTTACCTTTGACTTTCTTTGTTACATATTATCCAAGATCTTGCCGGAAGCAGATTTAGCGAAACGCGTCGAGATACTATCCGGCAACAAATATCGACTGTAATCCATGTATTAATAGGATGTGGTTGGGTAACCAAGATCATGTACTATACAACTATGCTCTGTTATTTTATTTTAATAAAAACATCTGTTAGTAATGTTTCAGAATCAGCTTTTTGAACTTTGTAAAGATCACCTAGTAAAACCAGTAGGGTTTAGTAGGGAAGTGTGTTCCAAATGTCCACCTTGAACGTAGATCCATTCTTTATACAAAATACTATTGTTGGGGGTTTCGTATTTCAAGTTCAGGCTACAATTTGCAAAAACACATCTGAAGTCACCCAAAAGCATGTGGGAAAAAGTTATGGTCTGATGAAACCAAGGTTGAACTTTTTGGCCATAATTCCAAAAGATATGTTTGGCACAAAAACAATACTGCACATTACCAAAAGAACACCATACCCACAGTGAAGCATGGCGGAGGCAGCATCATGCTTTGAGGCTGTTCTTCTTCAGCTGGAACTTAGGCCTTAGTTCAGATAGAGGGAATTATGAATAGTTCCAAATACCAGTCAATATTGTCACAAGACCTTCAGGCTTCTGCCAGAAAGCTGAACATGAAGAGGAACTTTCAGCATGACAATGACCCAAAGCATAAATCCAAATCAACAAAGGAATGACTTCACCTGAAGAAGATTAGAATTTTGGCCCAGCCAGAACCCAGACCTGAATCCGAAATCTGTGGGGTGATCTGAAGAGGGCTGTGCACAGGAGATGCCTTCGCAGTCTGACAGATTTGGAGTGTTTCTGCAAAGAGTCAAATTGCGCCATGCTGATAGACTCATACCCAAAATGTGCCATGTTGACAGACTCATACCTTAAAAGACTTAGTGCTGTAATAACATCAAAAGGTGCTTCAAAAAAGTATAAGTTTATTGGTGTGCACACTTATGCAACCATATTATTTTATTTTTATATTTTTTCTTCCCTCCACCTAAAAGATTTCAGTTTGTTTTTCATGTGACTGGTACAGTTTATAGGTCACATTAAAGGGAAAAAATTCTGAAATCATTTATCATTGTCTCATTTTTGTACAGCACAGGAACCTGACATTTTACCAGTATGGTATACATTGTACCATGTAGACTTTTTATATCCACTGTAAGGCTGAGTCTACACTGGGTCGCACCAAAAACGCAAGTGCGTTTTTGGGAGCGTTTTGGTGCGTTTTAATGTGCGTTTAGGGTGCGTTTTAGGTGCGCTTTTCAATCAAGTGTTTTAGGTGCGTTTTTTAATGCATTCAATAGTGTATGCAAATTTCATAGGAAAGCAGAGAACTGTGGGTAGCCAGAAGTGCGTGACGAGTCATTCATTGCCTCTTTGTTCTGAACATGGAGTGTGTTTGGTACTTGATTGTCTCCATGTGGATTGCGTTGCTTAGAAAGAGAGCGAGTGGTGTTGCAATGTGCGCTTTTGAGAAGGTAACAGATGAGCTAGTGGTAACGCTAGAGGGTCGCATACAAGTGTATGGGTCATGCTTGCGCTGTACCTGCAAAAATGCAGCACACTATCACAAATGCAAAAGTGAGACTAGTGTAAGGGCGCGTTTACAGTAGCCGCCCTGCTGCGGTTCCGTACAGTAACAGCAGCGCAGCAAGGGTTACAGAAAATACCTTTTACACTAGCCCTGCACTTGCATTTCTGGTGACATGCGATGGCGCGGTTACCAAAAACACAATGCTGCATGCATTTTTGCAGTTCTAGCATGTGTATGGTGGACACAAGTGGAGCTCATTGCAAAAGGCTTTTTTCCCCCCAGTAACATGCACGGTTAACGGACGCGGTTGCATTACCACTACCACGTCCATTATCGGCATGAAGTGCAACCCCAGGCGCAGCGCACATAGTGTGAAAGGGCCGTAAAAGGTCAAGCACAACTAGTGTGAAAGAGTCCTGAAATGTACACTATGTCAAAGCCATCTGCGCTGTGTTGTGGTACTGTACCACAGCTAGTGTGAAAGAAAGCTAAAGAAGTCAGTCAGTTTCATAAAAAAGAGGAGTACTCTGTCATCAATCCACATGTGTAAGGAGCAGGAAGTGATGTGGATGGGGATGTACACAGGGCAAAAAAAAATGCCCTAAATCAGCACAGCGCATTTTCTGTGCATTTTTCTGTGCGTTTGTAGCGCATTTGGGCGCGTTTTTTGAGAGGTGCATCAGAACGCCCGGCTTGGCGTTTTCAAAAACGCGCCTAAACGTGCCAATGTAGACAGTCCAATGCAGATGCATGGGATGCGTTTTTGGCAGCGTTTTTTGGAGCGTTTTCCACACTGAAAACACTCCAGAAAAACGCTCCAAAAAACTTGGTGTAGACTCAGTGTGATGGAAATGTGGTGTCACCTTCCTCTGTGTGCTCTTTGGTACACATGTTTACAAGAATTAAATGAACAGACTTACACATCCCTTGGCAAATTAGCTGAAATATTTTTCTACTGTACACTTAGCGTGTGCCTGGAGCTCTGCATTAGGTGTTTGTCGTCTGTCTTTGGAGGTGTTCTTTCTACCATCTAAAAAAAAATAAAGGTATGTATAGCTAAAGCCAGAAATTGTTAACATTTTTAATATTGAATTTAGAGCTGGCAAGTTGGGGCTTTTTGTCATGTTGTATAGGTGTAATATTTACACAGATTTATTACTCATCAGTGAGATCACAGTATTTATTTGCTTTTCTCCCCAAAAGGAGTATGTTTTATCATGATCAGAATTTACATCCTGGCCTGATACGATGGCTCAGCTCAGGGATGAGAATAACTATATTTCTGTTTTTCGAAAATACCTGACACACATCAGCCTCTGTTGTGACGCCTCTTCTCTTTTAATTAGACTTGAGTCTTTGTTTAGCAAAGCTAAATGGTTAGTATTCATTTTGTTTTCTTCCAAAGGCCCCGCTGGAGCTTTATGCCAGCCACTGACTAGATCTATAGGGCGCACATCAAGTGTTTTACAGTAACAACACATAAAGCAGGCACATATACAAAAATCCGAACATGCCTAGGATAGGAAACAAAGAGTTATCTAAGAGAGAGAAGAAAACACAAGGGCAAAGAATAGGATGATTGGGAAGCAGAAGGCAGCGTACAATGCCACCAAGACAGACAACAATGAGTGTCACACAATATAGAGACAGCCAGAGACAAAGGGTGAAGGAACAGGCTCTCATAATCCAGGATAGACAGACACAAACAGGCACACAAATGCTTAATGAAACAAAGACTGCAAGACAAAGGAAGGAAGCACAAAAACTTAGCAATGGCCGAGATGCTGGAAAAATGCACTGGTTTTATGAATCAGAGCCCGTACACTCATGGTAACCCCACTAGCAAATGTTTTTTTTTTGTAGCAGCATATCCGATGGCAGTTTCGGCTTCTTCCAGGCAGATGTGTATTTAATTTGTGCGTTTATGAGTCATTTAGTCATTCCCTAACGAGTGAGAATGCATTTCCATCCCCCGCTCCCTGCTGTTTTGTGTTCTATAAATACTGCACTAGTTAAAATAAATGGAGCAGGTAGAAGCAGAGAACGGCTTGTTTGGCTTTTTGCACACACTCTATTTATTTTTATTGTAATAATCCTCTTGTGACTATATTTTATGAACTATTCTGTTATTCCTATGCTGCTGAATTGCACAGGGGAAATCTCTAGGGTTTAAACCCTCCTATTGGTGGAGAAACTTTGCAGTGTGTTAATTGTTGCTGAGAAATCATTAAGGGGTACATAGCATTAAATCAAGAGGAGCAAAGTTGGAGCAGACGAGCACGGCACATGGCGTCGGGCACATCCAGGTCTTCTTACATAAAATCACCTGGAACAGCTGTTTCATCTGAGGTTGGGCCCAAGCAATTCTTTAGCTGGAGGCAATGAGATAAATTGTGCCCCTCTTTGCCACTTATACTAAGTGACACAGTGAAAGGATTTTATTAGCGCTCACAACTGTACCATTAACGGATATTGTTCATGCAAGAATCAGCAGGTCAGAAAATCCAATTCCCAGAACAATCTGCCTCATTCAGGAACTTTTCATGAGAATATCTGTTCAGTTACACGCTGATGTAGAAAACTAACACGCATTAAGCTGAGATAAAGGGTCATATAGGACTGAAAAGAAAATTTAAAGACATTATTTTCTGTTGCTGGGAGTCCAAAGCTATTACCACCACCGCTGTGATTTCTGTTCCGCTCAAAAGGGAAAGCATTCGAAAAGTATACCGACATTAACGAGTATCCCATACCCATGGAGTATCCAGCATAGCCGATATCAATGGAGGATTACTCTTTTTTCATGCAAATTTTTATAAAGTTTTTTTTTCTTTTTTTTTTAAAACTAAATACACAAAAAAGGTAAAAACCTATTTACAGAAAACATTGAAAAGCAAGAAAAAAAATGGTTACATACATAGTAAAGAATACAATAAAAGCCACCAAATTCAAGAATTTGTAATCACCAACCATTATTACCTTCATTACGAAAAGGATTTTCGTGATTAAAAGTGCTGATATTTGCATATGTGCATATACGGTCAACACTATCACATGAAAACAAATAATTTTTTACCTTCTTTGCGCAGATCGTCACTTTTACATGCACATGTTGGGAATGCAGTGCATGGTAGTTCCTGGTACTGATGTAAAAAATCTCAAATATTCGAGATTACAAAGATATAGCACTATATTTGACATCTTTGCAAACTCTTGAAGTGCCGATAAAAAAATTGCGCTCAACACTTTTGGCTAACTGCCAGTAATTGTCACTTGGTATAATAAGACCCATTGGTTCTAGTAGAGCAACTCAATTTGAAGGTAGAATTAGTAAAAAGAAATAGAGAAGCAGAAAATAGAGAGTGTCCCCAAAAAAGGTGGGGGTGATATTAGGGTAGCACAGGTGAAAAATTTGCTTCTACAATTGACAAACCTATATATCCCATGTTATTTCCATAAGGGAACATTTTCTGTAGTTGTAGCAAGGAGGGGAGGTCATCTCTTCTCCAGTAAAGTCCCACTTTACATCAAGCAGCTATGAGAAAATGTTGTAGGAATTTGTCAGAAAGGCAATCTTAGATAAAGGTAATCCCAAAAAATAAATAAATAAATAACTAAATAGGGTCCCAAGGGATCTGACAAGTAGTGATGAGCGGCATAGGCAATATTGAATTCACAATATTTCACGAATAGTTCTACTAATATTCCATCCAATATTCATAAATATGGCCATGCACTGCGATAATATAATTGCAATGCATTACGACTATCTTCAAAATAATTGGTCGCATATAGGTATTTATTATCGCATTACAATTATATTATCGCAATGCATAGCCATAAGCTTGTCAGTGCATAACATATGAAATATTCAAAATTGTGAATATACGTCACCATATTTGCAAAATAGCGGCTATTCATCAAAAATATTCGCAATTCGAATATTCAAGCTCAACACTACTGACAAGAGGTGAGCTGAGCTCTAGGTTAACTCATTCACCACAACACCACAAATACAATATACAAATACAATTAGTCTCAGTAGTTGTGATATGGGCAGGTCAAATTATTTCATCCAAATATGTTTTATTTATGTCGGTAAATAAACAAAAAAAATTATCTTAAAGCATGGTCAATTGTATACAATGTACAGAAAGCAGCAGCCAGCACAATCCATACATTATGGGCAGAACACAAATAAAAAATGTGCAACTGTGATTATATGATTTCGAGAAACAGTAACTATATAGGGCAACATATTGGCAGAAAATGGGCAATTATGACAATAAACAAGTGTGTTTCACCATGTGGACAACAAACTTCAAACGTAATATTTTTGTTACTTTTTTACCAGCGTTGCCTGCAAATAATACTTCTTCATTGTTCTGGAGTGGGTAAGTTTTTATGTGCAGATTTCATTGCACATCATCACAGCATGTTCCGTCTTAAGTCCAGCTGCTCACTGAAAAAGGAGCCCTCATATTACAGATCTTAAGGGTTCCTATTGAAGTGGTAGCATAGAAGCATCTGGGCCATGGTACACCAAAAGGGTATTTATGGTATCAGAGATGTTTTCATCAGCTCTTATAAAAGGGGGTTTCATTGAGATGGCAGGTCTATCTATGGGAGGAGATGCAGGCATTTGAAAGGAAAGCATGATTGGTGAGTGGTCATACCATCAATGTTTTTTAAAACAATTCTGACCTCTGGACGTGGTGTCTCAACAGTGTCAGCTTGGGTGGGAAACTACCAGTGGACACTTACCACCATAATATATTTAATGTGAAAGGACGTTTTCAAGTAATACGCTAATCTCCACTCTGATGCATGGTGTTGGCCAACTACTGTACAATATCTCATATAAGAAATGTATTTTGTTTCTGGTGATACTTCAGTAGAATAAACCTTTAGGTACATCCGGGAGCTGGAGTCTATGTTCCTAAAGAAGAGTTTTACATATTTTCAGAAAGTGTTTTGTAAGGCATCTATTTTTTATTGTATTATATTGTATTAGCGATAAACATTTCCAGAGGATCTAGTAATTCATGACAAGTGTAAATGACAGGCTATGAATTCTATTTGTTTTTGGCTTTGACATCTGGCCAGGGAAGGTGAGGCAGGGCTTCCTGGCTACTACTCCATGCAAGGTCTGATTGTGTTGGTTATTGGTTGCTTGTTACTTGGTCTTCTAAATAGGAAACAGCTGTTGTACATTTTATATTGTGCAGTTGGGACACATCACATAATATTAGGCTTTTATGTTGGGTATACTTCTTCTATATAAAGAAATATCTTGCACTATCAATGAGTGAGCCTTATACTCTTTAATATGTGTCTGACATGCTTTGCGTCCCAACACACAGTCTGTAGATTTCAGCAACAGAGTCAGGTTAAGATGTAGTCAGGTGCTTACTGGCAAGCTAGGAAGTTTCAACCTCAATCCTCAAGGTCCATTTCATTATGTTTACTTTTTTCCTTCTAATAATAGATTATATAATCTCTTTAGTACTGTATCTAGGATCAAACTGATAACATCAGTGGTTCTCAAACTTGGGCCATGTTCCCCTATGTTCAGGCAAGGCAGATGCATCAATCACATTTGATGACTATGATTTGCCATTTTCTGAATAAATCATTATCAAATTTTTTTGGGGCAACGGTATACTATAGGTTAATATAATTTAAAGGTGTCCATGAGCAATCTAAAAAAATTGCAAAGAAGCACCATACAAGAAATCCTAAGGGCCATTTCACACTATGTGTTTTTAAAAGGCATTTTTTTTTGCATTTACGCATACATACAAACTTTACATATTACATCTGCGTTTGGATTTTTTTAGCAAAGAGATGAAAAATGCATGTAAAAAAAGCATGCAGCAGGTCGTTATGAGAAAACCCAGTACTGTAAAAACATGCACATAAAACCGCAACGCATAAGGGCCTTTAAAAAAGTTTGAGAATCACTGTCCTAGATTGAACTATATCACACTGTACAAACCATGATAGGTACCTTATCTTGTGAACATATCTATCAGTAGACAAAGCAAGCTATAGTTTATAATGAATAAATAGGTAGGGGGAACTAAACCCAGGGAGGGGTGGCCAACCCCAGTGGACTTTAAAGGTGAAAGAATATCATAAATGGAGTTCCAGTCAAAGGAATGAGATTTACATTTTTAATCCAAAAGCAGAATATAAACAAATCACATATAGTGGTCATAAATAAAACATATTCTTCTTACAAGGTATATGTCATGTCCAATTTTTGCATCCAATCATGTTCCAACGCGTTCCGTCCTTCTTGGGGACTTCTTCAGGGATTTTGGAGTGCTAGTATGTCATACGTCTAAAGTACTGGTGCCTAGTTACCATCTATTTTCCTGCATCATAAACAAAGTGTTACATCACTGTTAAGAAAGGCAATCAATCATCCCTACTTTACCTCAATCACTATATTCACATGTAATTTGCCTCCATCTGAGGTTTGCTTTAAGTCCTATGTTCCTATTGAACTCCATTTATGATATTCGTTCACCTTTACAGTCCACGGGGTTTGGCCACCCCTCCCTGGGTTTAGTTCCCCCTACCTGTTTATTAATTATTTGATTTGGATGTGGTGAATTAGCTGCCGTTTGGTCCCCCCTCTCTTCTCTTATGTTATAGTTTATAATAAGTCAGAAATGGCTGTCTATGCCAAAATCTAGCCTGTAATAGGACATGAAGTACTGGATTGTTTAAAAAAAATTTGAACTGTGTAATGGAACTGTGTAATAATTCAGCTTCTAGCCACACCTGTGTAATAGGTTTTTGTTGGGGGGAACAAACCCCAAAGGGGGTGGCCAGGCCACTAGTGGACTTAAAGGTGAGTCTGAATTCTTAAAGAGTTCCAGTCAGCGGAATGGTATTTTTACTTTTATTAAAAAACATGGCAGACAGGAGCATACAAGGGGCTGTTTTAGAAAGAGACATGGTTCTATATCGGGCATTTGTCAATCCAGAAGACTGACAGCAATTTGTACTGGTATAAAATCGGCACCAGGTTTAAACATGAGTATCATATCATCCCATAGGAAGATAAAAAAGTTCAAAAAGTTCAAAATATTGCAAATAGTCCAAAGTGCCTTCAAAAGTGTTTCCACAGCGTCCCTATGCTGGGGATTGGGGATATTACCCAATTACCCCACGTTAATACCCTTTTTCATCTGCTGTTGCCCTTCCCCCCCCCCCCCCCCTCCCATTGTCTTTCCCATCCCTAGCACCACCCCGATGATTCACTATGTCAACAAACAGTTTTCACCCAGATCATTTTAGGCTCACTTGACACTAACAGCACCGACCATGGGTACCGGGAATTTTGGTATTCAAACTTAGTTACGTTATTTCTTTTTCACCCAGTTAAGGTTTTTGGGTTTTTTCCCTGACAATCCCGGCCACTCCATATCACCTTCACTCATCATTCACACGCAACAACAATCACATTACAGACCATTCAACATACCCCACTGAAAACATACACAAAACATGGATCCAAATATCATTGATCTCACACAGATAACATTGGGTGATTTTAAACTATCCACAAACATTCGTTAGGTCGGGCCACTATACCATTCCCCGTATTCAACTCACCAATATCCACACACCTCACATTAGGCATGCCCGAGGGGGAGGAAGGGAGGAAAGGGGGACACCGGGGCTGACTGGGAAGTATGGCGTGAGGTAGTGGTGCGGATATGGGGGATGGGAGGGTTGGTAACACGCTCGAGGTTTCGGGAAGTAGTGGGGAGCAATTTCGGCTGATAAGCACAAACACGATGATGCTCCATACATCACTTCGGGGGACAACATACGGACCCGGAGAGATGCATGTGAGGGCGGAAAAGCGTCTCTTATGAGACGCCTGCGGCCCGCCCCAGGTAGGGGCACCGGAGTACCGCGTCGGCGGAGAGGCAAAGGAGAACACGCTCTGATGTCAGCGCCCACAGCGGGTGGACAGGTGGCCTGGTGGGCGGAATCTAATCTGATGTAAAATAGGGGACAAGAATCAGAAGACAAAAAAGACAGGCCGACAAGAAAACTGACCTTGTGAAGTGGTGGATGAAGGACGGGCTACAATGAGTGGAGGACTACTCCGTGTAACGGAAGAAGACCAGGTACAGTGACGATGGATTATTTAATCAGTTACAGGGAACAAAAAAACAGCCATCTACTACCAAGAAGACGTAAGGGGAGAAATGTACCGTTACTTTTGCTCGGACCACGTGACAAACCACTGTAGACATGAAACAACGCACTGACCCTCGATATAAGATCAGATACTGACCTAGGCAATTGAGCATAGGAATCTACAGACCCTTGCCCACACTTAAAGCAAAGTACGGTATCCCCCTCCCACTGACTCTATATGTGGGACCCCCCTTCAGGCAGTCTTCACCAAAACCCATAAGAATAGGACACCAAGTGATGGTTGACCAATATAAAGAACTAAAACTTTTGCCTCCCCCCAAATATCAGTGTCTTTTCCCCTGCCATTAACCCCACACCCCGGTATAAAAACTGCACTGGACTTGAGTCCAGACTTGGCGCGATCGGATTCCATGGATACGCCGCTATCGACGCCCTCCCGCATCTGAGGACATGATTTTAAACCGGAAGCCAAACATAATTTGAATAGTGAAATGCTTATGAGAAACCACACGATAAAGGATCTCATTAACTTATACTACTACACAAAGGTTTTAATAAGGTAAAAGCATGCCAGGTTACAGAACAAACAATTTATCGGGGCAAAGGCTGTTTGTATCATAACAATGGGCATGTCTTCGTGATAGACCAAAGTCGTTAATTACAGATTGTGAACAGGCAATGTACCACTAGCTGACCTTATTATGTATGACGGAACCACAACAAGATTGTTATTTTCAGTGACCCAACTAGGAAGTCCTTCGAGATCACCTGACGCAAGTCCCGGATGTGGGACGCAACGCGTCGGAAACAATTGAAGGCAACTTTGGACATATTGCAAATTTGAACTTTTGACCTTTTTTATCTGTCCTCATGGTGATGATATGATACTACATGTTGTACACTGTGGGCGTTTGATACCAAGTACACTTGCTGTCAAGGTTCTTCTGGATTGACCAAATGCCAGATTAGAAAACATGTCCTCTTTCTAAACAGCCCCTGTATATCCTGTAGCTCATGTTTTTTAATAAAAGTAAAAATACCATTCCTGCGACTGGAACTCTTTAAGAATTCAGACTACCTTTAAAGTCCACTAGGGCTGGCCACACCTTTGGGGTTTGTTCCCCCCAACAAAAACATTTATTTAAACAGGATGTGGTGAATAGGCAACCGGTTGGTCCCCCAACATATCTTTTGATCACACCTGTGTAATAGTTCAGCTTCTTGCCATGCCAACTGCAACACTTTTCAATCATCTTGCTGTAGTTCAGAGAGACAACCCCTACTCTACTGTTATTGAGAAGTTGTTCGGCATCATTACATCACCATCACTGGAAGCCGTGTTGGGTTGACATCACTTTCAGTATTTTTAGGTATTTGTGGGACTTTTTCGGAAGAGTACCAAAAGAATACTTTACTTTAGGTTCTGCAGTGCCTTTTTTAATGGAAGGCCATTGTTTACTTTTAATAATTAAATGCTGTGATTAAATGGAACTAAATATACTTGTATATAATTGAATATGTTCTTGTTTCTTTTAAAACGGCTCAATTTGCAATGTTTAATGAACCGTGTTCTTTTGTTTTAAGCACTGCAATTCTGTACTAGTTCAGTAACTATTGATAAATTGATTTACATGTTTTTTTCATAATGTCTACTAATCTACCAACAGCAACGGATACACCAAACACCCCTCCCCTCCCGTCGGCAGACACAAGCAGCATGCCAGCACAGTTCTGTACTGTATGGGCACACTGCTCCTTCTTCCTCACCAATAACAACCCCCACCCCAGGCCAGTGATCACCGAGACACAAGCGGCTTGGTATTGGTGAGGTGGAGAACGGTGGAAAGTGGCTACTCATCCTTCCTCGTCCTCACCAATAGTGATCGCCGACACAATCAGTGTGCCTGTACAGTTCTCTCCCTGAATTTTATGGGCATGTCACTTGTTTCGGGGACCACTGGGGTCTGCGGGGCCCTATGCACAATATGCAATTGAAATGACCCTGACTTTAAGTGTAGAGAGTTGTGTATGTGCAATGCAATTGCTTCTGGTTTTTGCAATGGGGTTGGTGATCATCACTAGAGCAGGAATGCAGTACCAATGCAGCAATCCACAAGAAAAAGCACTGTTACAACTGCATTACTGCAGTAAAATACAGTGTGGATTGGTTTTATTGTATATTCCATGTGTGAGTCTTATGATGGTGTGGAATTTAAAGCCAAGGGTATGCAGCACTTTAAATATTGTTCAGGGCTGTGCTTCTAAGTTTCCGCTGCCATTTGTCTACATAAAGCAAGTAAGGAGTGGTGCAGCATTAAAATTCTTTTTGGCATCGCTATAAATTTTTCAGATTTAACACATTTATTGCCAAAATCCATCAGTATGATTTGTCAGTCGGCTTCCCTGTAAGTGGTTCAGAGTAGCTGCATATATCGCTGTTGCCAAGCAGTGGGATGTTTAAAGTAGACCAATAGCTAGTGGCTTATAAGATGGTCTTAAATACATTGCCATGGTTTCCTTTATATTACTTTGGATTTGTTCCCAGTGTCCTTGTCCATTAAGGGTCACATGAAATGAGTTATATCCACCATGCTGA
The DNA here is from genome assembly GCA_036250615.1 of Ptychadena robeensis. NCBI lineage: Eukaryota > Metazoa > Chordata > Amphibia > Anura > Ptychadenidae > Ptychadena > Ptychadena robeensis. Next base: position 43,785,109 of record CM070039.1, read on the forward strand.
TTCAATTCCTCGGGCAATGTATTTTTAATCCAATGGCACCTAAAGGAAACCAGTGTCATGATCCCTAGGTGAGCTGGAGGTGATACATATTTCGCACAAATCGTTTAGCAGTAAATCCTTATTTTAATCTTGTAACCCTTCTGATCATTTTTTTTTGCTGTTTAGTTATTTGTTGATTATCGTATAAATCGAACCGGTAATGATAATTGAAGCATTTGTACAAGTATCTGACGTCTATCTTCATAAAACAAAATGCATTGCTACAGGTATTATCATATATCTCTGGGACTAAACATAAAAAAAATAGAATTATAGGTCATTAAGGCTACAAGCACTGCAGTGTAGGATGGAGGAGGGGTGGCTTTTGTGTGGGTTTATGTGTTTTTAAATTATTAAATATAATTATTGAAAACATTATTGCTGTCTTCACAATTTCTTTCTCTTTACTAGTAGATACTTCTACATGAGTTGCTTCTATTCAGCCATTTTCGTGATTCACAAACTGTAACTAGGAAGGTAACTACACACTATCTCCTAAAGCCAGAAAGTTATAGAATAAAGTATTAGCAACACACTAATAAATAGTCAGTTCTGCTCTGTCCGCCTGTCAGCATGCTCCCTGAGAATAAACAGCAGTAGTCAATGCTGGACAGAAACTGCAAATGTATGAAATAAAAAGTGTAAATAATGAAATAATGCAAATACAAACACAAAAATGTGTGTCTGTAGTAAATGTAGTAAATAATTTCAACCAATTATTCTTGATAAATTATGCACTGCTCTAAATCTATGACCAGCATTTATTTAAGTTTATACTGCCTGTGAAATAGAATAGATATGCTAATGTGACATTTTTATTAACCCCATCCCTCCATGCTTCATTAACCATAATGTGACATAAGTGACTTGGTCACCAAGCTTTCTTTGACCACTTTCAGAAAGTACTAATCACCTGTAGTTTTGAAGATTCAAAAGTTACAAATGTGCTGTACAATATTTTAATAGATAGACTTTATATACTCTGAGCATTTAGGACTTAGTACCTTATCACTTTCATGAAGTCTATGAAACTTAACTGGGCCTTCTGCTTTCTCCAATTCTGAGGAATAAGAACAATACATGACCCATGTCCAGAGGAAAAGCAAGTAGAAGGCAAGAGGACAAGGATGAGTAACATGTATGAAAGAGATTACAAATTGAAGTGAGGAATACAAGCTAAGCCCCTCATACACCTCTAGATCACTCCATACAATTTCCTTTGGATCTACCAACAACTATGTAGTGCTGTGTCCTCCCTAATAGAATACATAATTATTGGAAGCTTTAGAAAGGTTCTCATATTACATGGTATTGGTAGAACAAAAGTTGATTTTGAAACTGTACGGTAAGATTGTAAAGTGTATTCATTCAGGAAAGTGAAAAGCATACATCTACTGGATGAGTAAATCAGGGAACATACAGCTCAATATAGGAGCCATTGAGGCGCGGTGAGAGCTGCCCGACATCGAAAGAGCTGGGGGCACAGCTCTGCTGTGTCTCCAGGTTCGATGATGCTTTGCATGTAGACCGGGGTCCCCATGCAATGCAATGGACATCGACCATCTAATGTGATCATCCCTGTTTTCGAGCAGGACCAATCAATCCTGCACCAAAACAGGGATGGCCACATTAGATATGGGCCAGAAAGATGGCCGTGAGCACGCACAGCGCTCGATGCCCCCATCGATCTGGCCCATATCTATGCGTGTATTCCCTGCTGTTTTTATGTCTGGAGGTGAAGTATGAAGGAAATGTAAGGAGGACAGGGTATATTTGACCGCAGTTGGTATTAGTAGGAAGGAAATGTCAGGAGGATAAGTGAAACCTGATCCATGTCTGGGAGAAAGGAAAAAAAAGCGATGTGGTAGAATGAAGTAGACTGGCTTATTACTGGAAAAGAAGCAACAATGTTATGTAAAGAAGACAAGCGGCAGATAACCCATGCCTGGTGAATTGAGAAAATGTCTACAGCAAAAATGTCTACACCTGACCCATGTCTCTAGGAGGAGAATCAAGTAGGGGTATTGCACCTTGCACATGTCCAGAGAAGTAGTGTTCCAGGTAAATATATGAGGGAACCATGTTTGACAAAGGATTGACATACCAATAATTGCCAAATAAGATATAAAAAAACCTAAATGGCAGAAACATATTTAGGACTCTCATTAAATGAGAAATAGGAAGCTGTGTGTAAATTAATAATAAATGCTTCAGGCTTGCAAAGAAATGTATGTGGAGATGACCATGATTAAGAACAAGCAATAAAAACAGCTTCAATCAGATAAATAAACTGCAGGCTTATCCAAACAAAAGATGAAGAACATCTTAAGCTGGCCATATACCTTGTGATTTTTCGTTCGATTGCCACTAGATCGATGCCTACCCACCTTGAGTGATCGAACAGAAAAAATCTAAATCCAACAAGAAACCAATCGAACAGTGATCCGACTGTCTGTGTTTTTCTGGTCGATCTGGGGAATCCCAACGTGTATGGCTAGCTTTTGGCTATATTCCCACTAAGGCGATCAGCCGCGGGCCGATCACTGCCTCTAGTTGAAGTAGGGACAAGCCCATTCAATTAAATGGAAGCGATCAGTTGCAATCACAATGCACGGTTAAAATCGCGGCCACGCACGGCAGATTGCCTCAGTGGGAACATAGCCTTACCCTTTCTTTCCTATAGCAACCCCTCCCCTACCAACCTACAGCAGAGTGGAAGCAGTTGTCAGATTAGTTTCTACTACCAATGCTTATGCAGCTTAATGAATGGAGAACCCTAGCTATGACTGTTTCCACTCAAGAGATACTTCTCTTCATCATGCTGTCATTGAATAAATATACATCTTGTGCAATCTAGTGTTGTTGCTCTTTAAATAGGTTACCAAGGTTACACTATTAAATTGGACTGTGGAAGAGTTAGGTGTGATAATCAAAGCTGTTTTTATATGTCTCAAAATACTACAAGATATAACATTATGTTTTAAAAAAACAAACCAATACTTAGCTGCCATGAAATAATGAATACTTTCCCTATATAAATAGTAACTGGATAACCTAACTTATATAGAGCGTCTCCTATAGCTAACCCAGGCAATAATATCATTCACATGGCATAATCTGTTTAGCTTCATAATCCTATATTGTACAAGTCTATAATGCTCTTATCTATGTAATCCTTTCCCCTACCTGCATAATCTTGTTATCTATATTGAATCTAACTTCTATCTGTTATTTATTGATTTCTCCATAAAGCATCTTGGAAGCTTCATGAAGCTTTATGAAGCCATAGCAACATTTCCAAAGAAAATAAGTTATCCTTCCGCAGTCCAGTTCTCTGGCCTCGGCCTGTAGGTTCACTAATTACCAGATGCTTGGGGAGGTGATCAGGGACATGGCAGGGAACTGTGTGGGCTGAATACTGAAAGTGAGTAAGTGTCAGTATGACAGTTATTAATGTAATGTCAGTCAAGAGTGATTATTGTTCAGATTACAGGATACTTGTCCATTAAACGTTATTGGCTGTAGCTGAAAAAATCTGTTTCATTGGCATGGACGTGTCATTTAGAAATTAGCATGCCATGTGCATATCATTGGAATGATAGAGGGTGAAGCCATTTAAGAGAACATAAGATCTTCAAAGTGAAATGCTAAGAGGCCATTATAGTGAGTTGCACATATGGAATAGTTTTCCACTTATGTAAGACAATAAACATAAGTGATTCTTCACACAAGGTGCTGACCACAAGAAGGGAGGTGGTGTAAGGTTTAGGATACCTTGCGTTAAAATCCCTGCAATTTTAGCACAGTGCACAAGTCCAGCACTGAAGGCAATAAACTATGACAGGGCTGTTTACACAGCATAGCCCCCAATCCATCAATCCAAGCCTCCATCATGTTTATGTCGAGGCGGAGCACTGTGTCCACATGTACGCAAAGGAGGTTTGATGTATGGTGTGTCCATTGACAGTCAATGTACACGTCAGGCTACTATATGACTAATGTGCCAGACGCTTTATTCATACGTCAGGCCAGTGATTTAAGAGGGGCCACGCTATTGGCTGCAATATGTAGTGTGGCTTATAACCAAACTGCTAACGGAAGGCTTGCGCATCCAAACGTATAGCCTATCTCTATCCCTAAGTGTAGAGTTCAAGTCTGTTCTTCAAAATTAAAACAATACATACCATTAAGGGCAAATTGGCCAATGAGCCACAGCCATGGGTAAATTCAAATATGATTCTATAACTGCAGCCCATGGAAAAATACCAAAGATGGTGCCACTGAAGTAGTTAGTATAAGAGATGGTGAAAGCTGACTTTGTGAGCTGATTGCAAAGCTGTGAGATATAGAAAATGTGAGATATAGAAAATGTGGGAACATTTAAAAATATATTTTTTTGCTCTAGCACACAAAGTTTTTGCAAAAATTTTGTTCAGAATCAAAGTCGAAATTTAAATTTTCAAAATGTTGACTTGACTTTAAACTTAATTTATGCAAATTTGTGTTAGAGCCATAATTTTTTTTTAGTATACCCCCAACAATTCTCTACATCTCCAGCAAGTTTGGTGATGATACCATGTTAAGGGCTTTGCAATTAACTCGAAATTGTTGAAATGGTCACATTTATGAATAAAAGTTTGACCATCTCTAGTTATTATTGACCTTCTAATATAGTCATCAACTCCTGCGCATTCAGATATAGCCAGTACATATAGCCAGTATAACCAATCTTCATTGCTGTATGGAAATATTAATGGATGATGAAGAACTAAAAATGTTAAAAGCAAACTTGATCTAAACTTTGCTTCATCTGATTGTATCTCCGCGTTCTTCCTACATAAATAAAAAGAAAAGGTTTAACAGTGCAAGTTCATCTTGCTGGACAGACATGCAGAATCCCTTCTCTCTTGGGGCCTGCCATTTTGCTTTCGGCAAATTACTTTTATCTGCATAGCTTATAAATCTAATGGTTATTTTTTATGACAAAGGGTTCTCTGAAGGGTTACTTTTTTTCTCAAGTCTTCTGATAAAAGTTTGCTTAGCCTTTCTGTTAACATCCAATGTAATAGGTCAGCAGCACTGTGAGTTCAGTTCACACGGATAAATGTAATTACCTTTTGAAAACAGTTTGAGAAGCAAACAGAGAGCGAGTGCATAACTGTCTTTGCCAGGGGAGCTCCAGCTTGGTTGCATACGTTTTTCTGAGTTCAGGTACAATTCCGCTATTGTGAAAGAATTTTTAAGCATAAACAACAAAGCAACAGCAACATAAACAGTAAAATGTATATTTAAGGACAGCAGAATCCTAAAGACTGGTAAGCAATACTTTCTTTAAAGGTACTTATTATATCTCTGCTAGTCAAAACAGCTTTAAAATTGTCTTCAGATGTAGCAAACTGTAAATTGTACACAAAAGATATGAAAATAAGTGTTGTAGTTGTCTAAAATATGTTGCTAAGCTTCATAAGGTTTTTTCTCTACTGATGATCCAATTATGCCGTGACCAATGAAACATTCATTTCACAAACCAAGAAGCTTTTGAGGCTTCTATGATAAGTCACGGCGAGCCAGAAATCACTTTGTGATGTGACGTCATTCTTAATAATACAGTTTAAGCAAAAAAGGTAAGGAGAAATGTAGGGAAACTATATCCAAAGCATTACAAATTTCCCTCTAGCTAATCTCACATGACTATATACAGTATTTATACCCTGTTTCCCCGAAAATAAGACATCCCCCGAAAATAAGGCACCCTTAAAGTTTTGCTCACACTGAAATATAAGGCACCCCCCTGAAAATAAGGCACCCCCCAAAGATACGGTACTATTACTCAGGATAATAACAGGAGGGTTCAGAGGGGGGCAATCAAAATGACACAGGAGGATCAGAAGGGGTTACTAAAATGGTAATCCCCCCTCTGAGTGTCCTGTGCCAGTTTGATTCCCCCCTCTGATCCCTCTGTGTCATTTTAAGTGATCCCCCCACTCTGATACAGTGCCATATTTTTCTTCATGGAAAAATAGGACATCCCCGAAAATAAGATGTAGGGCATCTTTGGGAGCCAAAATAATATAAGACTCTGTCTTATGATCAGGGAAACACGGTATGTAAAGTCATAATAGACACTTTTTACAATATCTCAATGAACAACAACCAGGAGCCAATAGTTTCATTTTGAAGTGTAGAGAGTGAAAGATGAATAATGTGATAGGACATTCTAAAGTAGAACCTCCTCTCATTGTGTTTGGAATGCATACTTAGTGTAAAGGCCCCCATACACGGGTCGGATTCCGGCCAGATTCCGGGCCGATCGATTCCGGGCGCGTGCAGTGAATCGATCGTGCCGGAATCGTGTGCAGCCCACCTTGTCCGTCCGATCACGTCCGATCGTTCAGGGGCCCAGAATCGGATCGGACAGAGAACCAACATGTTGGTCTTTTTGATCCGATTCTGCACAGATCAGGGGGAGTTGCCATTTGTGAGGTGGAATCGGAGGTGGAATCGGACACGGAATCGTCCCGGAATCGTGCCGGAATCCGTTGGACAAGGTGGTATGCAGCGACGGATACTCTTAATTGGCCGATTGATCACACCTGCGATTCCCGGCAGAATTGCCGGAATCGATCGGGTGAGTGATCAATTGGCCATGGAATCCGACACGTGTATGGCTAGCTTTAAATAAGCTGCTTAGTGTTAAATAAAACTATTTAGACATATATTAGAGACTATATGCAGGCGTTTTTACAGCACTGCAGTTGTGTTGCATTTTATGGGCATTTTAAACACCTCATAAATGCCTCTCACAACTGAGGGGAGTTTACTGTTCAAATGCCTCCACTGTCTTTAATGTGAAGCTCTCCAATGGCTTCACATTAATGGCAGTAATATTCTGGCCCTATATATTCGGCTTTTCTTTCTTACATATTCCTGCCTGCTTTTTTAGGGTGTTCACAACTCTTAAATTGACATGAAATTTGGAAGATGCTGGATGTTGCTATCTTGGTAGCAATACCAAGACCACTGTGTGGTCTTATTAATGGAACATAAGAAATAAAATTGAGAGATCCACACAAAGAATAAAGCAAAAGTAGGGAAATATTTGCACTGTAGGTCAGTAGCCCCTAACAAAGACTACATTAAATGAATTAGACATGACATTGAAGATTCCCTAGCGTTAAGCTCCTGGGACAGCTGGTTGGATAGATTTCTTTTCATTGCTTTTTAAAATTTTATATTTTCTTTCTTTTTGTATTTACAAAACAGATTTACACTATGGCCATAGATAAGAACCTTGAATCTATATACACAATCTTTAGTCTGACAAGGAGAGTCAGTTAAAGTCTGCATAAAATCTTTTTGTTGAGATATCAAACAAATCTTATTGGTGCATTGATAGGAAAGGTGCTTGGAAAATAGAGAATTACCATTTTTTTCCAAGACAAACTTGACCATAATACGCACCTAACTATTAACCATATTGTTCACCTGTATATGTGTTTAATGACTAAAGGTGACCATAGACGGTTCGATTTGTGGACGATTTCGCACTCGCGGCGATCAATCTGCCGCAAATCGAACATGCCCACCTTAAATTGGCCCAGAAATCGATCTAATAAATTATGGACATGTCTATAAGTTTTAGGTCCATCTCCTTAGTTTGGATGGGAAGCAGCATCCCCATCCAAAGAAAATGCCAGCACACAAAGTGTACGTGGCCGATTCTTGGCGAGACCAGCCGTGCATGATGATGTCATTACACGCAGTAGTTTTGCCTGAAAAAACATACCTGTATCAAGGCCAGCTTAAGAAAACTTTCAGCAACAGGAGGGGCAGTGCTGTGAACCCGGAGACTTAAAAGTGATATTCGCCTTGAGCTCTCAGCACGCCCTTCCTCCCAAGTTAACCAGCATAGTTCCAAGGCGAAGGTGAAGTACTGACAATATGGAGACTTACAGAGACTTAAAAAAATATTTGTTCTGGGCTTTCAGCACTGCCCCTTGTCTAAGTGAATATCAGTATGCAGCATGTTCGAGCCCAGCACACTCTGCTTGAACATCTGGTATATTCACTTTAAAAAGACACAGAGACACTTTATCCCTGATTTTAGGGGGTAAAGTGAGTCTTATAGAGAAAAAAATACTATGACAGTGGCATTACTGTTTCACTGAAGTGGTGATATTGCTTTTGTAGATAAAGCACTGTTGATTGGTAATTACTGGGATATCGTTTCACATATTAATATAATCATTTGGTGTTCCTCTTTTTTTTCAAGACTGAGCACTTGATTTATATGAAATATTTAAGGGTAGGCACCTCTAAATATAAGATCTACACATATCCTTTACATGTATATTATACAACACAGTTTTATCAGCATAAACGAATGCTCTACAGGGAATGACTGAGCCTTCTTACAGAGGTACCTGCAAACCAAGAGTAAAAATGTTTGGCATCATTTCTTGATGGACCAGATTTCTACACCTGTAAGTTTTAGTACATCTATACCTGTACCAACAAGCAAAAATATTCACTCCCAAATCTTCACAACTAAAATAACATCAACAATCATCAAAAGAGACATAGAGAACAAAACACTTTTCTTTCAAAAGCTTAACAATTTTGACAAAATTCATTGAAAAAGTAAAAACGAAAGTGGTTTTAATTTGGAACATAAGAAATAAATTCAAGACGTCTACAGAAATTGAAGCACAAAGATCTTGCACCCTTTCTCCTTTCCATTGCTCCTTTCCTGCTCCAACCCCCTGGCTCTTTTTCCCCTCACAGAGTTACCGGCTGTCACAATGACAGTTAGGAATTGCTTTGTATTACACAATTCTTTCTTCTTGCCTGATTTTATCTTTTAATAATAAACTATAGAGCTACAGTACAAAAATGTAAAATAAACACACGCAAAAATCACTTGCATGTCAAATTTAAGGAATTCACAGTTTTTTAAAAAAAAATTTCAATGGTGAAATTGGACATTTTGTAGAAAAAATAATTTCCCTAATTTATATGTGCAGGGTTTAATAACCTGCATGTATATGTGAAAAATACCTATTAGTGTAAATTCTTGTGCATCATTCTGTCAATAACAGGTGGATTGAATTAAAGAAAAGACAAGGGAATGGGCAGTAATACAGTGATCACTTTTAGTATCACGGATCACCAGGCAAGCCAATATTTCTTTAAGTGGTCACTTTTACAGATTATATTATCATGCTTATCCATTGTCTTCTTTTCTTAACTTTTTAAAGAATGATCGTTTGATGTCCTTCTCAATTGTATTCGCTATCTTACTGGGAATTTTATATTTTTCATTTAAAATTGTATTATTTTACATTTTGAAAAGCCATTGTGCCATTCCAACTATTCCACTTAAGATAAAATGGCCAGAAATTTAAATATATGTGAACACTGATTAAACAAAAAGTTAATCTATAGGAAAGGTGACATTGCAAGTACAAAGGATAGAAAAGCCATATGTATATTTAATTCAAATATATTTAAATATATTTTAATATATAATGATGTATCTGGAACCACTGGAAGCTTACACAGAGCAATGTTTCTTTTCTCTCAGTTGTTGAAAAAAGCAGTACACAAGAATAGGAAAGGTTAATATGTTTAGCTTGTTAGGCCATCATAGAAATAAACTTGCAATATTAAGCTGTAAAGTAAAACTTAGTTTAGTAAGTAGTTTGTTTTTTGTATTTTAAAATCACAGCAATTTTGACCACACGAATCATGAATAGAGATAGTGTGCGTCTTATAACCTGTACAATTAATTTGAAAAACATACAAATCTGTTAGGGGAAAAATGTAAACAAAGCTAGTCGTATAAGTGTGTACAGAATACATTTAATACTTGGTATCACCTTTTAATTTGATAATGAAATTCACATTTTTGGTTGGAAATGTATCAGCATGACCCATTTTGACTTCAATATTTTTTGATCTTGTGAAGCCATTATTTTATTGATTTGGAAGTCAATTTGGGTATTGGTGTGCTGAATGGTGAAATTCATCTTCCTTTTCAGCTTTCCAACAAATGCTTGAAAGTTTTCAGGCCAAAAGTGACTGGTATCTCTTACTGTGCAGAATTCCCTCCAGCATAACTAAAATTCTAGTTTTAGCTGAAGAGAAACCCTTAAAACAAGGGTTTAGATTATGGTACTGCCACAAACATTGCTGGGTTCTTGTAGGGTTTATGAGAGGTAGATAGAAATGGTTGAATATTTTTTTAAAATTCTAATTCAAATCAAGTCAAAATTTCGACTTTGACCTTATTTTATGCAAACACACAGCTAATATTTTCTACTTATTTTAGGGTGGATAGCCACAAAAGATCATAGTGTGCCATGTCCACAATATAACTACTAAACATCACCCTAACACGAGCCCAAAGAGGTTCTTTGAATCTATGAGCAGAGCTTTCAAGGCACTAAGTAACAAAACTTAATATATCATAAAAGGTCTTTAATAACACCAGGACCAATATACAAAAATTATATCCATGGATAAAATTACAATAGAAGTAAATGTCACCATTTCAACAATGTCTTGATTATACATAAGCAGACAACAAAGAATGTTAATTAAAGTACATTTCAACGCGTTTCGCCCTCTGTCAGGGAGACTGATTTGAAAACAATCAAGGACATCTGAATTACTTAAATGGTGGTAGACCAACAGGCATGGCTGAAGCCAAAAGAAGCCCACCCTGAATGGACACACTTCACAACACTAATATTCCTACTGTGGCTGCGGTAAACCGAACCCTGATAGCAAATGTGGGACCTATAATACAAGATGAGATATGATGACGATCCATTGACCCGGTCAGTTTAGTATCAGAGAAAGATATCTTATACCCGGACAATCCACTTTACACATCAGTGGAAGAGTTTGCATCTATGGCGCTGCCAGCTCCCTCAGTCTCTCAGTTAATTTACGCAAAAACTACACATGCTAGAGCAAAACTTTCTATCAAATGTTCTCACAAACCTTCTCTACATCTCCTGAAATGATGATACCATGTTCAGGGGATTTGCAATCAACTCCCAAATTTAGTTAGTTAAAAAATAAGGCCATCTCTAGTGGGGAGCAATACATAAGTGGGAAAATGTCACTAAAGCATATTGTTATTGTAAAAAAACGACCAGCCAAATGAATTTGTTAATTGAAGAGCCCCATGAAATGTATTCCCACTAAAATTGCAAGGAAGGGGTCTAGCAGGATACACTCACTGACATCAGGGACCCTGGATGCCTTTATTATAATATATGGCAATACTAGGCATATGGCGGTGGCAGCCCCCCACCTCCCCAGCATCATCACTGATGTCAGGTAGGTCGTCTCCAGGGGCAAAAAAACTTACCCCAAGGGAGGTTAAAGAAATAAAAAAAGCCATCCTTCATGGTTGTTTTTCAATGTATGCATGTGTAAATCTAGAAGGTATAAATGAAGGTCCATTAATGACCATGCATTTTAGGTGGTTTGGTGATGTTTTTACAAATGAGTGCAGATTTTTTTTTTTTTTTTACTGGACATCTTGAAAGTATGGTGGGGATCCCCGGATCCAGAGAAGCCATTGTTGCTGATTTAATATCTCTTTTCTACAAAAGACTTTTACTGCCAATTTTTAATACCAGCAGAGTTCTGAACAATTTACCTGTTACATAATAAGATTACTTATACAGGATTCAAGAACACATTTAGTAATCCTTAAAAAAAAAAAAAAAAACTGGGATGTTTCTAGAAAGCCATAGCTGCTGGCTGGAAACCAGAGTTTAAATCCTGGACTTTGTGACAGCATGAAAATTAAGCTTCAGGCCATATAGAAGAGCAGAACAGGAAAGGTTTCTTTTTCTTACAGAAAATGCTTTCCAACTTATCACCACTTACATACTTTATTCTTATTATCTGTAAACCTGCTAGTCAGACATTAATTCCCAAGCACTTCTTCGGATAACAAAGACTATATTAGAAACACATGCTTTGCCTCTTCATTCAGTAAGCTTCTTAAGCGAGCTTATATTTTATCCAGCCATGTACAGTAGACATATTGCTGTCTTAGACTCCTTCTCCTTCTCCAAGATTCCACCTTAACTGGGAATCAAAGTGTGGTGTGACTCATCTTATTGCATTAACTCCATTGTTATGGCACAGCTGTATCCTACAATATACTAAGTATCCTACAAGTAAAGCTGGCTGTAGGTGTTCAGGTGTCTCACAGATAACACTTGGCAGAGAGGCAAGGATCATTCTTTGATAGAATTTATTTTCTTTTGATAGAAATGCTTTATTTTTGACTCAGTTCATCAGTTAAACGGGTATCGACCAATGTATGCCCACCTTACCTTAGACTCTCTGTTTGTGATAACAATACCGTTCAGTGTGCTATAGTTATCTCCATGAAGGAAAGCTCATCATTTGCTAATTTTACACCCATTAAACCCCCTAATAGAGCAACCACCCAGAGATAGTGACATAAGGAGTTTATCAGACGGTTTTTAGTTGCTTGCCCCACAGGGTTTAAAGACTTTCCAGGCTGCCGACTGACAGCCTGGAAAGCGACCATGTAAATCCAGCCTTTGGGTCTGCTTGTTTAATCATTTCAAGCAATAAACAAATTGGCCCATTTGTGGTGGCTACCTGAGAATTTATAAGAAAGAGTTCTATTTATGCAGAAAAAATATACACACATAGAAACAATTTTTAAATTGAAACTTTTTAGAAACAAATCTTTAAATTGAAACTTTTAATTAATTAACTGTTATTAACTTTGTTTAACCTTTTTGTCTTAGTAACTACATTAAATCTGCATGTGCTCCAAGCATGATTAAATGCACTTACTGTTGGATTGTTGAGATAAATTTTTTTGTGTTGTGTTTTGTGTTATCTGAAAAAGTTAAGTCATAACAAATATAAAAGTTCATATTTGGAAAGAAGCTCCCCCACTGGCAAAACACAATAGTCTGTGAATTAGTCCATCCCCACCAGGGATTACAGCAGGTTCACAACACTAAATTCATGTGTCATTCCTGATTAAATTCCTTTTTTCTCTACCTAAACATTGTCTTATGTAAGCAAGAAATCTACCCTGGGTGTAAAATGTACGCTTTTAGAATGTCTTTATATAAGGAGGAGTAGCAATGGTACTGTATTTCTTCGATTGATGATCAATCTACCTGTTTGTTGAAAGATGGAGACAGGTATCCCTGTAAATCATGAAGCTTATAAATTGTACAAACTGGTTTTCTTAAGGTTCTCTGTTTTGACTTCACTGGGATTCCTATTCGTAAAGCACTGCCTTCTGTCTACATAAGTTCTCCGTAACTGGACTACATGTCCAAAGAACACTTGTGGAAGCTACTTGCTGCATAAGCAAAAAATGGCTACCAATGGGACTCCATAGACTTGCTTCTATGTTCCTTCCTCTGCCAGTGCTCTCCCAAATTTCCTATTTGTGGAGCACTCCCTTCTGCCTATACAAGTGCTCCTTACCAGGTCTACATTCACTTGTGGAAGCTACTTGCTGCATAAGCAAAAAACTGCTACCACTGGCTGACTCCATGGACTCCCAATAGTTAATGTTTCCCCCACAACACAGGGCGTACCTGGTGCATATATTATGAAGAACAAATGGAGAAGGTGCAAAGAAAACATGTATTGTATTTTTACATAAAGGTTTGACACGCCTCCCCCCCAGTGATATTCCTGAGTGTGTTACAAAATTAGTACTACCGAGCCACACTTGGGTAAAGCTTACCTTCTCCAGCTGTGCCTGCACCTTCTTGTAGTGTAGGCATCCTCTGTGCTCATCGCTTGACCCACTTCTCTGACCTCAGTGTTGACGCAGAGGAAGCGCCCTTGCTATATTTATTATTACAGGCATAGGCGCCCCGGGTCCTCACATCCTTGGTGTCAGTGATAATACCGGGAATGTAGAGAGTGGAGCAAAGCGAACAGGAAATATAAACATGGTAATCATTTTACATTTTTACTACTGCTATAGGTAGTGATTTAAAGAAATAATTGTACCACCTGGGGGTGGGTGGTCAATAAACCTTTAAAGTTCGTCTCCCAAAAAAAAATTTCACAGTGAAGACTAATTAACAATTATTATTTTGAAGCTACTTAAACCTTTTCCCTTATTTTTTTGTCTTTACATTAAAATACACTCAGTATAGTGAAACACCTATGAATCCTATCATTGCCATTTGTTTCCATTGCTTTGTGATCACAGCTTACAATAGTACACAGATAATACTGATAGAGGATCACTGAACAGCAAGCTGTACCATTTTACAGATCTCTCCTCAAAACTCAATTGTATGAAACTGCACAAAACTGCTTACATCCAGCATCCCCGCATGGCAACCGGATGCCTTTGTAGTAATCACTGGTACCCGAGCTGCTGAAATTCTGGGTAAGTCTCTACGATGCGATGTGCAGACTTTATAATGACATTTGGTTACATTATCGGTGATGATCAGAGACAGGCATATACGGTATGTCTATTTATATGCTGCAGGCCAGACATATGCAGCAGCTATTACATGTAAATTAGGTGCAGTGTGCAGCTGCTGGCGGTCTTGGTTACTGTGCAGAATTCTTAAATGGAAAAGCTTGTCCATGTCTGCCCAGTGCCTGGAGAGAGAGATAGATTGTTTTATATATTACAAGTACATTATATAACATCAGGACAACCAACCTATGTGAATATACAGAAGACATTAAAATGGCACTTTACAGCACCACTCCAGTGGCATTCAAAAATAATAAATAAAAATACCAAAAATCTATACATCTATGCCTGTATACATATATCTGAAAACCTGGATTCATTCCATACATTACTTACTCGTCAATTATGGGTGATCTACTTTTAATGTGTGTAGAAAGGATTTTCTTTGTTTAATGTATTTAAAACAAATACTACCTATGGTAATAAATATGTTAAATGTTTATTAAACACACAAATTGGTTATACAGAGCCACTCAACTATTTCACTGTAACAAAGAAGGCGAGCACAATATCTCAAGGTCTCTGATCTCCTGAGCTCGGCTTGCTTTTGTTGTAAAGGTGAAGAACAGTCACCTAGTGCCATCTAATGGCTATAAAACTTTCCAGTCTGGATGGATGGGGAATATTTATCGTCAATTTTACAGGGCTACATTCATAGTGCATTAGCTAATGCAGCTGTCAGCCTGTAACTAGGCATGCTGGAAATATTGTGTAAAATGCCTGAATACCAAATTTGTTACTAAGCGGGGTTCTAGCTATCCATGGTATGTCAAGACAGCCATCAATTTCTTGGCACAGTGAGCACAGATGGATCACATTTTTGGTTTGGTGTAGAACCTTTTACCTTGTAGACAGATCAAGGCTGTGCTAGCAACGATTAAATGTTCAATGTAACTTAGTGGTGCAAATAATAAATGTGATGTGCACTATAAACAGCTGGAATGTAAACAGTAAGACTGTTGCAATACCGTGTTTCTCCGAAAAAAATTTTTCGGGGTATGTCTTATTTTTCCATGAAGAGGATTATGGTACTGAGGTATCAGGGTGGGGGGATCACTTAAAATGACACAGGGGGGATCAGAGGGGGAATCTAAATGGCCCAGGGTAACCCCTTCTGATCCTCCTGTGTCATTTTGATTGCCCCCTCTGATCCTCCCTGTCCAGAGTTACAGTACCATGTCTTCGAGGGTGCCTTATTTTCAGGGGGATGCCTTATATTTCAGGGTGAGGTAAAAATTTAATGGTGCCTTATTTTCTGAGGCTTCCTTTTTTCGGGAAAACAGGGTACAAATAAATAATAATTCATACTCAAACATTTCAGATAAAGATGTTTTTACTTGTTATTGTTGTAGTGGTTCCAACCTGGAAATGTAGTGATATAGTGATTCCAGCCTGGAATGCTAACCCTTATTAAGAGATATTTTAAAATATATTGTATTAAGTTGTGTTGTTACAGTCCGTATATTTTATTGGTATTACCAACACATTTTAGTTTTTTTATTCAGTACCAAAGTTTAAGGGACGAATACCTGAAGCACCCTGCTCTGGTCACACCGGAGTGTCAGAAATCACAATTTTCATAAGATCATAGACTTGGCAGGAATTAATCATTTCCGAGGTTAAACTAGAAAAAAAAATTGGAGAAAAAGTTCTAGAAAGATACTGATCAGAGGAGGTTCAGGCCTTCAGCTCTCACTGACATGATCCTATATGCTCCTCCTCGGCAGCTTGTGGTGCTGCAGGCTGCACATCAGGCTTACATAGAACTATCCAATGCCACTTTCCCAAGCCAATAAGTGGGAAATGGGGGTATTGACAATACCCCCCACCTTTTTTATTTGTGCATTCACAATACCCCAGCTTTCACCTTTGGAAGAAGTAAAATAATCTTATAAACACACACCTTAACCATGTGTAAAGCCTTCATGGAAAAGATATGATCCCATCCCATCCCAACTAAAATAGATACTAAAAATGTTTTGGGGAGAACTGGCCAGTACCTGCGACCTTTTGAGGTGAAGGAAAGAAATTAGGTTCACAGTTTTAATTTATGACCATAAAAGAAAAAACATTTACAAACATATCCTTACGAAAATCATGTCCTCACTTCTATAGCTCGTCATTATCAAAAAATCAAAATCATACATTGTGTGCTTACCGGTTTGTTCTCTCCTCCAGTCAGCGATTCCATGGTGTGGAATAAAGGTCTAACAGTGCATATATCCAAAAGATCATGAATACTGCCGTGGGGGGATGTGCATGAAGCACTGGCATCAAGGGGGGGGGGGG
>CM070039.1:43809627-43841635 GCA_036250615.1 Ptychadena robeensis
GGGGGGGGGGGGGGGGAACACATCACTTCCGGCTTTTCAGATTCAAATTCGCAGCCGAGAGTCGGGGAATTTGAATCTGCCTGCGAACAGGCGGACCTCTTTAAAAGTCCGATCCGCCCATTCGGACCTGGCCGATGTTCGGCCATCACTATCCAGGAGTTACTGGGCTATACATTGCTTCCGATCAGTAGGTAATGTTGCTTGATTCTCTGCCTCAGCAGTAAAGGTTGCAAAACTTGTACAAGGAGAGTTAATTACAAAGCCCCTGAACAAAGTAATTGTTGTAGATGTAGAGAAGGATTGCAAGAACATTACAAAAAAAGGTATTGCTATAGTACGTGTAGTTTCTACATAAATAGAATTCAAGTTGAACTTTTGGATAAACATTTTCAACTTGACTTTGGATTTAATTCATGCAAAATACTAGATTTTGGTGTTGATAGAATTGTTGCAACAACTTTAACCTACAAACTGAGCTAGTCAAAATTTCTTGAACCCAAGAATTTCTTGAACCCAAGAAGAGGAACCCATCGGTGCAGATATTAAGTGCAGTGCAGTTTTTCTGAGGCTGCCACTAAAGGTAAAGCTGGCCACGCACAGGTCGATACCCTATTGATCAACAAACGATCGATCAGGACGTAGTGGTGTAAGAATCGCAGAACGACCGTTCGTTGAATCGATGCACCCTTCTTTGTAGAATCAATTTCCGTTCGATGCTTTGGATGGGGACCCATGTATGGCCAGCTTAAAAAAATCTTGCTTCTCCCTCTGCTATGTGCAAGCCTCATCACCTTTTGTAAAGTTCTAATTGTAACCCAAAAGAGAAGTTACCAACAGGATAAAGACATAAAAAAATAAATATTAAATAAATAATTGTGTTCTTGACATTCCACAATCCTAAAATACACACAACCATAAGAACTTTTCAAAATGGAATTCAACAGAATGGCATTCTGGGGGGGGGGGGGGGGGGGGGGGGGGGGGGAGTGTGTCTTATAGTCCAAAAAATACCTCGATTTTTTTGTTTTCCCGTTAATGTAATTATGAAATGTAATTCTTTTTACATAATTGTTTGTTATCAAACATTATTATATTCAGGATGTCTACAAGACCCTTGTATGGGTATGTTTTCATAAGTTACACACCTACAACAACAAAAAAACCAAATTCCTTTAAAGTCAATGATGCCTTTTTGGTATGTAAATCTGGACCTCAGCAGTGCGCTAAGTGTGTGTGTGTGTGTGTGTGTGTATAAAATTAAGTATTTTTTCTATATTTGCAGCTTGTTAATACTAAAATATTTAAATTGTTTGAAAAGATGTACTATATATGTTTTTGTTTCTTGACAAATGCTTTATTAGAAGATGTACCTTTACAGATATTAAGGGAAAACAAAATCAATGTTTAATTGAAGACAATGAATCATTGCATTAAATGAATGAGATGACTCATTAAGTAAATTAACCCCATAAAACCACAAACCATTTTTATAGCAGGGACTATAATGAGTCTCCATTAACATGCCAAGTGATGCATTTGCCTATGTTTCTTACTTGTGTTCTGTCTACACAGTAGAAATAACCATCCTCAGCTAAAGAAAGGTTCTACCAACAAATTCTGGCATCTCTTATGGTTTAAGCTGGCCATAGACATCTTGATTTTTTGTTCGATTTCTAAAAAAGATAGACCGATGCGATTAATCTCAGAGATCCATCGTTTACAAATTGATGCATGTTGAACAAGTGCAATCCACCGAAATGACGAGAAATCGTAAGATAAATTGATCGGGCAGGGATCGGACATGTCTGTATTTTTAAGTCGATCGAATTTTACTCTGACAACCGGAAGTGACGTCAGTGGCGTCACATCCGGTACCTGGAACGCATAGTTCCTGGTTACGGGAGCTACTGACGTCACTTTCTGTTCTCGAGACGGTTTTTCACTAGGAGACCGGCTTAATGCCCGGTCTTCTAGTGAAAAGATTCTTCCTCCGGCGGGATCTCGCTGCTCCTGATACTGCCGGAGGAAGAATAGAGATCTCCTTCTTGCTGACGAAAGGGAAGGAGGGCGAACATGCATGTTCGCCGCCAAACTGTCCGCCTTGCGGGCAGTTCGGCCATCACTACTGTCTACTCCATAATGACATTGAATATCCTTAAAAGAATAGGAATACATGACTCTATAGATAGTGGATTTAGGGTCGGTCACAGAGGGATCACCATGACATCCTCAGTATCTCAGGGTGGCCCGATTTAGTCCAGTTTTCTGCACCAAAAGCTGTATGAAAAATGTAACCACCCTGGCAGTCCACTGAGGTCCAGATTTCTTTTGTAGGCCTGTAACTTACTGCAATATGTCCAAACAAGGGTCTAGTAGTCATCCTGACTATAATAAAGTTTGATACATATAATCATGTAAAAATTAATTGCTAATTAATTTAAATAAACCCAAAATCAGCTTAAAAAATTATGGCAATCAATTTGCTGATGGACCAGGATCATTTCTCACTGACCTCCATAGAGTTTCTGTGTATATTATCTAATAAGAAGACTTGACTTTAAAATATATGAAAAAACCTACAAGTCTTAAAGTAATACTTTCTTTGATTAACTCGCCAAGTCAGTCATTTTCAAATTTAAATACCAGGTTCCTATGCCACTGGTGTTTCCTACTCCACTGCACACCAATTGACTCCTGTTGTCGCCTCACCTGCATGATAATGCACACCTCTGAGCTCCGACCACTCCTCCTCCAATACATTGTCGGGAGACATCACTTGTGGGAGGTGCCTGAACACACTGACCCACCAGCAGTCACCTTCTCCCAGATGAGCTCCTCTCTTCTCTTCTCCGCAGGGCCGCAGGCTCTGTGGCTAACCGCACCAGCACCCCCCTCTAAAGCTTTCTTTACTGTAGTGCTGCAGGTTCAAGATGACAGCTGCACATGAAGGCCACTAGGATAGGCGGGCGGGGATGCACCACCTCCTCTGTGGGCAACTGCCCATACTGCCCATATCAGAAGCCACCACTGTTTAAGGCAAGGGTTGGGAACCTTTTTGCCTGAGAGAGCCATGAACTCCACATATTTTGACATTTTATTCCAGAGCCATACCTGTCACCAGAAGTGACATAACTGATGTCAATTCCGCTATTTAAAATGTGTTTCTTCCA
Source organism: Ptychadena robeensis (assembly GCA_036250615.1). NCBI lineage: Eukaryota > Metazoa > Chordata > Amphibia > Anura > Ptychadenidae > Ptychadena > Ptychadena robeensis. The sequence continues at coordinate 43,812,798 of CM070039.1, forward strand.
CGTTCCAAATGCCAGAAGAGAGGCCACTTCTGGTGTTGGATTTAGTTTCCGGTTGATTTAGCAGGGAGATAGTGTTACTCTCTTTGCTAATGTCCCACACCACTTGTGATGATAATGTGTGAGGTGGGGTAATGCCCTCTCCCTGCTAAATTATCACTTTGACGCAATCTGGGCGTTTGTCCAACCCTGGAAATTTGGAGCCACAGAGATAATCGCTGCAGCTTTTTGGGGGTATGCAGGGTTCATGCGAGCCTAGCTGGGCTTGTTATGAACACTAGGGAAGTTTGGCAGCGATCCAGATGCAGCCATCAAAAGTGCAACATCTGGCTTGCGAGCCATAGCTTCCTGAACCCCTGGTTTAAGGGGACTGTCAAGAAGGTTCATAAACTCCTGGGTTGCTTTGTCTGTATGCTTTGGGTCATGGTCCATCTGTATTATGAAATTCCCCCCAATCAATGTGATGGCATCTAGCAGGATTTGAGCTCTGTCTCTGAACACCTTATATTTCATTCAGCTGCTTCTGTCCTGTGTCACATCGATAAATACTAGTGTCCCAGTACCACTGGCATCTATGCACGCCCAAGCCTCCGCCATGTTTTACAGATGGCGCAGAATGCTTCAGATCATGAACTGTTTTACACCTTCTCCAAATTTTTTTGTGCCATCATTCTGGCAAAGGTTGATCTTGGTTTCATCTGTCCAAAGAATGTTTTTACAGAACAGTGCTGGCTTTTTAGATTTTTTTTATACAAAGTCCAATGTAGCCTTTCTTTTCTTGATGTTATGAGTACCTTGCAGTGCACCTTCTGTATTCACTTTTATGCACCCTTCTCTTAACGGTAGACTTGGATATCGATACACCTAGCTCCTGGAGAATTCTCTTTAAACCTCCTGGCCTTGCCCAGGTGGCACTTTTTTTTTTCGGTCGAGGTCACCATTACTAGTCACCCCTTCTTGGGGAACAAGTCCTTAGCTCCCTTAGGAGCTGGACATAACGGCACCCGTGCATTTTTGTGGTGTTTCACTTTTGTTGCGTCACTTTTTTGCATTCAGTGCAAAGTTGCACGGTTTGTGTGTGCTAAGTGAGAGGTACCCTCTTGGAGGTAGGAAGTTCTTCCTAATCCTCCCTTTAAACTGTATATTTACCTCCTAGGGAGTGTTGTTCACTTGGTTGTTGTGAAGGGGTTTCTCTTCATTATGGAAATTATTCTGTGATCATCCTCCACTATTTCTATGTCATCAATGGACATCTAGGTCTTTTTGTGTTACTGAGTTTGCCAGTGTTTTTTTTTCTCTTTCTCAGCATGTACAAATAGTGTAGTAATTTTGTGTTTGTTTTTGCTACTTTTTTCACTTGCTTTATTAGATCCTCACATTTCTAGGCAATCTTCTTGTACAACCCATAAAATTAAACATGAATGTCTGCAAGTTGTTTCATTTAAAATTCATTGTGGTAATGTACAGAACCAAAATTAGAAATGAAAGTTTCTGTCCAAATATTTATGGATGTTGTGTTGATGAAACCAATGAGGGTCCCCATACGCCTTTAGATTTTTCTTTCAGATTTTCTTTAGATCTCCTTTTGTTTTTATCAAAACCAGGTAATATAAGGGACTTTCTTACCCATCAAGTCTACCTGTGTTCATTCACAAAGGACCCTATACTACATAGTTGTTGATAGATCTAAAGGATATCTGACAGAGAGATCTAAAGGTGTATGGCCAGCTTAATACATTCAACTTAAATTTATCTTTAGTAACAGTATTTTGAACGATTTCTATAATAAACTCTTCTGCATTATACTGTAGTGTACACTGTATAATTAAAATGATATCATACAGTGGAAAATGCTAACAAACTATTTTAGTTAGATTAAATTTACAATCATGTTCATACTATAATATTTGAAATCTAACAGTAACCATAGAAGGTGTTAACTTGTAAACCAATGAAATGAAAATGTCATAATAATGAAACCTTAGAAGGTGTTAAAGCTCAAAATATTTTCTCCTGTAAGGCAGCTTCAGAGGATGTCTGCAGTAAGTGGGAGTGTAGCTTTAAGGGATCATCGGATTAATTAAAGCGTGCCTTTCTCCATATGTGCATTCTCTTTTGTTTGGAAAAGAACAGCTAAGGACCTAGCCATGCGCGCCATTCATTTATTTAATTCTGTCACTATTGTTTTTAAAAACCTGTCTTCAAATCGTCACCATAATGGGCTCCGTTCAGACACGCTCCAGGGAGCCTGCTGATGCGCTGACATCAGCTCCCGGAGCATCGTGGGTAGCCAGCGTATTAAAATGGAGCCAAGCACACAAGATTGTGGGCAGCTGGCTTTGGCCAGTACTATCCCAGCAAAGAACAGATTGAAGAGAAAAAGAAGAGACAGCTTTAGCAGGTAAACATCTGGGATCCTTTTCCCCCTTTTAACTATTTTATTACCAGAATTTGTTAAACAGTCTTTGTGAACCACTATATTGTTTTTATTATCAGATACATTATAAACAGAACCAGCTCCCCTATACCCTTACTCAATTTCTGACTATAGACATTAGAAGATATTTAAACATTTGGGAGTCATGATCTATAATCTAATCAAAAATGTTTATGCCATTGGCATGGAGGATCATTAAAGAGGACATACCTGAACTATTGCCTATTTTAACCAAGTGGGTTGAAGATGTCCCTGGAAATCTGCTGGTACTATATGGCATGAGTATTGTCCAAAATGATGTCTTCATATGACAGACGGTTTGACCTACATAGTAGGCCTCATACAGGCTAAAAGTACAAAGCTGATTAATGAAATAGGTTTATAAGAAAGGTGGAATGTATCGAGACAATGCTTTTACCGTTTAATGCAAAACATTTTCAGTATTAACCTGACTTCTAACAGATTATTATTTATAAGGCTTTCTAGACGTACATAATTTTACAGAAAAAAAGTGCCGATAATAGGGGGGAATGCATAAATTTTTTTTATCTGTAATGAGTAATTTAAGAACATCCCTCGCAGCCCCTCCTGTCCTGGCTCTGATGATGAGCCGCCGTGGCGGCACATCATAAGAGTGCTGTGATTGCTGGGTAATTCTGTGATCTCTGCTTTCCATTGAAAGTACACAGATGAAAATTCCCACAGAAAACCTTTGAACACCCCCCAGTGGCCACTCGTGATATTGCACCCTAAGTTAACCCCCCAGAAGCCTGGCAAATAAAGATGGAATCTCATACGATTACAGAACAGCAGGTAAGTATATTTTTTAGGATCGTGGAGCCTTAAGCCAACACCAGCTCAGAGGTTTATCAAACTTTAATTTTACATATATATCTTTTTAATTTTGAGTATACATCTGCTTTAATGTTTTAAACATCCTATTTCGATAAACAACATGTTAATTATCTATATATAGCAATAGAAAGGGTTACTGCAAATGGGCACATCTGGGGCATCAGGGACTTTATTCTTGCGATATTCGTAAATGAGGGGTTTTGAAAGCAGTTTTCTACATAGAAAACTGCTTTCATTCTATTTACAGTACAAATCTCCCGCGCTCCCCGTGTGACGATCACGTCACTCGGAGGGGGGGGGGGGGAGGGAGGAAGACACCACGAACAGACGAAGCAGCATGTCACAGGGACAAGCGTGGAGTATGCTTCCCAAAGCGTGATTTGTTACTGGACGGCAGCACTCGTTCCAGTGCGATAGTACCAGTTGGAGCGGGACGAGGTGGTGCTGCCGTCCATAACGCTAGGGTGGTTAATGGAGTGATTAAGTTGCCCATTGATTGCAAGGAGCTTTGACAGGGCTGTCTCCACAGCTGTCATAGCTCCCAATCCATTGGTCCCTGCCTCCAACAGTCCATTTGCGTCCACAGAAGCATAGGGAGGCTTGCGCACAGTGGAAGACCTAGCCAAAGAAAAGTAAAGAAAACCCTTAAGCTAGCCATACACAGTCGCATTCCATGGCCGATCGCTCACCTATCCGGTCGATTCCGGCGATCTCAGCGGGAATCGGAGGAGGTCCGATCGAGTGCAATTAAGTGTGTGCGACCGCTACAATACCACCTTGTCCACGGATTCCTGGACGAGTTCCGTGTCTGGCATCGCTTACTTCCAAATGGAAATCTCCCCTGATGTGTGCTCAATCGGATCAGAAAAGACCAACATGTTAGTTCTCTGTCGGATGCATTCTGGGCCCCCGAACGATCGGACGTGATCGGACGGACAAGGTGGGCTTCACGCGATTCGGGAGATTGTTTCGCATGCACGCGCCCGGAATCGATCGTCCCAGAATCCGATGGGAAACGGACCCGTGTATGGGGGCCTTAAGTTAATCACACTTATAGTCTTCTTCAAGTGTCTGTGAAAATCTGACTACAACATATCTACACAAATTACAAATGCTCCTAACCACTTCTAGGCATCTAAAGGTTCTGAAACTACAATCCAGTGTTGTAGTAACAGACTACAATATAATCATTTATGGGCTCTAAGCCTGTGGAGGCAAAGGTTGAATTATGTAAGCTATTAACAAGCAAGCAAATGAAAACAGGCCCTATCTAATTCACTGAAGCTTCAAAAGCAAATTGGTAAGAGCTCAAAGCATGCACTGAACTCAGTAAGTAATATATGAGAGGTCAACAAATCATGGGATTCAATACAATGGCAGTACATGAAACAGAACAGGTTAAACGGGTACCTTTCTGTAGGGTCTAAAAATGGTAGAAATACAACTAAATATAAGAGTTACCTTTTTAATTAGCCATGTCATACACTTAAACAGAAAAGCTGTCAGTCATCTCTGCTGCAGTAAACATTGTGGAGAAATTAATATAACACAATTCACAAAAAAGTCTTAATTACAAAACATTTCCTGTTACCTTCTATTGTTAAAGAATCTTTGGCAGCCTGCTAGATTTGTAATGTAAACCAACATGCTTGAAACTTCAGTATATGCATTTAGAGAGGTCAGTAAGACTTTTTTTCACCTCCATGTATAGTATAGTTTTTATGCTCTGTAGCCTTCATCTCATAGAACTGCTGACTCCAAATCTTGAAACTGTACCTTGAAATAATAAATTCCTCCCACAGCTGTCAAGTGAAAACAAATGATGATCAGACTGGGTTCTAGACTTATCAGTATTCACATGTGGTTCCATATGGCTGAGCACATCAGGTAGCATCACTACCGGCAATTATTGGAAAACCCCATCTGTCACTTCACAATATCAATGCAATGGGCATTAATGTATACCATATCAGCCTTATACCCCTGTCAGGTGTCATTGCCCCAGAGGCCATATGCTAGATATAGATGGGGTGGGAATGTGGAAGAATACAAATTTTCCTCTACAACTAATCATACCTGGAGCGAGTGTTACCATATTCTAAGGGGGGGGGGGGGGCAGGGGTAAAGCATTTACACTCCTGTTAAGTCTAGAGCCCCTGAACATAGTGTCATCACCAAAATTGATGGAGATGTAGAGAAGGTTTGTGGGAATATAACAAAAAAGAACTGCTCTAGCACACAGGTATACAGGAGAAGTGGGAAGGATAGCGTTCCCCACCCTCTTAACTTCCCACCCCACACATCTTTCAGCCAAGTCGAGAGGTTAATATCCCCTCTTTCTAGACCTCCTACTGCTCACATGCTCCCTTTCTCACCATCCTCCCAGATTAGTATTCATGTGAACTCTATCTGTAGGCTCAGTTTCAGGGTACAACTGAGGCTACTGATAGTGGTTAGCAGTATATGGTATATTCAAATTCGCGTAATTTCGTGAATATACAAAGAAATATTCTAAATTCATAAAATTTGATTCGTCTGTATTCTATTGCCTTACATTGCGCATGCCCGTGTGCAATGATTCGCAAAGTTTCACAATGCAGCTTTACAGCTTCTCTTCCTCATTCTGTGATCTTAGCCAGTACGAGCGAAATGTGTATTGCACATATCCATTCGCAATGCGCACACATATGCGCGATGTATGCCGGTAAAAAATGTTGAAGCATAATATGACGAATATCCACCATTGCGAATATCTGCGCGCACATTCGTGAAATATTGCGAATTCTCGAATGACGGATATTCGTCGAATATATTCGAATTTAGAATATTCTCGCTCAACACTAGCTACTGACAGAGTTGACTAGATTTACGAGAGTAAAATTGTTGGTAACAATTCACATAGATCACATGTCTCTTTAGTAAATTTGAATAATTTAGCTGCATATAGCACATGTTATTTAGTAGAGGCTGAAGAGTATTAATAGGATATCCCAAAACCTTAACCTTCCATTACATTCCTATCCTTCAGTGACCTCCCTTGATGAACTATTATCAATATATTTTTCCGTATTTTTTCCACAATAAGACATGCTTACCCGATGCGATGATGCAACTTTTACTGCCTGATGGTCCTTCACTCTCCAGGGCAGATCTTACATCTGTAGTCCATTGTTAATAATAAATAATAAAGTGGCAGAGCCAGATGAAAGAGCTGCCAGCCAGCTACTCTCCTACCTAGCTCTGCCTGTGTCAGCGCTGAACTCACAATACAGAGATGCATAGGAGAGAACTGTCCATGGGCTCTGTGTTAACTGTTTGTGAGCTGAGCTGCTTGAGCCCAACTCACACAGTGAGTGCAGATGGGAAAGATACTTTTGGGTTGGGCTCTAGCTGCCCAGCTCAGCGTTCATGGCAAGGCTAGAGGCTGTGCCTCCATAACTCCTGCTCTACCATTTGGGGCACGGAGCTCTGGCCAGTAGAGTGGGACAAAGCCAAAGTATTTTTAGCCATCGGACACTCCAACCAATAGGGTGCCCCTATACCACAGAGTGTCTTATGATTTGAAAAATACAGTACATGGTTTGTTATTCCACCAGTCATAATACATACTTGTACAGCCACATGAAGAATATGGACATGACCTCTAGATTTCTTTAGTAGAGAAAGTACAGAAGCTTTCATTACTAAATTACCTACAGCAACATGATGTTAATGTCTGTGTCCTGGCAGCTATTAGTCATGGTTTATGTTTGGTTATGCAGAAATGTGGCCCTGATGATAAAGGTAATTTAAATGCTTTGTCAGTTATACTATGCTTTGTCAGAATCAGCATTCATTTTAGATGTGAGACCTGACAGTAACCATGTTTCATAAAAGAACGTACATTCTAAGGAAGAAGAAGCCTATTGAACGTCCAGCCAAAACACTAAAGTTTTTTTTTATTTTACTAGTTTTATTATTATTAATTATCATCCTTCATCCTCCATTACACAACACTTTACAAAAAATGGCCTGGAGAAGACACATCAGAAATGTCCTTTTGCTCTCTCTATCTTCCCCTGCCCCCCCCCCCTTCATTCTGATATATTAATATATTTGGACAGGTTTAAAAATGTTTAATTCAAACCATTATAGTTTATGCAGTGGGATGCCAGGATGGTCCTGATAAAAAAAATGTATGAAGCCCCCCTCCTGGACATGCCACTCCAATACACCACTTCCTCCCACACCTCCCTCCCCTGAACCCCTCCTGGACATCACACCCCAACACTATTCTGTTCTTGAATAGCCGGAATTATAGAAGATTTAATAGTAAATTAAATTAAATAAACACAAAATTCAGCTCACATGAATCAATTTATGAATTAATACATCCTGTCAATCACTGTGTTAATGGACCAGGACCACTTGTCACTGACCTCCATAGAGTTGCTGTGTTCATCATTATATCAGATGAAAAGGAAAAACTCTCTCAATTGTTTCCAGAAATTTGAGAGATGATACCATGTTTAGGGCCTTATAATTAACGCACAAATTCAAAGATTTTATTCCACCATATATATATAAAAAAAATAGCACAACGCCCACAAGATGGAGCTGCCATCTTAGTTTGTTTACATATCACCAGCATGGAAATCCAATGCTGTCAGTTTTATAACCCCGAGCTGGACTCTGAAGTACAATCCAGGAGGTTACCTGTCTGGAACGGAGAGGAAATAAAAAAGGATCAGCCAGGAGCGGCGTACCCCTTAGTGGATTCGGGCCCAATAGCACTGTTATGGCTGCTATGGTATTTCGTATGCCACTAACTTGAGCCTTCACCCTGTCACAGATTGGGACTGATTATATCAGGATCAATAATTCTGTTTATGAAAGCTGCAGATCAGGGGCTCTCAACCTGTGGGTTGAAACCCCCTTGGTGGTTAGAAATTACCATTTTAAAGAGGTCACAGAGTTCACTGAAAGTATCAGAGCTACTGCTAACAGACGGGGTGAGAAGTAATGAGGGAGAGTAATGCCACCTCCCTCCCTTATATTTTCCTACCCTGTTTGTGCAAATTATGTGGGCGTGGGATAATATAAGGGAGAGGACAGTACACTTACCTGATCGTGCCAGAAGTAACGTTGTGGAAGTGACACTTCACCCTATCGCTTAAAACATTCATGTTCGTGGCCGAACTTTCCGCCTTGCGGACAGTTCAGCCATTACTAGTGCTGAGATTGACTGAAATGGTGGAAATAAAACAGATTCTGAGTAGACACATTTTCCTTTTATTTAAAGACTGCATATATACAGTTGTCTTAAAATTTTTTTACCCATTAGTATCCAGTATTAGTAATTTTGCTCTAAAATAAGAGTCAAGCTTCCTATATACACACCATCACTATTTTAGATTCATGACTTTGATACTCAGAAGACCAAGTGGATGCCTTTGTTGGTGCACAGAGCTCATCTCTCATTACAGCAAATGATCATTCCTATTAAGGATCTAAACAATGCAAGTTAAATTAAACAAGGACAATGACATATCTCACTGGGAGTGCCAGAATGTCTGGTGCCACTACACAGTCGGGATTAAAATGATTTGGCCCTCAACAAAGCTTTGGGGGAGAATCCCAAACATTTTCTTCTGCTCAGGCCGGCATGGGTTAATATTTGAGCTGTAAATGACAGTCTTGCACAATAATTACACAGAACCAGCAGATGACACTGTTAACATCAGTCAGCACCCAGCAGTTTGTAGTCTGTTTGCTAACTTATGTCTCTGTGCAGCTTCGGGAAGATGTATCTTCTGCTGTGGAACATTGGTTTTCTGGGAATTGTGAGCCTGCAAGTGCTCGGCACGAAGATAAACTCTGATAGGTATGAATTTCATTCTTCTATTTTGATGACAGATGGAAACATTTGTTGAGTTGTGCAAAGTTTATACACCATTAATTGTTTCTGGCTGTGATAGTTTGTGTTGTAAAAAAAAAACATTCACAAACAATGTTGATTAATGTGATGTGTTTAATTGTATTTGTAGAATATTTAAAAACTTTTGTAAAGATGAAAGTAGCATGTACGTCTGCCTGAAATACATCCAATTTGGTTAATAGGTGTGTCAGTATGCTGTTACTGTCCGGGAGTCTTTTGACACTGGGTGCCTCAACAGAAATATTTGTCTTCTTTTGGATTACTATTGTTGTGTTCTATGGCTGGGGTTAAAATGAAATCAATTGTACTTATAATGTCATGTCTACCCAAACTGTTTATTGACTTTGATACTGATTTATATGTTTTTGGAATGTTTTTTTAATCTTCTGTTATGTAACTGTGTTTTTTATATACTCGACCTTGTTGACTTCTAAATGGTTTACTGTAAACTTTTAAAAAAATGTTGTATACTATTCACTGTATGCACCAGAGGTTCCTTATGTGCATTTGATCTTTTAAAATATGTCATGAAAGGTAAATGCCTTCTGTTTAAGGAAGATTTTACCATGCATGCAGTAGTATTGTGTTAGGCATCAATGGATAGACATCCTCAAACTTAAAAAGTATTACTGAAACTTCAAACGTTCTTCACCATGCTTTTTCCTAGTTGAAATGGATTCCTTATATATATATAAGGAGGCAGCATGCCTTTGTAAAGTTTGTTTGTTGAAAAATTCCTAATAAAACTTATAATTCAAAAAAAAAAATAAGGAGGCAGCATGCAAAATACAATGTCAACTTTCTGTCCACAAGTTTTTTTATCTGGCTCCCCGTGGACATGTGATGGATATTCAGTAAAGGACATTATAGGGTGCTTAAAAATATAACAAGACTCTATGCAGGGCAAGTATTTCACAGCCAGCTCTTTTTGCTTGGTATTCTGTAGCATGGTAAACCTATGTATCCAGAAAATGCTTATGAATAGTTCATTCTTATGTAAAGCCTCTTTTTCACAATCCTACCACATGGTTGGTAAAAGTGGCAGATGGCTATGAAGAACTTATAATTTATGAGTTCCAGGAGGTCATTTAAAGTTTTTTTACATGTATATGGTAAATGTTAATTCTAATATTCCCCATTTACACCTCTCTTGCTATTGGGCATCTGAATACACTCTTTACCTAATACGAATAGAGGTCATGTGAAACTCCAGATCCAGGTTCTTCCTTACTTTTGTTTACAGGAACCCTAGGTGTCCACATAACATGGACACTTCCTACTGGCTGTCCAGCAGTAAGTTCGAATCATGTCATCAACATGGAACAGAAAGGAATCAGTGATTGTGAGCTTGGCTGTGGCTCTCACAAAGACCCAAAACAGAAAAGTTAGATTAGTATAATCTAGTATATCCTTCTTCACAAGGTATTATTACAGGACAGGATAATTCTAAACTAGTTGAAAAAACAAGTGTGCTTTGAAATATAAAAGGTGCTTTCTTGTCTACACACTGATCACATAATTAATGGAAAATTACAGAAATGTATATCTGTAGACCTTTGTTCAGATAAAGAACTTTGTTCCTTATTGACTTTGACAACTATCCAAAGAAGAAAAATGAAATTAATAGTGCATGTCACTCCAACCCTAGAGGGATGGTCCCCATCCCAAATATATTCCAAAAATACAAAAGGCAGGAAGAGAGACCATTAGTGGTGGCCTAACTGCCTGCCATACAGTTTCCCTTGGGTGACCAAGGTTAGGGGACTTTGTAGCGGGACTGTCCTCTATTACACAACAACCTCTAAGTAGAGGATTTGAATGTTATTAGAGCCAACAATATAAAGTAAACAGAATAAGGTAAACCAAAGTAATCAGAATTCCATAAATTAAAGAAATCCACAGAATATCCAGTTGATATATAGTAAATGGTAAAAAGTCCTCGGTGGAGAATTATACAATTAAAAAGTTCATCTTTAATGTGGTTTGATTAAAATCATCTGAGGACTTGGACCCAGGTGTTGGGGTCGGATGAAATCAGGCAGCCACCGTATTCATAGGATGTTCAAACAAAATGATATTGAAGAAAATGGAGACATCTCGACGCGCATTTCGGAAGTCTTCTTCTAGGAGATGTCAAAATAATCACTTAAAGCGGACCTACCACGTTGTAGGTCACTTTGCACTATCAGCATCAGGCTGCGATGAGGGCATCACTGTCCAAATAAAATAAATAACTCTTAAAGCCAGGAAGACAGTTTTTTTACGAGGTGCACCTCCCATTCTGTGAGTTGCGCCGCGGCGCCAATGGTCGCTTGTTAGAGCTGAGGAGCTAGGCTTCCGGGAACATCAGCTGTGAGTGTGGGCCCCAGATGCCATCGCTCTTGCTGGCCTCTGTTGACGTCCTACACAGCGTGTTGCTGTGGGTGCTCCCTCCCTCCCCCCCCTCTGTTGTCTCTGTGAGGTGATGTGGGTGGGGTGAGGGAGACTTGCTGAGACGCGGCAGCCGGAGTGATGGCATAAGATATTTTAGTATAACCCCCAGTAACCCATTCATTGTCTGTCCTCATCCTCCATAACCATGATCGTGGTGAATAGAACCTCCCGAGCATGGAAGTGGTCATCTGTGGAGGTGGATTGTGGAGGAATTGTAGAGGAGACATTGTGGGGATCTGGATGATGAGAACCTTCCCAGACTGGAAGTGTCTCTGTGAGGTGATTGTGAGGACGTATAGAGGAGAGCATTGCGGGACTGGATGATTAGAACCTCCCGAGCATTTGGGAAGTGTGTCATCTGTGGAGGTGATTGTGGAGTAAGTTGTAGTGGAGACATTGCTGGACTGGCAGCAGAGGTAGTAATATATTTTATAACCTCAGCCTACCTGGTGTGCCCCCAAATCCATGTCACCCCCCATACACCTGCCCCTGAACCCCTTCCCCACCACTTCAGTCTCAATCTCTCCTGTCTCCTACAGGTGTCCTCCTTCACTTTACTCCTATGCAAACTGCAAGACATAGATCTCGGGAAGGACCAGAACTGTCCTCCCTACCAAACCCTTTGGGATTGTAAATATGTCGCAGAGGAGGGTCACCTTAGTAATGTCCAACAGAAGGGCGGAATTGGTGTTCAGGCGCCAGTACTTAAGATGGTGCCTAGGGTGAGGAAGGTGAAGATTGGTAAGTACCCCTATTTTTTTTTCTCGTGTGTAGCAGTTCACAGATGTATACTGCTGACAGGTGTGTAATATGTCTGTGTAATGTATGTGGGGGATTTTTTTTTTTAGTTTACTTCCGCTTTAAGTAGGTCCAGTGGGTATTAGTAGGTCCGGGCTGCTACTGAGGGTCACAGGAGGAACGGGGGGCCGTAAACCAGCTGCAATGGTAATTAAGTTGAGAGTAACGCTGATGAGTGGTGGACAGTGCCAGTCAGTATAATGAGGCTGGTAGAAGGTAATTCGCCCCCGTCGTCCAAAGAAGGATTCCAGAACAATAAATGTAGAAGCACTTATTATTATTATTATTATTATTAAATTATTAAAGAATTAAACTAGCGTTGAATCTAACTCAACGTAAATAATCATAGCTGTATGTTGTAACGTTAAAAGGCACTTCCAAGCCAAAATAGAACACCCTCTAACCCCCTCATGACTATTCTTAATTCCTGTCCTATATGGCATATGCTAACTGGGGTTCACTGGTCACTGTTTATGGGTGCTTAAGACTGGCAATCCAGCAATGCTCCACTAGTCTCCGATATGTTTTACCTCTCTTCATCAAGAGGACCTTGCTGCTGGGCTGCCAACAGGACATTTCCACCTTATGCAATCAATGATTGGGATACTGAAGAACTCTTGTACACAGCAGAAGATAATTCCAGATAGGTAGGTTTTGACCATAAATTTAAGTCATTCAGGGAAAATTTTTTTTTTTAAAAATACCAATCTCAATGTTATATCTTAGAATATATAATAAAATGTGTGCAATCAAAATACATCCATTTCATACCATATAATGGAGAATGGCTTTTATTCATAAGGTCTAGAGGGAAATTCCCGACTACATAAACGTTTCTAAAATATTACAGCAGACAATATCAGTTCCTGGTGAACTGATATGCTTCCTCCTAATAAATACCGGTTATGCCCACAAGATGAATACTTCTATGGTGTATGGACATCTTAGCCATTTTACGGTTAATAAATTCGTTTTCATCTTTTCCACAACTACCAGTAGACATTTTAGTTGCTTTCATTGCGGCACATCATTCAAATAATAAATGAAACACTTCAATGGGGGAGGCAGTCAGGCTAAAAATGATCACATTTTGCAGAACCTGTCTACAAATGCTATAAAGTCTCTAATTTGTAGAGACCACTTAAACACTATTCTCAGTGGGATCTGCATCAGATTTAGTGCTGAACTTTAGTGCTGTAATAAGCACATTAATTGTCCCCTTAGAGGGTTAAGTATGCCTCTTTTTTCGGAAAATGAAAAATAAATTGATTCAAGCAGATTACGCTGCCTGAGAATTTAAGATGCGGGGAGAGATGAAAAGGAACCATGCAGAAATTCTCAAGGTCATTCAACTTATTAGATGAGCAGGGCATGAATGTATTAATAAAGGGTTCATTATCGTCCGCATCTAACAGGGGAGGAGTCCCTATATATATTCTAGTGTAGGCTGTGGCTTTAAAGCTCACTTGTTTTGCACTTGTTACCCTTTTGATCCTAAAAAGACTAATTGTAATTGCATAAACTGTTTAGGAAATATTTGTCTGCTCACACTTTTTTTTCCCACTTTTTTTAGCGATCACTTTCTACAGATATTTCCACAGAATAAGAAACAGGTTCTGTGCGTGAATGCCCTCTACAGGTCCAAACAGGTTAGTAATTAATACACAAGCTGCAGAATTTATAATACAATTTACAAATATTACATGTAATGAGGACCAGGAAGGTGCTAGGTTTCCTTTTTGTACTGCCAACACATGTTCAAAATTGTGCAAGATAGGAACGGACATTCTAAAATTTTAAATGATAAAGTTTCCATATCAGGTCATTGCCAGAGGCTCTAAGGTCCAGGTGCCCAACCTGCGGCCCTTTGGGCATTCTTCAGTGGCCCCCCTCAGTCCTTCACTTGCGGCCCCCGAAAATGACTGTTAATGCATAGAGCCAATATCCCGCTGACACATCTTCTCAGAGGCTTTGATATCTTTGAGGCACCTAACCTTTGATGATATACATGACACACAATGTGCATTACCATACTACAGTGTTCCCAATGCTTGAAGTATCATTTAAAACAAGTCATTGGTATTTAAAAGTAAAAATAATGTCTTCTAGCAATGCCTGCTGTAATTTTTTCCATAAAAAATTGCTTATTCAAGTCAGTGTAGATTGAAAATGTTATGTGTGGCCCTTTAGTGATGCTGAGGGCTGCACTTGTGGCTCAGTTGCCCACCACTGCTCTAAGGCATCCAATGAGGTTGTACCCAAGCTCAAGAGTCAAACTAGGCTGCATTTAGTCTTCTATTAATCTTTGTAAAACATAAGCTGCATGAATGTAGTTGATTTCAAGGTCGCACCAATGTGTACAACAGTGGCACACATAGTGTGTGTGGTTGGAAATCAGTTGTCAATCACGGACAACTACCCAAACTACCAAAGAAGCAGAAATATAACATCTGGTGCTGCTTTTCCACGTCTTAGAGACTGGACATTACCCCATTCATTGGAATGGGAAGTGCCCTCTCTGTGAACGGAATAGTGATGAACGTCATAGGCAATATTCAAATTCACAATATTTAGCAAATAGTTCCAATAATATTCAGTTCCATATTCGCGAGCATTCGCAATTGTGAGCGCATTGCGAAAATATATTTGCAATTGGCATTGCCACGTGAATGGTCACATGTGCTATTTATTTTCGCATTGCGAATATATATTCGCAATCCATGACCATAAGCACCCCAATGCAAAATATCGTGAATATCCGAAATTGCGAATATCTGCCGCCATATTTGCAATATTTGCAAATACTCGAATAGCCAATATTTGCAGAATATATTCGCAATTCAAATATTCAAGCTCAACACTATAAAAGAAGCAATAGACACCAGCCCTTAGTTGCACGAGCTCCTGTTACCAGCACTAAGCTAAAGCAGAAAACAGGGAGAGCGATGTAAATATAAAAGAAGAACTGCTTCAATAATAAGGACAAGAAAGTTCACAAAAGCCTGACATTTTCTGAACCATTAATATGGAATGCAAATGAACTATTATTATTGTAAAGCTTTAGCCATCTACTCCCGTACCACTGATAAAGGCCCCTCTAGGCATGCTGGAACTTATTGTTGTCCAGGCATATTTCACAGTCCTGACCATTCCCATACTGCTGACCTTAATGCTGCTTCCTTATAGTAGGGATAATTTGCATGTTTCAGCAGCCAGCACAGACAGGCACAATTCAAGGCTGCAGGAAGAGATCTGGGGCGCAGATCTTTGGAGAGTGGGTGGGCTGAGTGCGCAATGTCGTTCTGACATTGTTCTTGAGGTAGATTCTCTTGCTGCACTTCTTTATCCATGTTACCAAAAGGGCATTGTTTTGAAAGTTTAGTGTCACCCCAGTGCAGATTGCCTTTGCATATCATTGATTTTAGCATTGAAGCTGTGGACCAGTGGACACTAGTCATGAGCGGCATATGCAATATTTGATTTGATATTCCGAAATGTGAATATTTGCGGTATGACCATGCATTTCGAAAATCTTCTAAATTAATGGTTGCATGCTATGTCTATTTTTCGCAATGCGAATATTTTTTTGCAATAGATGGCCATATCGTAAATATATGAAATTGCAAATATCCGCCAACATATTCAAGATATTTGGGAATTCTCCAACTGCCGATATTCGTGAAAAATATTGGACATTCGAATATTAAACACTAGTGGACGCTTCAATAGGCACCATATTTGGTCCCCAGGTCAGACTTTGGACATGCCTGACCTTGGCCACTTGTTATGTGTTACCATTCCACCTGTGCTTCAGCACCAGGGGGTCAAATTTAAAGCCCCACCAGGCACACATCAATAGTACCCCAGGAGGTGATGCTGGTAGGGAGAGCAGGAAAAGCACCTTGCACAGTGCAGACATGTTTCTTCTAGTACATGTTCCTATAATTACAGGTACAGTGATTTTTTGATCACCTTCAATTTCCATGCATGGCTCATTTTCAATTTATAATTAGATGTAAAAATGAGCAATGGGTTGCTACCCAAACCCATTGTAGAATAAACAGTTATGTGCTTTGTTGACAGTGTATCTGCAATTGGCACACATTATGGCAAGTAAGGCTAAGGCTCAACTATCCATTGGGGGGCGCTACATAACACATCTGACAAAGCGGACCCTTTAAATGAATGGACTGACATATAACTAACATGCTGGGGCAAGTTGGTCATACCTCATCATGACCACTGATTATCAATGGATGCGCCATCCTTCAAGCCTCTGTTTCGTTGATATGGACATGGAGCTCTGCATCCACATTAACATGATGGAGGGTCAGACTATTGGATTGGGGGCTGTGACAGGCTGTGGAGACAGCCCTGTCATAGCCCCATTGCTATCAATGGGCGACATATGCATTCCATTAAAATCCTTGCTCTCAACGCAGGGTTTTAAAGGATAGTGGAGCCCTAGCCTATTTCTAATAAATGCAGCCTTTGTGATTGGCTCTTTTTGCTTGTTTTTAGAAATCCAAGGTTCCAAGTTTAAAGTCAATATCCAGGCATCCCTTGCATACATTTAATTTCAGCAGAGGTGGTAATCCTCATCTA
The DNA here is from genome assembly GCA_036250615.1 of Ptychadena robeensis. NCBI lineage: Eukaryota > Metazoa > Chordata > Amphibia > Anura > Ptychadenidae > Ptychadena > Ptychadena robeensis. The sequence continues at coordinate 43,829,840 of CM070039.1, forward strand.
AAGGCGTGAGAGCTCCAGGTGGACATCCAATTCATGAAACATTTTCAGAGGGCACATAAAAAAGTTTGGAACAATTAAGAATACAAAAAGATATGAATCTTTATAAATGTTCACCTAGCAGTTATTACTGAAACATAAGCTGTATGCATACCTTAAAAGCTTTGAATTATAACTATGTAACGATTACTATGTTTCCTAGTACTACAGTGTGTAATATGTTATTTTGTGGTTTCTTTTTATTATATTAACATTACAGTTGGATGTTTGGAAACCGGAAAAAAACGAAGATCAAAAAACGACTAATGGCGAAATGATTGTCAGTATCCCATCCACCTTTCTTCAGCCCGTCATAGAGCAGCTGCAACATTGTTCACTATCTTATAAGTAAGTACTCTGATATAGGTTCAGAAGCTTTAATCTTTAGGAATTATCAGTCATGCCGAGTGATACATTGATATATCGACTACATAGCTATGATGTTTCAAAGTTATCAGGGCAATACAACTGTATATACATTACATACTTTACCTATTTGTAGCAAAGAATGGTCATTCATAGATTGCTGGGCTGGATTTCATAACGTTGAATGTAATTTATCCCTTAAGGTAGCCATACATGCTATGATCCACCACGGATTGACTGCGCTCACCTTGACAGATCGACCAGGATCACACCACAACTTGTTGGTAAATTCCTAGCCGATCACATTACTTTCTGATCAAACTAATGTCTGGCACACAAAGGGTGTGCTCCGATCCTCTGAGTGACGGGTGCATGATGATGATGTCATCACGCTTCAATTGGCCGCTAGAGATTTGGGCAGAGATCATAGTGTGTATGGCTACCTTAACTTCTGTCGGGTATAGGTGTTAGTGGTCTGTTGGCAGTCCTTGCTTACAGTGCAGGTCTATGGGCCAAACCACTACACAAAGCTAAGAAGAGAAAGGTCTTCTGGTGAGAGGACAAACACAGGCGGAGCAAAGGCTCAGCCTGCAGTGCCCGTGACATTTATCACACACAAAATAATAATAAACAAACGTGCCACACTTTGCTTGTTACAGATCCAATGTTTAAGTTTGTTTTCATATGAAGTTTCTTTATAAGGAAAATCTTCCACCATTGTAGAGGCATCAGTAAATCTCAAGGTTGCTCCATTACTTTGTCCAGGTTTTTCATTTAACTCTGTAACTCGTCTAACTCGACAAAACCAAAACTATAACTCTTGCAGTACCTAAATTCAGCTTTATTGTCCAGAAAACTATTTGGGGAAATACACAGTGAGAGACACATTTTATCTTCCCTCTAAACTTTTAATAACTTAAAACTTTGTTGTAGATCCACAACCACAGCCTTTCCATTTTCGAGGCTTCTTTTGCGTCAGTTAGGTTAACCACCTTAAAATAGGGAGTTACAGGAGCCAGAAGAGGGCAGGACACAGTATTATCTTTACTTGAAGACCTAAAACTTGCCTATATGTTCAGCTGTCTATATATCTTAATCTACAGATCTACATGTATTTTTACTGCATGTTTTCTTTTTCCACACAAAAGGCATATCCAATGTTTTGCATTTTCACTATCTATATACAGTAACCTTCTGGTTTATTACCATGGATATTTCATTGTGATTTTTGTTTTTGATAGTGTTATTGATATTTTTTGCAGACTTAAGCTGGACATAGATGGGCAATTTCCTGCCCGATTCTTCAGCCGATCTTGCGTTCTGGGCAAAAATCTGGTGCGCCCACCTGGTCAGATTGACGAAAAATATGCCTCATGTTAGATCGCAGGATGACCTGACATGCCAGTAAATTCCCAGCCAATCCCATTAGTTTGAAGTAATTACCAGCACACAAAGGGTGCCCTGATGCTTCTCGGCACTAGCGGCAATGCTGTCATCACGGCCAGTCGTCTGCTGAGAAGTCAACAGGTAAATGACCTGTCTATGCCCAGCTTTAGAGGCTGTAAATCCTTTAGTTAAGTTATGAAGGATAAGAATATGGGTCAGCAACATGCGGCTCTTTAGCTCTTCTGGCAAGATCCCTTTTTCTCTTTCACCAGTGCATACACGTTGGAAGGAAAACTCATGTGTCGCCCCTTGCTGTTGAGCCAACCTCCCCCCAGTTGGTGGCTACTTTTTTGGAAAAGGTTGCCAACAGGTGGGCTATGTTTGGGGGGAATAATTTTTTATATTTTTAACCAACCCGATTTGGTGAGTCATTATAGTATTATGATATCTCCCCCTCTCTACATAGGTTTCATGTGGGATTTTTAAATAAAACAATTATTCATAGAAAGTAATCACATTTTAACAGGTATAACAAGACAGCTCAAAGGTGATTTGCTGTTTGGTGTTTATAGCTGCACATTGCACAGAGTTTTATGAAGGCACATGCCTGACAAAGATTACATTTTTAAACTGCACTAGATTGCCAAAGGAATTGAGAAGTTTGCCTTTACATACAAATTACTTTAATGGCATCCCATTAATAATTCATAGACTTAAACAACAGGAAGGGCCCATTAACAAACTGATATCACAAAGATGGAAGCATAAAAGTGTCCAGGATTCCTTGGTATTCTAAAGTATACCAGGTTTCTTACACTGGAACAAAGGAGCCAAGCTCAACCTCTGAAAAACATCCCCACACCATACCCTACCTCTACCAAACTTTACATTTGGTACAATACATTCGGGCAACTACTGTTCTTCTGGAATTTGCTAAACCCAAAGTTAAACATCTGATGCCAACTGCCCAACCATGGAAACACATTCCGATCCAGGAAGCACTGTTTTTCTGAAGTATATACGAAGTTTGTAGATCTATAGCTCTTTATAATAATAATCTACTAATTTGTGGCTGTTGTGCCCAATTGCTTCCGCTTTGTTATATTACCACTAGCAGTTGATTGTAAAATATTTAATTAATGTTTGTAGACATAGTGTGAGTGCCTAGTTCTTGACATTTTTTTACACCTGAACAGTTTATTTTTTTAACCAAACCTTGCAATAAAATACCAATCGCTGCAGTTTTCTGGGGGTATGATCGGTTTTCACGATCCCATTTTGTCTCAACCACTAGGGAAACAGGTGTACCCAGTTTTCAGGGTTTAATGAAACCCAACTGTAACAGCCAGCTGCTGATAAATGCATGCATGTTAACACCATATTTGCAAGATTATCTCTTATATCCAATCCATATCCATATTGTTTCCTGATATTCTGCACTAATAAAGGGGACAAGGCCAAAATCTGTTACCCTTATACAGTTTTCACCCACTTTACACATCCATGGCTATTAAAAAGACCCAGTAATACTTATCGTTAATCTATTTATACTCATTAGCTATGTCTTAAACATGCTGTATGATCTGCAAATATAAATTCCTATTGTAAGTCTCCAACCCCCCCACTCCCCAAAAAATATATAAGTCTCACCCAGCTTTGAATTAATATGTCTTTTCTTAACCTACAAGTGAACGGAACTTGGCAGACCTGCTGGGATCTCTCCAACTGCTCATTGCCAAGGTATTTGTCTCATGTGCTATGCTGGTCTTTCTATGGTAATAACATTCAGTTTTAGGTACACCCAAATACAACAAATAGTTTGTCTGGTTTGCCCAGAGTTAACTGGCAGGCTTGTGAATCAACAGTGACAAAGGTACAATTGAATCCATTTCACTTTAGTGCAAGCCAGCACAGCCTGTGTTCTGCTCTGAATTCAGAATGAAAGGTATCATCACAAAACATGTAGGGAAGGGTTGTAAAAACATTACAAAATAAAAGTATTGTGCTAGCACATGTAGCTTTACATAAATTAAGTTCAAAGTGTCGTGTGTCACTCCACAATTATGACTTTACTTTGAACTTAATTCATGCAAACTCTACATGTGCTAAAGCAGTTATTTTTTTAAGGTTTACTCAATCCTTCTCTACATCTCCAGCAATTTTATTGATGATACCTTGTCAGGGTGCTTTGCAATTCAGCCCCAAATATGCTAGTTAAAATATATCCTATTTTCATACATCAAAGAAAAAAACAGCAGTCATGCAGACTACATTTATTCCATTTCAAGAAGTAGCCAACCAGGGGCAATTATTAGTGTCAGGAATACATGCAACTTGCCCACTGCTTGTTTCGCCAGTCAGGGACAGGCAATGCTGCTGGTATTGGTCACCCACGATATTCAGAGTCGTTGCTGTTGTGCCTAATGTCATCTTTGAACAACACGATATGCGTACCCTAAAACATTTTATGGTTTTATTACTGACAACTAACTGACTTTTATTTGTACTCCATCGCGGTTAGAAATGAGGGTTGTCAGTTTCTGGTCAAAGAACTGTTACTTTAATGTAGTGGTTGACAGCCTGCCAGAAAGATAAATTGAAACAGATTTTCTTTCACTTAAAGGATTCGCAAATGCTCTCAAATCAAGATGGCTTTATAACTTGACTATAGTAGTGACTACATGTTCAGTAGCTGTGTAAACAAATTAACGTTGAAAGCTTGAAGAATCCATGAACAAATAACAATAATTCAATATATTTAGATAAGAAAAGAAATAAACTTTATTATGTCTTGAAAAGTATGCTTCCAAGTCATAATTGATCACTTGGGATTTAGTAGCATTTCGTTGGGACTGCTGTAAAGGATATTACTTACATTACTTAATACATTGGATACATATTTATACATTTTCTTTTTATATATATATATAATATAAATGTTTGCATTATTACTCCCATAGCCAACTAGAAAGCCCATCAACACTAATACATTTTGGATGACTTTAGAAGTAAAAAACATAGCTATAAACATATAGTGTGCTGAAGCTGACTTTATCCTAAATAACATCCATTGTTTTTAGAATAATTGTCTTCGGCGATCCCTGCTTGCTTTTGGTGAGGAATATGGGCCATATTGGCATTAGGGCTAAGCGGGTGACAACACAGGAACACAGTTGGGAGACAGAGACAGGGAAGAGACATCCTATAAAAGGGAGTGCCATAATAGGAACCTCCCTTGCGATAATTTCCATTTATTAGGGATGTTTATTACTAATATTGGTAACCCAGAGTGTGGTAGCTTACCTGCTCCATGCAAGCCAGTGCCGTTCTCCAGTGATGACATCCTCAGCTTTCCTGGGTCAATCTCTCTGACGTCAGTAATAATGCAGGAAAGGTCGGGGACTGCCCCTACTGCCATATGTCTGTATTGTAATACAGGCATGGGCAACCCTGGTCCTCACATTCCCATCATAATTTATGATGCCAGGGATGTGCGGGGAAGGGGGAGGAAAGTATGCATGATAATCTATTTAAATGTTTTCTGTACCACTTTCTTACCAAAAATATGAAATACCCAGGGAGGTAAATGGCAGGATGCAGGTCCAATTAGAACCTAGAAGCACAAAGGAGTGAGGAGTGCTGGCTTCGCCCCCTTCACACTGACAGTGGACGGCTGAGCAGAAGGCAGGAGGCAGCACATCCAATTCTTTCCATGAAGTCTCTTGTCTCCATGCAAAGTATTGGAAATTGAACAGGGTTTGCCAACATGTTGGTTCCCTATTTGACCAAGCTTTCTTGGAGCTCAATCAGCAAAGAAAGGCTGGACGGCTCTATTTCTTCATAGAGCCGAGCACAGTACTCGATTGTTCTCAAATCTATAAAAAAAATCGAGCAGCTTTAAGCTAGGCACACACGGGTAGATCTGTAAAAAGATTCAAGTACAATCAACGTGCGCGCTCACGGTGATTGATTGTACTCTCATCTGTTTACAAATCTACCCGTGTGTGCCTTCCTTCTAGCGGGATCAATAGAGCCCGCTCGAAGAAACTCAATTGAATAGATTTCCAACATGTTGGAAAACCCTGTTCAATCTCCAATACTTTGCATGGAGACAAGAGACTTCATGGAAAGAATTGGATGTGCTGCCTCCTGCCTTCTGCTCAGCCGTCCACTGTCAGTGTGAAGGGGGCGAAGCCAGCACTCCTCACTCGGAAGCTGTGTGAGTGAGGCTGCTTCTCCCCAGCTTGTAGTGTGTTGTGATTCACACGCTGCAAGCTGGGGAGAACAGGTCCCAGGGTCCCCATTGAACGGGAATCGATGTGTCCATGTGGTGCACATTAATTTCCATTCAATTGATCATCGATCAATCACAGCGTGGTGACGTCACCACGCTGAGATTAATAGAGGATTGATTGCACAGGAATCTACCCGTGTGTGCCTAGCTTAAGTGGTCAAGCAAATGGAATCATGTGCTAGCCACTTTATTTACTCTCTAGCATTTAATGGTGCTAAATATCTGGAAATTAATGATGGTTAAAATTAAATTAAAATGTTATTTCTATGCACAATATGCATCTGTATGAAATCTATAGACGAACAATGAATTTCCAGCATAACTTAGTTATTTCACGTTATTACTGAACTTTATTTTCTCTTTCATTCTGTCTCACTAACCATGGAAATAGATGTTCTGAGACTAATATTACACTTGGGTAAAGTACCGAATAAAGTGTAAAGTAAACACTTAGGCGCTCGGCAGCTGCCAGGTGAAACGCTGCATTGTAAAATTGTAAACATTCCCCCAAAAAAAGGCCATAAAATGGAATGATTCATCTCTGATCTGAAATGTGATAAATGAAATGGAAATAAGATTTATCTGAATGAGTCATCCTCATTTAAACGGCAAGAGACGAGTTAGAATCTTTTTTTTTTTTTTTAAGGAAAAAAAAGACAAATTTCACTGTGCACAAATACCAAGGGACAGCTTAAGTTAGATGAAGCTTTATCCATTTACCAAGCTCTGCTCATTTTAATAATAATACATTTCTGCTGCTCTATGCCTCTATGGTATTTATGAGTTGAATTAATGTTTAAATTAAGAAAAAATAAAAATTAACTGTAACTTCCCCAGAAGCATACGTGCCCAAATCATGTGGAATATATCAGCTGGTCCTACTGTGATGAACGGGTTAACATGGAGACAAGCCAAAGCTTTCACACCCCGGACTTTATTGACCAGATAGAAACATTAATTTCATTCGTTTCAATTTACTTGTCAGTTCTTTAACTGCATTACAATAACTGGTGCTGCCTCTCATATTAGGGAAGGTGATAAAGCAATTGAGAGCTAACAGGCACTATGGGAATTGCCTTGTATATGAATGCTGACTGAAGATACTTAGGTATGTATAGCAAGAAAGCAAGAGATGGCTTCTACGGGCAACTGAGGGGTCATTATGTGTAGGGGAAATCACATTCTCAAACCTGTTATTTCTCTGTGAACGGTGCATCTGGGAAGATTTTAGGATTTTAGAACCTTAGGCTACACCAAATTTATTATTTGGATTTCTGTAGGTTTTAAACACTTTTAAAAATACAATATATTGTTGAATCTATGACACTTCATAATAGCACAACAATGAAAGGGAAAACTTGTTCTTATTCTATTGTGGTGATGATACTATAGTATTTATTTGGTGGTGGTGCCAAAACCCTGTAGTGCTAGATCCCTATATATATATATATATATGTATATATATATATATATATATATATATTACTGTCTGTTCTTTAACATTGGGGGAAGGGCGGCTTTTAAGGTAGCCATATATGGTTCGATATTGATATACGATCAACTTAAAAAATGATCGACTTATCTTTGTCAGTTGACCCACCCCAGCATATTTGCTTTTCCCATTCCTCTCTCCTTCTTCCTTTTCTCTTTCTTTGGTCCACTTTCTCTCTGTTTAGGGGACCCATGGTTAAACATGGTTAACTAATGTTCCACCTCCATTAGGTAAGTGGACTGTTGTTACAGTGTTTTAATTATTTGGTTTGGTTTCAACACACCATAATGGTTTTCTTCCGTTACAAGTGGTCATGGCCCAATCGCGATCTGTTTGACTCCCCTATACCCCCCCCCCCCCCCTTTGTTTTTTCCTTTGTTATCTGTATTTGTAATTTTTGTGCCGTGTCTTTTTGGTATCTTGTGAAATGCCTTTCTTTACTTGAAAATGTAATTAAAAAACTATATAAAATAAAAAACCATCGACTTAAAAGTTAAGTTGATCGATTGAAAACCAAATTAATTTTTCTCTATCAAAATGTACGTGGATCTAAAAACTGGTTTTAAATTGAACATAAAATGGATGGATCAGTGAACGGACATGTTAGTACAGTGGTTCCCCTGGGGGGAGGGGGGGCGCGAAGGTATTCCAAGGGAGACGCAGGCCCTCATTCTTACCCTGTGTTTGAATAGGAAGGGGGGGGGGGCTCGATAATGTTAGAAAAGGGGGGCCCTGCAAGGAAAGTTTGGGAACCACTGTGTTAGTAAATTCCAGTTAATTGTAGGAGTTTCTGACAGGTTTTCTTGGTTTTAAGATGGATATGTATCCAATGGTACTATAGACTATACCAACAGATGTAATGAATGGAATCAATATGTTTTAAATCACATTACGTGGTGGTAAAAACTATCCAATTGTAATACAAACAACTTTAATATGATCGTATTTTGAGTAGATCCAAATCTGTATATCCACTTTAAGTCTGAAGGTTCTTGCTGGAACTCATAGTGCGTATTGTAAAGTAGAGAAATTTAAAGTGCCAATCTCCACTGCTTATAAACTCCCATTGTAGTTATCATAAATACAAATAACCTATTATATATAACACATTGTCTAGGGCTCAGCGATCCCCGTTCCTGACTGTTTAAGGTTGCATCTTGGCTTGCAGGTTTCTTTTGAAGTAATCTGGCTGATATTAGGCTTTTATATTAAATAAAAAGGAGCCATGTAAAGCCATGTGTTACAAACAAAGGTACCTGGTCGGAACCCCCAAAACAATTTGGATTTTCCTTTATTTATATTTACGATTAATAAAACCTTGGACTGGACTTTATAAGCATTGGGGATTGACACTTTAATTTCTTAATATTTCTTACTAAGTATTTGATACATTCCGAGCCCACTACTGAGCAATTCATGATTTACTGCTGCTTGGGAGACTATGTGCAAATGTCTACCATAAACATGATTGCTCTCTAAGGTGAATAATGTCAATACTCACTGACAACTCAATCATCCCTGGTCAAATCTGCTTTAGATAAAGTTAAACACTACCAGAGACAGGCAAGAAGGTGAGAAAAACTTTTAATCATTCAATAAATGGATTTAAGGAAAGTGTGGACTCTGTTAGCTCAATATTTGCTTTATTTATTTAAACATTGACATTTTTTAACATGACTTTGTATTGATTGTGTTATGTATTTTATTTTTTAGTGTTGTTGATGATATAACTCAAATAACTCAAAATTATCTGCGGCAAAGTAGTTTCAGAAGAAGAAGATCCACCACTGATTATGACTACACCAAATATCACCCAATGGATGATGTAAGAGAAACATTTTTGTTTGTAATATTTTTTTCGGAAGTGTTTTCCAGTATACTTTTTTATTCCTTTCCAGAAACCATTATGATTTGAAAGTTTATTATTGCACAGATCATGTGTGGTAGATTGTTAGACAACATTGAACACATTTTACACAATTTACCTTATATACTTATAAAATAAATATTACCTATAAAAAGTAAAATATTCTTTTTTTTTTTAAATGTAGTACACTGTGAAAAATGTAGTTGGGGGATGGATATTATTAGGTATACGAGTGAATGCTCTTAATCATCAAGAATAGATATGGGCACCAATCAAACATTGGGGTATAGGGGTTCCTTGTTTTGACCACTGACACCTGAAAAAAGGATAAGCAATTCTTAGCTGTGGTTACCCCAATTAGTGAGGGTGAAATATCAGGATAAAGTCTTATTAAGTAGGGTTATGTTTAACTTTAAGCTTCAAGTCAGATAAGTGCAGCTATATAAAGCCCACCATACACCTTCAGATGCCTCCATACAACTTTCATGAGACTTACCAAAAACTATGTAGCATAGTGACCTCCCTGATAGAATACATAGTGATTGGAAGGTATATGTCACTGCTATGTAGTGCCAGGTCCTCCCTGATAGAATACATAGTGATTGGAAGGTATATATCACTGCTATGTAGTGCTGGGTCCTCCCTGATAGAATACATAGTGATTGGAAGGTGTAGAAAGGTCCTCCTATTACATGGTTTTGGTAGAAGAAAAGTTGGTTGTACAGAAGTTGCATGGTAATTGTATGTGGTGTATGGAGGGCTTAAGATGAACCAGGGTATAGGTTTCAGTAGATGGGCAATGCACAGGTTCATACATGCAGAGGTAGGCCAGAACAAGAACAACCAGGAAAAGAAAAAAGGTTGATTATTAAAGCTTGTAAACACAGACTGAAGCTTTTTAGACACCAACCCACTTTACTCACATCATTTTAAAAAGAGAAAGCAGACATTGAGGTCTTTACAAGCATGTGAAGGATTATGAATACCCAAAGGGTGCCATACAGTGTGCTCCATGACAGTGACTGCTGACAGCTTGTGATGGAAGTGTCAAGGCTTTAAATACTATTCGTTGTATTTCTGTATTCTCCTATATGGACATGCTTTTTATGTTTTAGCACAAAGCAGTTTATGGATTGAGCTAAAGGGAACTAAAATCATTGCAGTTAAGCACCATACATGACTAAATGTCTGAATGTATTGATATACAGTATTCACAACTTGGGTATATACTAGTTTTGTGGCATACAAAGAACCTATTTATGGGTGATGAGTGTCTGAGTAAGCTAGACTCGATCTACACATTCAGTCTAATAGATGCACTTTTTACCCACTAAAATCAGGGGGGATATATGTGTGTGTGATAGATCAAATTCACAACCACCAATAGTCTTTCAGGCCATAGGTGGTCGAACATACAATACCTATGATGCATTCATGCCAGCCACCAAAAAAAGAATATTTCTGGGGTTTTCTTTGGTTCCCAGGCAAAGAAAAGCTAGAAAAAAGCATACAGCTGTATATAGGGGTGTGTTTTTACTGTGGTGTGTCTTAAAGCCCACAAAATATGGTAAATGACATCATCAGCCTCTTTAAAACCCAGAAATATGCAACAGAATATGTCTAGAGCTGGGCATACACGTCCCGATTATCCAGCGATCGTTTTTTAATCCGATCGCCCATCCGATTCCGGAATTAATTTTAATTTGAGAAAACGATCGCAAACTGCAACATACCATGCATTCAATTTCTGGGCGATTCTATCCTGAAAGTCTCAATATGTCTTGCACGCACACATTTATGGGTTTGGAGTGGTGTTAGCTGAAAAACTGGTCAGTGACCAACAGCACACAAACAAAGGTCATTTCCACAAGAATCATAGATGGGATGAGACAACTAACAGCACTCTATTCATAAGCTTTTTAATAAAATTTTCAATCAGAACAGATCCGTGAACGATCGTTTTTCTGTACGATTTTTGCCAAAATCGATCGATCGGACACTTTTGACATGCTTCAATTTTTATCCAACCCGATCTCGCGATCGATTTTGTTAAACGATCGGACTAAAATTTTACAGAAAATCGTGACTTGTATGCCCAGCTTAAAAGATCAAGCTGAATATGGGCCCCATACACCTTTAGATTTCTCTGTCAGATTTCCTTTAGATCTCCTTTTGTTTTACCAAAACCATGTAATATGAGGGGCTTTCTTTTTTTTTTTGAAATTCCAAGTTTTATTGAAAGTTTTTGTTAACAATGTTACATACAATACAATGGGACAGAAAGAGAAAAACAAAAAACCTACAGGGAGTGCAGAATTATTAGGCAAGTGGTATTTTTGAGGAATAATTTTATTA
>CM070039.1:43850461-43880514 GCA_036250615.1 Ptychadena robeensis
ATAGTTGTTGGTAGATCTAAAGGAATTGTATGGAGTGATCTAAAGGTGTATGGGGGGCTTACATAGAGTGACGGAACTGAACTGATGAGAATCCTGTAAGCTCCCCTCCAAGTTAACTGTCTACAACAGGATCGGCCACAAAAAGAACCAGGTGATCCGACCTGCTGGCTTTTTGGGTCGAAACCTCAAGGTGGGCACCCCTGTAGTTGTGGTCGACCAACCATTATTCGTTCGGCGGGAGAACGCATGCCGCTTGATCACCTGCAGCTATGGCCGGGAATCGGCGCATCTATGACATGGCTTAACACTTGAATAATCATTGCTCATAACTCTAATGTATTGTACAGCGCTGCATAATATGCTGGCGCTATATAAATAAATGTTAATAATAATAATCATTGCTGTAATGAGCCCCCAAAATACCCCAAAAACGAAATATTTGTACATATCCTAAGTTGTTATGTTCTTATTGCTGAAAAGAATCCTTCTTAAACATCTCTGCTTGTGTGATCTGGACTTTTAGTTCAGTGTCTATTGGCAACGTGGTTCCTACCACTAGAGTTGGTCACTTCATTTCACAATTCTTGAGAGGTTGACCGGGTGAGTAAAGTCCAAAGTTCATGAACATAGTATCCTCACCAAAATGTAAGAAAAGATGAAGGGGAGTTTTTTTTTTTTTTTTTAAAAGCCAGCCAGGGCTATGTTACTAAACGCAGCTATTCGTGACGTCATACTTGAAAACTGCTATAGACATTGGACTGCACTTCGTACATGCAGGAAGCAGATCATCAAGGTAAACTCACACTACTGCTGCATCGCTTTGGACCTTTTCAACTTCTAGATGACATCTAAATTCAGGAAATTACACATAGCTACTCCTACTAGCTCACTGAATGCTGTCATCTGTTGCCCTAAATGTGCTTTAATTTGAGCCTGGTATCCGCAGATCTTGGATCATCCAAAAATTGCTCAGACAATTCTTATTGTGGAATTGCGCCTGAGTCAGAACCAGAGACCAAAGCCGTGGTAGACTTTGTGGAAAACAGGAAATCAGACATTGTTGCCTTCCTAACTATTCACTCGTACAGTCAGTACATTTTGAATGCTTATGGCTACACCAGAGACCTACCAAAGAGCTATAATGAAACGGTAAGTCATGTTTTTGTAAACTTTATAGGTATTTTTGTTGTTATGAAACGTATGTACAGTATTGCTAAAGCTGGGCATAGAAGGGCAGATTCCTGCACGATTCTTCAGCCCTTCGACCACTATGCGCATTCCAACCAAGCAGTCGGTTGGCCGAAAATATGGTGCACCCACCTGCTCAGATTGACCAGGAATCTGCCGCATGTCGAATCACACAGTGATGGTAGTTCCCATACGAAGTAATGCCCGGCACAAAAAGGGTGCCCAGTCGATTCTCTGCACTAGCGGCTGAGGGTGATGACGTCATCACGGCCAGCCGATCTGCTGAGCAGTCGACAGGAAAACTACCTGTCTATGCCCAGCTTAACAGCTAAAAATATAATCCCAAGGCAGTAAATCAAATGATAAATGTTCAGGATTTTTGATACACCACTGAGAACCCCAGGTCTTGCAAATATTTCTCTAACGCCTTAGGACTAAGAACAAAGACACATGGAAATATAATTAGAATCTCAAATCTTGTAGGGCATTTCTCCTAAGAGCAGTGGTCTGTTTTTTGGATTCAAAACATGGTATTAGATAAATATTTTCCCCCCAGTGAATAGCAATCGTTATAAGGGGACTACTGGAAGTGTGCTAGATTCTTACTCAGGATGTTTACAAATGATTTTCTTAATACCAAGTCAAAGAACAATGTAATTGTGGCATTAATTGCATGGATAGCACGCACCCCTGTAAGATAGGCTCAATGACTTACAAGTTCTTGACGTTCATCATGTGCTCCCTTAGGCATCTATCCCTCTAACTCTTTCTCTTTTGAAGAATGTGGTCTCAGCTAAGTTTTGAGAGAAGGCCTTCCCCTGGGCAACCAGATGTCCTAAAAAAAAAAAAGACCCTTCTTGGGCACTTTCAGTCTTTTAAAAACTTTCCCAGACCAACCCTGACTACAGCCTAAAAGATTAACAATAATCAACTAGTTAGAAACCCCTAGATTAGAGTAGTAGAGAAGGGTCACTATATGACGATCAAATGCTGAATTATTCTTTATTATAGAGGGTACCCCACTCCTTCTTTGTATACTTATTTCCTTATGTTTTATCTACAACATGACTGAAGATTATGTATCTATAAGGATCCTCCTCAGAGTTGTTTAAGATCTTGCTATTATCTTATTTACATTTACTACGAGTGGTATGAGAAATAAAAGTATTTTATTGGCGTGTCTTTTTTTTTTTAACAGATCAAAGTTGCACAGATGGCAGCATCGGAGCTGAAGAAAAAGCATGGCACCGTTTATAAAGTGGGAAGTTTTGCTAATCTTCTATGTAAGTGGGTTTATATAAAGCTTTGTATGTCTGTATGGTACAACAAAATGCAAACACAAACATGTGTAATTTGCTACTGTATATGTAACCTATTAGGCATTTGGGATGGTTGACTTTATTTCATGTAAGAACTGATTTACTCCCCATACTAGTTTATAGAAACAAAAGCTGGAAACCGGTCAAGTGCAAGTAAGTTGGAGGTGAACTCCATGGCAAAGGCACCGTGAATTCCTAATGAAGTGTCTCAAAATGATGCCAAAAGCAAAGTTATCAATAGAGATGGTTGAATATTTATGAAATAATTAATTTTGAGTTAATATTCAGAACCAATATAATAATATTTAGTCAGTATTAATTAGCACACATTTAGTGTATGCAAAATACGAAAATTGTTATCATACTTACCAGTAATTTTCCTTTCCTGGCCATCACCTCATGTCAGCCTACAACGGGTCATCTCTGCCCCCATGACCCCTAAGGACAACCCTAACTAGCAACTTTAAAAAGACCCACCTGTAGGTGCCTCGATGTTCCAATCGCTGACATGAGGTGATGGCCAGGAAAGGAAAATTACTGGTAAGTATGATAACAATTTTTCGTATTCCTGGCCCACCTCATGTCAGCCTACAACGGGACTTAACAAGCCATATCCCCAGGGAGGGAAGAACAACAGCGGCACCACCAGTTACTGCAAAAAGAGAATTTATTGAGACAAAGCCGCAGCCAAAACCACGGGACCCACAGAGCCCTACGGGTGCCCCCTGACATCAAGGCGATAATGCCGAATAAATGTGTTAGAAGAGGACCAGCTGGCAGCCTGGCACACAACTTCCACTGGAACCTTCGCCATAGAAGCCCACGAGGCCGCCATCCCCCCGCGTTGAATGCACTCGGATCTCCGAGGGAGGTTGAAGCCCCAAAGCCAAATATGCCAATTGGATTGTCTTGACCACCCAGGCAGAGACCCTCCTAGGTGTAATTGGCTGTCCCCGACGGGCCACCATCGGATAAACAAATAAATTGTCCACTCTGCGAAGGTCTTGGGTCCTGCGTATATAGAGCTCGAGGAGAACCTGTAAGTTGAGATGTTTCATACCATCCTGAGTGTCCCCCAGCTCCCCCAAAGAATTAAACACCGTCTTCCAGTTCAGGTGGAATGGAGTGAGCACCTTCGGGAGAAAGGATGGCAGGACAACCTTATCTGGAAAAATGGTGCAGAATAGCTCTTTGGAGGAGAAGGCACACAATTCTGATACCCGTCTAGCCGAAGCGACTGCAGTAAGGAGGACGACCTTCAAGGTAAGATGCCACAATGAGCAGGTCTCTGTTGCCGCAAACGGAGGACAGAGCAGGGCTTGTAAAACCAGTGAGAGATCCCATCTCGGGAACCAGGCCCTGATAGGTGGGCGAATTTTTGTGACGGCTTGCAGAAATTGACCCACTAAAGGTTCCGCCGACCAGCGTTGACCAGTGAATGCTGATAATGCTGATACTTGCCCCTGGAGTGAGCTGAGGCTCAGGCCCTTGTCCAGACCTGACTGCAAGAACTGAAGAACTCGAGGAAGTGAAGGAGAGACTGGGTCAAATTTGGCTGTGACCGCAAAGACCACAAATGCCCTCCAAATTCGCTGATAAGTCTGGTTGGTAGACTGTTTCCTGGCAGCCAAGAGAGTGGCAATCACCGATTCTGAAAGATCCTGCTGTCTGAACCTCCTCCGCTCAAACGCGAGGCCATCAGATTCAGGCACCTGAGGTTCGGGTGATATTCTCCCTGCTGTATTAGGAGATCCTCCGCCAGTGGAAATGGAATTGGCGGTTCCTTAATTTCCCACAATAGCGGGAACCACAGTCTCCTGGGCCAGAATGGAAGGACAACTATGGCTTCTACCCTTTCTCGCTGAATATTCAGGAGGACTCGAAGGGCCAGAGATAGTGGTGGAAACATGTACACTAAACGGAAATCCCACGTCCAAGCTAGGGCATCTTGGGCTAGGGCCCCCTGCTCCGGGAATCTGAAGTAGAACCTGGGGACTTGTGTGTTGATTGCTGTCGCCATCAAGTCTATTGTTGGATTGCCCCAGTGAGGAAAGACTGGCACTAAGTACCGAGGTATCAGGGCCCATTCCTTGTGATCTAGGAAAACCCGGCTTAATCTGTCCGCCACCAGATTCTGTGTCCCTGGAAGATAGGCAGCTGTGAAGGCCAGAAGGTGCTGTCCAGGTAAAGATCTGACCTGCAATAGAGAGAAGGGCTGGGCTCCTGGTTCCTCCTTGGTGAGTGATGTATGCGACCGCCGTCTGATTGTCCGATAGAATGTGTACATGTCTGCCCTGGAGATCGCTGCAAAATGCCCTCAATGCGCACAGTACTGCCAACAGTTCCAAAAGGTTCCACCAAGCTCTCGTGAACATGGTCCAACGGCCTTCCCTTGGTCAAGTGGGTCTTTACAGTCCACCATTGTAGGGACCGCCGAATTAACTGTGACAAGCCTATGGGTTGTGCCAATGATCTGTCCCGCCACTGCTGGAGGAAATTGGCCTAGAAGATCCGGCGTTGCCAACTTGCCCATGGTACTGCCGGTATGGTCGATGTTAGAAGCCCAATGAGCCACATGCATTGCCGAGCTGTGAGACTGGGCGACGTCATAACATTCCCGACAAACGCCTGGATCTGGAGGACTTTCCGATGCAGCAAGGCAACCAACCCCTTGATTGTATCGAACCGCATCCCGAGGTACTCGAGGGACCGAGCTGGAGAGAGTTGGCTCTTCCGTGTGTTGATGAGCCATCCGAATGCCCTGAAATCCGTAGTCACCGCAACCTGTTCCACTAAATCTTGCTCTGCCCCTGCCAGAATCAACAGGTCGTCCAGATAGTGGAAGATCCGCACTCTTCGAAGCCGGATTAGCGCTATCACTGCTGCTAGGGTCTTGGAGAATGTCCTTGGAGCCGTACAGAGACCAAAAGGCAGGCACACAAATTGGTAGTGACTGTTGGGCACGGCAAACCGTAGAAAACAATGGTGGGAATGAAAAATGGGCACATGGAGATAGGCTTCTGCCAGGTCGATGGTCGCCATCCAGTCCCCTACTCTTACGACGAAGATGATGGTGTTGATGGACTCCATATGGAAAGGTGGAACCCGGATGAAGGAGTTGAGATACTTTAGGTCTAGAACTGGCCTGAACTTGCCTGATGCCTTTTTGACAAGAAAGATAGATGAGTAGACCCCTGTCCTTTCTTCGGACCTTGGAACCGGAACCATGGCTCCTGCTTCCAGCAGCTCTGTAAAATAAGTCTGTAAAGATTCCGCTTGAAGTGTAGAAGCTGGCATCCTGGGCTGGACAAATACACCTTCCGGAGGGCTGCTCGCAAACTCCAATCGGTAGCCGCGTGACACAATGTCCAGGACCCACTTGTCCGTAACCCACTGCTCCCAGGTATCCGCGAAGTGGCGAAGCCTTGCCCCCACCGGTATATCCTGGGTGGCACGCCCGTCCGAAAATCTTGTCTGCTGGTTTCGCAGCCTGTTGTCTTGACTTACTGGACTTGGCAAAAAATGACTGTGGGGCTCTCCATGAACGAGTGAAGTCACGACCTGGACAATTGGACTTCGCCTCCCTGTATCGTTCCACTAGCTTTCGTTGTCCACGAAATGGCTGCCGGGAGGCGCCTTTTCTCTTAAGGGGATGAGCCCTGACTTCCCCCAAGAAACCCTCTTTATTGCCTCCTCCAGAACTTTGCCGAAGAGGAGCTTCCCTTAAAACGGGGACCACGCACAGACTCTGCTTGGATGCTGCGTCTGCCGACCAGTGCTTTAACCATAAAGCCCGGCGAGCTGTCACCGCATGGGACATCATTTTATCTGCGAGCCGGACTTGATCCACTGCTGCCTCTGCAACGAAATCTGCTGCCACCTTTAACTCTTGTAAGGCCGCTGCTGCTGAAGACTTGTCCCCTTGCTGCATTGCCGTGTCCACACTGTTGGCCCAGACCCGCAATGCCCTAGCCACAGACATCAGTGCAACCGCCGGTTTACATGCTAATCCAGCCACTGCAAAGGCCTTCTTTAAGTCTGAGTCCACCTTCCGATCCATAGCATCTTTAAACGCCACATAATCATCAAAGGGTAGAACCATATGCCTTGCCAGTCTTTGGAGAGCCGCATCCACTCTTGGAGGGGCTTCCCAATCTTCCACTTTACTCTTCTTTAAAGGAAATAATTTATTCATGCCCATTCATCATCCAAGATTTCCTTTATCTCAAGCATCAAAGGAAAAGTTGGGACTGACTTCTTAAGGCCTGGGTAATACCTTCTCTTGGATGAAGGAGCTGCAGGTTCCTCCTCCCAGCCACTGCAGCAAAGTCAAACATATCAGGTAAAGGATCCCTCTCTGAGGCAGTATCAGAGACAGAGCCTGAACTATCCAGACGCGGGGACGGCAAGGCTGGCAACTCCCTCTCTGAGGAAATAGGCTCTCTCCCTCTGCGGCCTGATCTGTAGAGCTCCGCCATACTCTTTTGTGGTTTAAATGCAAAGCCCCTGAACATAGAAACATAACACATTTGCTGGAGATGTATACATGGGTTGTGGGAACATAAAAAAAAAAAAAGTCAAAATTCAAAAGTCGACTAAACATTGAAATTAAAATATGCAAAAACTCTATAAGCTAGAGAAGTGGTCAGAATACTTATTGTTATTTAAGTATTAGAATAAGAATACTTATTGTTATTGTTATTATTATGCGACCAGGAGACCTGTGGTTGGCAGTTGGTGGCAGGGCAGGGGTTTTACTGTTGAGGGGGGATACTGGACATGAATGAAAAATAATAGAGACCAGATATCAGGAAGAATAGGTCCCTACACCACTGAACCAGTCTGAAGGGGCTAAAGAGCCACCTATGGCCCCCGAGCCGCACTTTGCCCTCCCCCTAAGCTAAAGTAATACCCTATTTCTTTAATATGTATCTTGCCGGCCCTTTCCACTAGCTGTAATATTACACGCCTATAATAATGCCACTGGGTGTAAAAAAAAAGGTACTTAATGAGAATGTCAACATATTATTTATACAGGTAATCAGCATGCTAATTGGGAGGTAAACGAGGAGCCAGGGAAGCAAATATTAGCAAATTCAACTTTAGCTTTAACTCTTTCTGCAGATGAAGCATCTGGAACATCTCAAGACTGGGCCCACGACCTGGGGATTAATTTCTCTTACACAATAGAGTTAAGAGACAATGGTACCTACAAGTTTGAATTGCCAGAGAACCAAATCCAACCAACATGTGAAGAAACAATGGCTGCAGTACTGACCATCATAGAATATGTCAATGACAAATATTTTCATAATAAGGCACCTACCAATGTTAACCTGTTTTATCCAGCTGTCCCTCTACTTTACATGGTTTTTACATTATTGGTATAGCTTTATTGGTAAATTCAACATACAACTATATATATGAAGCTGACTTTTCTCAATTGAAATTCAATATTCAGTACACTCTGTTAAAGCAAGACTGCTTACTTGTCAAGCAAAATCGTTCAAACAGCAAAACAAATGTAATCAAGTGAGCTCTTATAGAGCTTTTTAATGAACAATGAATAAGTAATTTTACAACTTAAAACAAGAGTAAAGCACAACCAAGTATGTACAATACCCAAATGCTGGTTATGTAAGCACATTTCTGAAAAACTTGAACACTGGAACAAAATGCTCAGACTGCAGTCTGCACCTTAGGGGAAGGCGTATGAAATTAATCAGTGTCTTATTACATATTCTTTGTGATAAAAGTTTTGTCTTTGACTTGTGTTTGTATTACTTTCAGATTTTCACCTGACCTAATGACTTTCCTTTAAAAAAATAAGATGACTGGTTAACATACAGTATATATAACTATTTGTTTAGCGAACTTGCCTGCCAACTCTCCTTTTTTCAGCCTATACTAAATGTATTTTTGGTCTTTGTGAATTTACATTTAAATAAAGAACACATTGGCACTTTTGAAGCTCATCCTATGACTTTTCTATTGTCTCAGTTAATTCAAGGTTATAGTATAAGCTTATAAAAACGTGAACCGTTGAAAAACAACTACAGATTCCATATGGCTTTATCATGCAAATCTCCAGAATGAGTTGTGTAAGTCACGGAGGTTAATAAGGAAAGTCTAAGTTTAGTCAGACAGACATAAATTAACTGAATTATGTTAAGTAATTCCTTCTCTTATTTTCCTCATCAAGCCTGTGCCCAGAGCCAGCATGAATCTAATCAATTAATTTCTCCTGCTTACTAGCTAAGGCTTTAACAATGTTTAGTGTGTAAAGTCACAATACCGGGTAAAGTGACCATTAAAGGGACCCAATATGAATTCTAGGAAACAAATATAGTCTAAATTAAATCAGACTTGAATGTTTATTGAATCTTGCTTTTTTGTGATTTAACTGCTTAAAAAAACATAAATCCATTTAATTTCAACTTCTGCTGTGCTTTGCATACTTCAGTGGTTACCCAACTTTCCTTGCAGGGCCCCCCTTTTCTCTTTAGGAACATTATCGATCCCACCCTCCCTATTCAAACACAGGTTAAGAATGAGGATCAGCGCCCTCCTGGAATACCTTCGCGCTACCCCCCAGTTTGGGAGCCACTGGCATTGTTCCAAGTGTATTTGCAAATCCAGCAAGACATTTTGCCCATGTGCAGAGGCTTACTGTAATAAAGACCATCCATACCGTATGCAGGTGATTGGACATATATCCAACCCATGGTAATTTCTACAGGCTCTGTAGTGCAGAGGTCCCAAAACCAGAGACATCTGGTAAGCCATGGCACATAAGCTGCAGATGCAGAAGTAAGACCAAATACAAAGCTGCACAAGTAAGAATAATGATGTCATAGCTGAAAAATATAAAGGTCTGCAATATGTATTGGAAGACTGAGTAAATCTTGAAGCTTACTGTAATAAAGACCACAAACACCTTGTGAAGGTGATTGGACTTATATCTACCACAGTTTCAACAGGCTCTATAATGCAGAGGTCCCAAAACCAGAGACCACTGGTGGGCCATGGCACATAAGCTGCAGAAGTAAGACCTGTCAAATAGAAAGCTGCACAAGTAAGAATGAGGATGTCATAGCTGTAAAATACAAAGGTCTGCAATATTGGAAGACCGAGTACATCTTGTGGCAAAAAGAGAGTATTGCAGGGGACTTCTTTTTACCAAATTGAGCTTTAACGCCCCCCCCCCCCCCCCCCAACTCCCAGTGGCATGTCCCTTTAATTTTATTCCCCCAAAAAAGTAGTTAAAGAACTCCAAGCTGATTACCGCCCCAGCTCTCCCCCTCCTTCACATCTCTGATGTCATCAATGATGCAGGGAATATGAGGACCCAGGGGGCCCATGCCTGTATTATCATAATACAGGTGAATGCCCCAGGAACCTCTGACCCTGGCACCAACACTGCCATCAAGAAGGTTGAACCCAAAAAAACAACAGTAATTTTGTAACTGCTACACAAAGGAGAATTTTTGTACATATATCTCATAAGGAATATACTTGAAGGTTTTTTGCAGAGATAAAAATGCTTAGATAAGACTGGGTTAAATCTCATTACTTATCATGCAAAATATCAACTTGAAGGGGAATTTTAAGCTCCACAGACCAACTAATCACAACTGAGTGAAAGTGGAACGTGTAAGGCCGTTGTGAAAGGCAGCGGGCGCTCAGGGACATCACTGAACCGCACCGCTGTAATTCTATTAAGTTCAATTTCTGGTGAGGAATAAATTAGGACACCCCAATAACTATCCCCTAACTTACACCAACTATACACCATAACTTAGAATTTTAAAGGGGGCTTTCAAAACAGCATGTCCAGGCCCAGCTGTCAGTGCAAGGGAAGAGCGCAAAGGGGGAGACCGCAAAATCGAAAATGTCCTCACAGGACCTACAGCAGGCTCTTGCTACTGCTGATTTATAAGTGCATGCCTCTTAGAAACAGACTGATACAGCTACTAGACCAGGCATGGGCAAATTTTTTGACTGGTGGGCCACACTGGCTTTTTAGATTTGATAGACCAAGAACCTGTAATAACTGATCCACGATAGGTGTGCCAATTCCATGATTCCATGTATCACAAATGATGGCAGTGATGTTTAATAGGCGATGTGTGACAGGGACATTATCTTAAATTTCCTGCACTAAAAAAATGCTCATTCATTACAATAAGCCAAGATAATTCTTAATGCCTGTTGTCACCATGAGGATGCGCCCACAGTGTCATGATAACATCACTACATTGTCCCCAAGGTAATGTTTGGACACTCTAGGCATTTGCATTTATTGTAGAGAATAAGCAGAGAGCATTTTTTCAACAATGTGACAAAGGGTCGGAAAAAAAGCTAAACGGGTCAGATCTGGCCCTCGGACTTAGTTTGGCCACCCCGACCCACTAGTCACTTTACTGCAGTAATTTCAGCCAACAGAGGTAATACTGTCTATCAGGGGGAATGGTGTTCTAATTTTGTCCTCAGATCACACATTTTTATTCATATCTTCAGTTTAATGAGTAAATCGAAGTTCATTTGTAAATGTATTTTTTACCTACAATTAAATAATTTCCTTTTCCAGAGATAATACAAAACTAAGTGTAGATTTTGTATTTTTTTTTTACTATATGTGAATTTTTCATTAAATGGATTAAATGCTAGGACCACTACTGATTATTAAAGCTGATATACCACCTCCTCACCGACTCAGTTCGGGATTGGTGGAAGGAGCAAGACTGGAAAAGTCTCGCTCCTCCATCTTGTTGCCTAGAGGACCGGACACTCCAGACATGGTGGCATGGGAGCACGCAGGCAGGAATGTATTTTAAGGGTATTTATTTTTTACCTTTATTGATCGCTGTCTCTGAACGAAGACATTTTAGGGCTCACCACTTCTTCCACCACCGGTCCTGGCCCTGGCCCACTTGTCTATTCTATGCGTTTCACCTCTCACAGGGGGGCTTCATCAGAAACTATTGAGCACTACTAAGGTAGGTCTGCTATATATATATATATATAAAAATAACCTTAAAAGCTAATCTGCCTGTCCATGATGTAAGGAGCCAGGACATGCACTTCATAACATGTTATAGTTTCTTTATTAATGAAAACATAATTTACCTATATTCCTAAGTGTGGCTCAGGGTAGAATTTCAATACCAAAAGCGGCAACACTGAGGCCACATGGCTGTCATTGCATTTGCTGTTCCACATGAGCCCACGGTGCCAAGTGAGCTCATTGGCTC
This sequence comes from Ptychadena robeensis, assembly GCA_036250615.1. Taxonomy (NCBI): domain Eukaryota; kingdom Metazoa; phylum Chordata; class Amphibia; order Anura; family Ptychadenidae; genus Ptychadena; species Ptychadena robeensis. Next base: position 43,862,223 of record CM070039.1, read on the forward strand.
CTATGCCCTTTCGTTTCCGGTGTCATTAATATAACATTGATGGCACAGGGGAGGCGCAGACACTTGTGCCTCAAGTCATACTTACACATCATCCTTGTTCACCGTCCCTGGCATTATCAGAGCTTCACTGATGACACCAGGGAAACACAGCAACAGCACACTGAAGGATGTGAGCTAGTGGAAAATAATTTTGTTTAAATTTACAGCACTTTGTTTTGTTTTTTTTAAATATGTTTTATAAGCACTTTCTGCAGGTAGAGAAGATGACCGATTTAAATTTCTTTACTAGTTATATTGGCAATATATAAATGGAAAAAGTTAAAAGAACTTAATTTTGTTGGACTTTTAGCAAAATTGTCACTGTATATTCTCCAATGCGGAACACTCAGAGAATAAAGGATATCAGATCTACATACCAACATGAAAAATTTTAGTCAAAGATAATGAATTTTCACAGCTTTGTGCCCGTCTCCCAGCGTGCTATGCTTTGACTATTTCTCTGTGTAATGATGTTCAGGATTATTACTCGCCCAGTGAATTGGCTTTATGAGTCACTTGAGATTGAACAGTTTACAAAATCTTTCTATCCCCACCTATAATATCCTATTTAACTATTGTAAACAGCGTCATGCTTTTTGCTGTAATCTATGTCCAGCTTTTAAACAGTCTGTCTGCTTATATTTTCTTACCCTTAATATAGACATTATGAGTTTACAGTGATAGCCTAAAACAGAGGTTGCAAATTAGGGAGCGGGCATGGAGGTTTTCCAGGAGGAGAACAGCTAGGGGGCTGAGGGAGAAGCAGGAAGTCAACGATGGAGGAACTAGCTGCTGAGAGTAAATGCTGGCCTCTCTGCATGAGTATAGGGTGTGTGTGTCTGTGTAAATAATGAAGAATGTCCGGGTGCAGTCCATGGAGATCGGTGCCCTAGGCACCCTATCTGATGCTCTGTTGCACTTGTGAGGTGGGACTCTGTTACGGACTTGATTCTGTTCAAACACCCCCGCAAAAACTTTCTGATGCCCAGATGCTGCCCCCTGGCATGATGCCACCCTGGGCAACCTAATGTTGCTTTATGATTGATGTGCAATAAAGTTATATTTCAAAGCAAAGAAATCATTTGTGATTTCAACCATTTTCAGGGATATGTGGGTCCTTTTTACCTTAGTAAATGTAAGGGTGCCAACATGACTGTATATACCCAAGAACTTTACATCATATAGTGAAGCGTATCAGTACTTAGATGTGGTTATTACAAAGGTCTTTTACTTCCTTATTTGCATACATTCACTCATTGTAGCATTGTGGTGTATTTATGGAAGACGCCCTAGGTTGCTTTCCCGATATTAACTTCAAATAAGTTGTCCTCTGCCTTGACAGAAGGAGGTGGTTTGTCACAGTACATATGAGCTGGGAAAGGTGTTAGTGTGTTTAAACTTTATTTTGGAGCACAGAAAGTTAACCTGGGCGTTTTGCCGAGGTCCAGATTTCTGTACCAAAAGCATTACGCTGTTTTTCACTGGAAAAATAAATGTTGTAGGCCTGCAAGTGACCAAAATATGTCCAAACACAGGTCTAGTAGACATCCTGAATATATAAAGTTTCAAACGCTTAAATATTTTTTTCATTACATTTTAATCGTAACATTTTATAGAAAACACAAAAATCTGCTCAAACTAGAATTAATTTATTAAATTAACCAATACTGACAGGCTGTCTGATACTCAGCGCAGGGAACAATGTTGCGCGCTGGCACATTTGCCGGCGGATTACCTGCAGCTTGCCCGTGGCTTAGGGCTTGCTCCATATTGCATTCATACATGCAGCACGAGCGCTGTTTTTCCGCGTCTTGGGACACCTCTATTGATCTCCGGTGATTTGAGGCGTCTCTGGCTGCAATGAAGACGCGGCTTTCCGCAGCTTCATATCATCACCGCGGGTGTGCCACTTAAATAGCGCAGAGTGGACACTGTGCCGTTCATTAGACATAACAGTGGACGCAAAAAAATACTAACAAAGTATTTACTTGTTATGTGTTTTCCTTTATTTTGAACTCGATAATAAGTAAATACATGGTTTTTTTTTTTAAATGTGTTTTTTTATTTTGAATTGAATGCAAAAAAAAAACGAAAAGAAAAAGAAAGACATAAGGAGCAAAAAAAAAAAACATTCCTATTCCTCTCCCGATGACGTCATCATGCACACGCCCCCAAAGACCAGGATCTAAAGATCAGACAGCGGGGGACGCTGTAAGAGCAGCAAGCCTCCGGATTGCCTGCAAGCCATCTGGCTGCAGGTTTGAGCCGTATTTTCCAGCGTATAAGGCGACTGGGCATACTAGATGACCCCCAACTTGCCTCTGAGTGGCAGAGTTCCGTACAGCACATCCCCGCCAGGGGAAGCAAGGACGGTGCTGTACAGAACTCTGCCACTCAGAGGCAGAGCCTGCTTGGATTTGTCAGCTCTCCCTGTCTCTAGCAGAGAGATGAGTCTTGGAGACACGGAGAGCTGACCAATCCAAGCAGGCTTTGTAACAACAACAACAACCATGTCTCCAAGACTCAGCTCTCCAAGACTCACCTCTCTGCTAGAGACACAGTGAGCGGAGTCTTGGAGAAAGGGAGAGCTGACCAATCCAAGCAGGCTCTACCTCTGAATGGCTGAGTTCTGTACACCGCCCTTGCTTTCATACAGTCCCCGCATACGGCGGGCATGTGCTGTACGCAACTCTACCGCAGCCACGGCCATTTTGGCCAGTACACGGCCTATAAGACATCCCCCCACTTATCTGAATATTTTAATGGGTTAAAAAGTTGTCTTATACGCCGGAATATACAGTAGTTAACTCAGGCTGATCAATTTAAGCTTCTTTATTTAGCCCGAGTTAACTTTGGCTGACCATCCAGGAAGAAAACCCCATAAGATGTGGTTCAGCATAATCAGATATTTTTATATATTTCTGTACTTGCTGGAGGAAAGGCTCTTGAAAGGGCAACAGAAGACGATGCTGTTATGTTGTCAGAAGGATATGTAAAGCACTCTGCCAGCTCCTTCTACCAGCAATGTTCTGCCTGAATTGAACACAGAAGCACAAAAAAACAGCTGATGTCTGAAAAACCTGCTGATAAATAATCAGACACGGATATTATTAGTATACTGATGCCAGAGGGTGGGGTAGGTAGGTAGGTGGGATCAACGGAATCCAAAATAGAATCCAATTAAACTTTAAGGCTTGAAGTTTGGTTTAGGTTAGGGGCTCATTTTTGTATTCTTCCTTTTGATGGCGAGATCCTGAAAACATATCATGTGATTTAAGCCACAGATGTTAAATTCAATAAAAAAAAAAAAAAAAAAAAAAAAAAAAAAAAAAAAGTCCAGCAAAACTATTTTATTAAAAGCTCCTGCTCTGAATGATAGCTCTTTCTACTTAAAATTTAGGAAACCACAAAAAATAATACATTGTGCATCATAATCAAATCTTTATCATAGTTCCAATCTTTACATCTGCCCACAGTAAATAGCTCTCTATGAGTCCTGAGGGTCGTGATGTAAATCCTCATCAGCTCCTTTGTCCTCTAGTCCATTTTCAGGTAAAAATTTAAATATAATTGACCTCAGAAATTCCATCCTTTCAACTTCACTCATTCCTACGAACGGGTGCATGGGGACCTGGAAAACATGTGGGGAAAATAATCATCAAACACTACCAGAAAATATATTTTTGGGGGGCTAAATATTTATTACATAGCAGTACCCATTAACTGAACCCACTGACCAACTAATGGAGAGTCACATTTAATTTGGCAACTCACAATTGGATGGGTCTGAAAATATATTTGCGGCCATGTATTTGCCAACATGTAGAGACAACATGATATCTAAAAAGCCACAACTCACCCATTTATTTCACAGCTATTTACTTATGGAAATCACATTATATATTCACTGCAAAGAATGAGACACTCCTGCAGTATGCATAAATCAAATTTTATCTGCAGTGAATATATGTCACAGGGATTTCTCCCCTATGTATTAAGCCATGCAATAGCTGGGTGAGTTGAGGCTATTTTAGAAAGCACGAGTTGTCTATTTACATTCTTCATCACAGTAACAAATTATGTAAAACAGAATTTCTCCATCTATATGTAAATAGCTGCTCATAGGTAAGTTGTCCAAATTGTAATATGTGACTCTCCATAAGTTGGACAGTGGGTTCAGCGAATTGGTAATGCTAGTGTATAGACATATTAAAGACCCAGCCAAGTACACTGTTGTTGAACCAAGACCTGCCTCCTGGCAATGGCCACTTGGCTAAATGGGAGTAGAACAAAGCCCTGGCTCCTGGGATACTGTGCTGGTATCCATGGGAAGTTCAAAATAGAGTGGTAAGGGTGCGTCTTATAGAGCAAAAAATACAGTAGTTTACAAGAAAGTGTAGAAGTAAAAAAAAGCAACAGACCCAACAGTCAATTCTGAAAGGTAGTGTGAATTCCATCATTGTGTAGTGTTATTTCGCAATCACATGGGAATCGCAACGTGTATGTTCGGCTTAAGTTTAAAGAGGCATGGCTTCCCTTCCTAGCAATTTGGGCTTTTCGATTTGACGATTGCGCCCATGCATTTTAATGGGCTCTTCCCCAAAGCTGCGATTGGGCACGTTTAAAAATCCATAGACATGAATGGATGCGTTTAAAAAAAATCGAGCCCTAAAACATGCCTGATCGCACCAGATCGCTCACGATGGCGTGTCATAAAAATGGCTAGCGATCACTGCCCCCCGTTTAGAATGGCTAAAGTAGGGACATAGCCTAATGGGTCTCGTTTGTCTTTCCCTTACTGATTAGTAAGGCTACTATTGTACAGAACTATGAAAGAAGGGGATTAGTAAATCATCAGAAATAAGTTTAACATAATTTATTCTAAAGAAGTGAAAGAAAAGAGTTTCCTTTCTTCTAAACAACAAACATAAATCATATTGTATTTCCTACACATAACCTGAAGATGAAGAATGTTTGCCTGTGATCAACACTATGCTAACATTTACAAGTGTTACAAGTGTACAGGGTGGATGAAAATCTATGATTATTTTTTTTTTTATAGATTTTTTTTTAAATCTGATTTTTTTTTCATTTAAATCAGATTTTTTTTTTTTAATAAAATGTTTTTGAGGAAAATATATTACCAACCAAAGGTTATTCCATCATATATTAACATTAGTTTATTTATGTAGAATAAGGCTATATATGCAGGGGTGCACATAACTTCTTTAGTGAGCTCCTCAGATGAGTACCAGGAGATGGTGTTTGGTCTCCATCCACAGGTCAGCAGCTGGCTTTGGGTCACATGTAACTCTCACAGTACAACCCCCAGATCTCATATCTCAGTAGTACAACCCTGACATTTTCTGGTTTAGTAAATAACCCCTGAGACTACTTGCAGTCCAAATGTCAACCTTTCATAGTCATATTACAGCTGTCAGATTTTACCCTTACATATGCCTACTCTGACTTTCGTCCCCCAGATCTCCAACTTAGAAATGTAATCTTTTTGGGGGGATTATTAATTTACATTACCAATTTCACACCCAACTTGTTAGTATTCATATGAGCTTTGTAACAATAATGCAGGTAATGTGCACCCCTGTGTATATGGTTAATTTTTTTGGTACATAAATTCCATTACTCTATTCTAAAATGTCATGCTCTTCCAGAGTTTTTCTTTTTGAGGTTCTCAAAACTGAATTTGACTCACATTCCTCTTCTTCACAGCAAAATTTTTATAACATTAACATTACAGAGTTGAGAAAAAGACCTCAATTCTATTGTTCTAAAAACCTATGAATACAGAATCAACCCCTTCAGTGCTAAGTTTCAAGAAGTTCAGTGAATAGAAACAATATTTTTCTGATTGTTTGGAGTGGAATAGATGGAAAAGAAGTGAAACTAAGTGTGAGGAGGGGAATTCAGTTGAATAAATCTATTTAAATTGTTAGAATTAAGGTAATGATTATATTTCTCCTTCCTATGTACAACAGAAAAGTTGTCCAAATATGAATGATTAATCTATTAAACTAATATGAAAAGTTGTTATTCTAAAAATCTTCATCTACTTGCATATTAAAGTTATACCAGCAAGAATAAGTCTTTATGTAGAAAACTATAATTTAAATCCAACCTTACTGACTAGTGACTTAAATCGTGATTTAAATTGTGTTTTAAATCAGTTCGATTTAAATCAAATCCACCCTGGAATTATTTGAGCCAATAGATTTAAAAAAAAACTGTTAGAGATTTGTGAAATTCTAAAAATGAGAAGGCTAATGAGACAGAACGAAAGACCAGAAGGAGAAAAACACTTACCACTGCCACAGAGAAACCACAAGACTTGATAAACCTGATCTTCATTGCAAGATTCCCCCGAGGATGAAGAGTGCCCAAGGTAAATGCATTTTGAGAACAACACAACACTGCAATACTGTAAAAAAATATAAATATAACTATTGTCATTGAATGGCATGAACAAAGTAAATTTTTACTTTGAAGAGAAACCAACACAACATCTCCTGAAAATGCCAGCTACCTGACTAACATGCTGATCCACTTAAAAAAAACATGAAAAATGAAAGCTAAAGTATTATCATAGCAGCCAGACAAATGTGAGGTTCAGTGTTAGGATAGTAATGATTCACACTTGTTGTATGTAAGATTACTTCTATTCTAGCAAACGTCAGTCAGCAGCCTTACTGAATAATATTCCCCGAGCTGTGATCTTCCTGAAGGTTTTCCAGATTTAGGTCAGCAACTGGAACTAGCTTCTTCTCATGGGTATCCAAAGCCAAAATGAAATCTAGGAAAATGATTTAAAAAAAACAAATTTTTAAGGAGATCACTGAACTCACACATCTGCCAACAAAAGGCTCAACACTAAATAACAATGCACATTTCTGAGAATTGCAAACACTCTGCAAGTGCAGTATATGAACATCTGGACTTGCAATGTTTAAACAGATTTGCTTGTTTTTATTTTTTGGCTGGGTTGCCTTTTGGTCGATTTATTGTATTTATTTTTATAAATGAAAGTACTTTTATAATTGCATTGCTGTATTTTTCGAGGCACAATCAACAGAAGCATCTTTTTTGCCAAGAAACAAATCCCAACTCTGCTACATGGAAATCCATGCTTCCTCCTGGCAGTTGCCCAGCCTGCGGACGGACCTTCCTCCTGTGTGCTTTCTCACCTCTGCGAAAAATATGGTCATTTACATTTAATAAGATATGGTTCACAGTAGCAGTGCTGCAGCTACAGTTTAGTACAGTACCGCAATGCAGCATGGCTAGTGTTAATGCAAGGTCCTGTGTACCTTTCACACTAACCCTGTGTGAAATGGCTAGTGTGGTAATTGCTGGTAATTCTTCTACATTTTTATATCCACAGTATTCCCCCCCCCCCCCCAAACAAAACATCTATCTCTAAAGCCCCCCATACACCATTAGATCACTTCATACAATTTCCATGAAATGACAGGTTCACTGTTGAGAATTCTTTCTGTCCTCTTACCAATCTGGTAACTAGTTAATGTGACTTCTAAATGAATAAGCCAACCCTCACCTATTGCCCTGGTATTCATTATATCCTACAAAATTCCTTAAAAGAGAAAAACTTTATAAACTATGAGAAAGACAACCAAATAAGAATGTATACTGGAATTCTAAAAAACATGGACCTTATTTTGTTTTGCTAAATAATGAGTCCAAAACATTACTGGCATGTATGTTGCAAATTAAACTCAACAAGAACTAATATGGGTGTGTGCAGAACAAGCATGTGTTACATTCATTCATTGATGAAAGATGATTAAATCATGAAAATACATCACAGAAAAGGGTGGGAATAAGCCCTTTATGTTGTAAAAGAGTTGTACCGCTGGCACATACCAATGTAAAAGGTGTTGGCTATCAGCAGGTTGTACAGGTACAAGTCAGGATTCCTAAGAAAGCTTTGGATGTAAAAGTGACATGTTGGCATGTGTCCAGGAAGTGGAGCAGGAACTTTCTTTATGTTCTGTAATAAATGCCGGCTTGAATGAGGATCGTTCAACATCAAAAACAGCTTAATCTTGCTAAGAGCGGTACTGTCTTTGTAACCTGAAAAAATAGAAAGGATTTAAGAATATAATTGTAGTAAATAGTAAAGTGAACTCATTACAAAGTAGATGAGAAGCTAGGTGTAGAGATATTTTTAGGGGAATTTTTAACAAAGTTGCCTATGTACTGAATAAGCCGATAATTTTGACTTGTACATACCATAGAAGGTAACTTGCTTCTAAACATTTTATATTTATATACCGTACATTTCTCACCTTAAGGCTATGTTTCCACAGTGTTAAGGGATGCACCATTACCCCTGCATTAATCACATGCCACCTGTTCACACCGCGCTCATTGGGTCCCCTGGTCGAGAGGTTATCGCGGGGCAGTACGTCAACCTCAGCTAGCCGCTCGGCTGGCGGAACCACTGAAAGCTGTGTGAACAGATGGGCAGTCATGCATATGTATTGGATGCAGGGAACACCATGGAAACATAGCCTAAAGCCCCTCTGGAGATCACTCCATAAAATTACCAACAAATATGTAGTGCGGGTCCTCCCTGATAGAATACATAATGATTGGAAGGTCCTCATACTACATGGTCTACATGGAGAAAAGTGGATTGCACAGAAATTGTATGGTAAGATTGTAAGGTGTATGGGGACGCATCTAGCTCTGGCTGTGTGTGTGAAAGCTGAACTCTTGGACACGGACACACACAAACACACACACACACACAGAGCTAAGCACTGTGTAATCAGCCAGTCTGGCCATGGCCAGATTTTTTCTGTCTGCCAAGTGTGCCATGGTCCGAAAAATATGGTAGTTCAAAATATTACATTTAAAATATCCTATAGTAATACAGAAAATACATCCTTTAGATCTTTAAAGGGACACACCTTTCAGCATTTCCCGGCTGACTGATGCCAGGGAAGTGGAATCAGTGATATACCCGCAGCATGCCAGTGTTGGAGTAAGGCACGGGCACAACGGGGGCAGTGTAATGAAAATCTACACCAAGCCACACTCAGGGCTTGTGTCCACTGCTCATTCCCTGCCGTTGACGCACGTCCAGAGCAGGGAATCAAGGCACACATTGTCACAGGCAGTTTGCCCACCGATTCAGGCATGCCCTATTCGTGCAGCAGGAGAAAGATGAGGAAAATCAACGCCTGAACAGCTTCAGGTGCTGTATTCCTGCGTCTCGGGTGGCAACCCACGGTGCTGCTTTGACGACGCAGCAGCCCGCAGCTTCCAAACAGCACCGCAGGCGTGCAGATAAGAATACGCAAAGGGGACACTGTGCCATTCTGCAGAATGGGAAGTGTCCTCTATGTGTCTTTCTTCACTGTGTACGCGCGTCTGCAGCGGGGAAAAGACGTAATGGACACAAGCCCTCAGAATTACCGCTAGGGAGTTGCTGAATGGAGTGCTGTGGCAAGATCTGCGTTATAGTGAATGGCCACAACCTGGCTAACATGGTACAACCTGGCTAACACAAACAAAAAGGAGTATGTACTTTCTTTTTTTTTTCTACAATATAGTACTATCTGCATTTTTGCAGCTTTACAGGGCATAAAGTATGGAGTGTTGTATGTTTTGCCACACATTTTGTTCTTGGTCTGACATACAAACATTCTTGATCCTAACACTAATATGTTCAGAAAGTTGCTGATTCATCTTGAAGGATCAAAGGATTTCCTTAGAAAGATGGTAACGATAGGAGTTTCCAGAAACATCCAGTAACCCAAACAATAGTGCTGACAATTGTTCACCTAAAGCTAGTGAGCATCTTCTTCCAGCTACGCCTGGTACTCCTTGTTTGTAATTAGGTTATTTTTTAATATTGCAGAAAAAGGAGATCTTATCTTTCCTCTTCATCACACTTCATTAATAATATACAAAGGGTAAATTAACATAATATAGGAACCTGGTCATGTTAATGAATTAGCACTCCAGAAATCCAACATAAATAGACTTACTGAAAATGCTTTCATATTGCAGAAGCTTGTTTACTACAAAGTCAGGACAAGCTCCAAGTTGACACAAGTCATACACAATAAAGAGAAGTTTTCTTGGTGGAATGCTATCGAGATGTGTCTTTAAAGAGGAGTTCACTGCATCCAGGAACCTTAAAAGCAAAGAACAATTGTTACTGATAACTTACATGGCGGGCGGGCGGGCCGGCCAAGTTAAAAAACTCGGATTCACGGGCCAAATTTAATATTTATTTTGAAAAATGGCACTGAATCAGATTTAGACACCCCTGCATGCACACACCGGTATGGGAGCACACATGCACTACATATAATACTGAACAGTGCATACAGTGTGTGTAGACCATGCATGCCACATACCTGTGTGTACAGTTTGTGAACTTTGAATTTCCCTTAGACCACTCCTGGTACATCTGTCTCCAGCTCCCCTACCGGCTGCACTAACCATGCCTCTGCCCTCCAACTCTGGAAGGAAGTCCTTCAGATCCCAGAATACTCCAGGCAGCAGGTGATCACTGTGATGTCACTGGATTGCACCAATGAGCAGCCAGGACTCGTAGTTTTCTACGAGTGGAAGGATGGAGGGGCGTCAAATGCAGCTGGTAGGGGGGCTGCCGAGAAGGTAGATCTACCAGATCTGCCGTTGCCAAAAATATCTGCTCAGCATGCCTAACTGACCCCTTATTTTTAAACATGAAAAAATAAGACTTACTGCTGAGAATTTTTCTCTGGAAGATGATTCACCGATGAGTAGATTTGGAGAGCCTGTGATAAATCCCACATTTTTATCACCTTTAAATTATTTGCAAAAATGTCTGCATATCGGTCCAGCAGTGTAATATGTCGATACCGAAGATGTGTTAGGTAGCGAAGTATCAGAGCCAGCTAACAGAGAGGGACATACAGCAACTGTTAATATATGAAACCATTGAAAGCACAGGAAAATACAGACATCCAATGTACTTAAGGCCATGAGTTCAAACCACTACCTATCCTACCCAGCTCCTAAATTACCACAAAGTATGTTTTTCGTACATCATATGTGGGATCAAGGGAAGCAACACCATCAGAACATCTTCAGAGCTATAAACTCATAAAAAGAGGCTCAGCCGTTGGTTCCTGTTGTTATAGGCTATAGGGTGTTTATTCCGGTTGATGGTTAACAACATGTGAGGATGCTTTGTTTTTAAGGGTACAACAGTTGTTTTAGGCGAGTCCCTTGTTCTGGACCTTGCTTTACTTTTTTTTGAGTTCTTAGCTCTGGAAATTTTCTGATGGTGTTGCTTCCCTTGACCCTAAGATATGTGCCCTGGCCTGAAGAAGCCAAAGTTTTGGAGAAACATGTCGCCCTCTAGGTGCACATATAATCTATGATCGCTCTCAGCAATGGCTTTACAAAACAACTTTTTGGACGCTATGAAGTTTGAGAGATTTTTAGTGATTTGAATAATAAATGGACTGTAAATAGTCAAACAAATTATATATTACACATGCATGTAATTGGTGATCTGTAGTATGTCTACAGATAGACTCCGACGCATTTTCCCCCCTACAGACAGGGATTCATCAAGGAGACTGAATTTGAGAGAGAGTGCCTTGAAAGCCCTTCTATAGGTCTAGAAGACCCTCTGTTCGTGTGTGGTCTAGGTGAGGGATTTGTTTAACATCGTGGACACAGTTTGATTTTGTAGTTTGATCGAATAAAAAAATTGATGCTTTGAAAATCAATCCCTTTTTAACCGAATTGATGGACCAAAAGTGATGAGATTGAACATAAAATGTAAAAAGCTGTGATCAGTCATGTTGGAAAGTCTTGACCAGGGGTTGGCAACCTGCAACTATTAAGCTACTTGTGGCTCTTCAGCCAGTTAGCTCTGGCTCAGCTAGCTTGCCTCTTCTTTCCCTGACACCAGCTCATACATGCTGGAAGGAAGAGAGAGTAGCAGCTGTGATGTAGGGACTTAAGCAAATAGCCCAACAGGAGATCTCTGCTCATCCTTCCAGCATGTGGAATGGAGAGAGGGGGGTGTGTAGTAAGAGAGAAGAGCAACCAAGATCTCCAATGTGGCTCTTTTCTTTGGGTTGACCCAAGCTGCCCTGCGGTACTAGTGTGAGCGAGCCCTAGATGCTATAGGTAGGATTAGAATCTGTCAGGTAGGGGTGCCTAAATCACGACACGTTCTCATTCATAGGGGATGCTAGCACTGAGTACTACACCTAACCCTGAAGAATGCTGCCTGGCAGAAAATAACACACAAAAAAAGATGTATTGCACACAGGAATACATAGACTGAGGGGAAGTGTCATTAAAAAGCTTCCATTTCACCTTTGTGAGGTCAGTTTAATGTCATTCTAATGTATATAAGACACTACCTATCACTGTATACTGGGAATCGATATACTGTAACAGTAAAGTCATTACTAGTTTCCCTACTACAATACAACACCATAAAACTACAAGGGGTGTAGTTTAAAAACATAACAGAGCATGGGGGAAAGGAGAACAAAATGCAAGCAAAAGTGATATAAGTTACCTGCCATGGCTTCCACAAGCAAACGGTCTTTATAATCTGATCCCCGAATGCAGTCAGCAAGCTTTCATTTCTAAAACTCAGCTCACAGCAGCAAGACAGGACACTGACAATGTTTTTATACGGCAGCTCATCTATACCATCTAGGCCAAACAAAGAAAATGCATTAACAACAGAGAACTCAGGATTTCATTTCTTTACACTATAAAGAAGACTCTCTGTATCTATATAAGAATTCATTATAGGTTATGCCACCTTATGTCTACATTTAACAGTGAAGTGTCAGTGTTTTTTCAGACTTTTATGACTGTTGGCTTTTATTGCTGTCTGTATGCGCATTGGGTAGATGTGGTGATCATGTAAATGGCTTTGATTACCCGAAAAATGGCAAACGGGCTTAACACCTAGGAAGGTTGAAATGACTTTGCTATATTGTATATGCTATTTATGTTTGTGGCATTTGCGTGATATTTCCTCAGTAAAATACGCATTTGTTTTTCAACAAAGTGTTAGTATTTTTGTTATCTATATCTTTACTTACCAGTGAGTTTAGAACTAAGAGCTTTTAGGAGCGGCTCAGAATAGAACTTGGTATCAGCAAGGATACAAAACAGCTTTACAATTTGTTCAACACTAAATTTGTCAATCATCTTCAAAACTTTGTGCTAAAGGAAGAACATCAAGAAAGGAAAATATGTTGGTGTAAATACTCCAATACATATACAATATGATAACTGTAACTATATAGCGTTACCCCTCCCCCACTTGTCTTATAAATCCATAAATCCGACATATATCTTATATCAATCTCCATCTATTACAATGCCCACAGAAGTCTACCAGTACATTTCTAACAGCTAAATAGATGGAGATATCAGTAGAGGTTGGATTGTGCAGTACTCCATTAAGCAAATAAGAACAGAAAGTCAGTGCAGCATCTTCTACTACTTTACAAACACTAAATGGTAAAAATGACTACACATCAGCGTTCTACAATGAGGTTCTCAAAGCGCTAACACTGTGAAGTCATTTAGCCCCTTCACTTACCTCAACATTTAATTTATGGCTCAATGGTGTAGTGGCTTCAAAGGATATGGCCAGAAGAGGAATCAAATCGTTAACATCTTCAATCTTCACGTCTACCAGTAAGCTAGACGAGAAAAACACATTTTTTTATACGTTTTTTTCATGGGAAGCGATACAACCAGGGAAGGACATCAAATAAAGTAGAATATATGAGTTTCTAATGTAGAGCCTCCTAAACTTGTCCTAATGAAGACCAAAAACCTGGGGTCCACGCAGTCGCAGTTTTAGGTATAGGCAGGTATGGTTGCCCAGGGCGGCATGTGGGCATCAGAAATTTTTTTCCAATGCCCAGATGTCTTCTCCCCTATCCGTGCGCTCACCTGGAGACATCCCCTCTCTCTCTCCCCCCCCAGGAGTGGAGATGTTTTGCGGGGGGGGGGGGGGGGGGGGGGGGGATGTGGAGAGGAGGTGATATAGACCTTACGAGCAACTCCATCCCTGCCCCCCCCCCTCCCGCGAGTGAGGGGGGATGAGATTTAGAGATCCAGAGTCTCACTCACAAGCAACTCCACCCCCCCCAAGAGTGAGGGGAGACTGGACTCAGAGACCCAGAGTCTCACCTCACTCCCATGGGGGGGCGTGAGTTGAGACTGCTGTTATAGACTCGGGGTGGGGGGGTCGAGACCTGTCTGGAAAGCCTGGAGACCCGATTGTTCTCTGCTGAAATTATGCAATACTAAGAGCTATTTCAAACTATATGCGCCACATGCTGTACTTTTTTTTTTTTACAACAACATGTGCCCCAGTTAGTGTATAGAAAATATTTGAGGTGTGGTAACAATATGCATGCACAGGGCTGCACTTAAGTAGTACGCATAGACTGAAAATGAGCCGTGCGTACCTTTATTATCCTTACTAAGCGCATCTGCATACTACATTATTATTATTATCATTTATTTATATAGCGCCAACATATTATGCAGCACTGTGAGGAGACATGAATGCAGCTTTTCCCCTCTCCTCCCTGATGTGTGAGAAGGAAGCAGTTCTTTGACGCTGATCTGTGGCGGATATGCAGATTAAAGCTCAAACACATTAAATAGCTGTACAAACAACTTCACTACTGTAAAAGTTACATTCAAGTGACATAAATTTAATACATTTAATAATAAAAATTCTTTCAGTTTTTATTATTAAATGTATTCAATTTATGTCACTTGGATAACTGCAGGGAAACATTAACAATGAAAGGTTGCAGTTAGGGGTGTCAAATTGGGAATGTAAATTACTAATCCGGAAAAAAAGATTTTACTTATCAGGGTGTTGGAGATCTGGGGGACAAAAGTCAGAGTAGGCATATATAAGGGAAAAATCTGACAAGAGAAAAGCACTGTTTGACTACTGAGGTATAAAATCTGGGGGTTCAAACGGTGTTGTACAGTGAGAGTTGCATTTGACCCAAAGCCAGCTGGTGACCTGTGGATGGAGACAGCTAATCGGAGGCTCAATCAGGAACAGGGAGGTTCATCTGCAGCAGAATCTACTGACACAGAGGACAGTGAGGGAGACAGTGAAAAGAAGGACACTTATAAACCATGCTACATATGGGGCGAGTACCATCTCCTGGTACTCATCTGGGTAGCTCACTAGAAAAGTTGTGCACTTCTGTGTACCCTGTACACCCAAGTGTAAATGGCAGAACAGCTATCTTATGTAAATCATTCTACCACGAATAATGTAAAAGAGCCCTTACAGTGTTTTTGTCTATACCCTAGCATGTGACTTACCCCTGGTGATCAGTTTTTGTCTGATTTTCTGTGCCAAAATTTTCAAAATGAAATTGCACCATCTCTAGTAGAAATTTATAAAATGTCCACAAGATGGCACTGTCTGTATTTCCCCAGCCCGAGTCCAGCTTGGAATTACCAATTACGGAAATGTTTTTTCCCACCGCGCTAGACTACAGACAAGGAGGTTAATTAAGAATATAACAGTAAAAACTCTTATGTCTTTTGATCAGCGCAAGGATTCATCATTGTGCTAAATCACACACAGTCAGAGCTTGGCTGTAATGGGATTGCACAAGGCTGGTACCAAGTCCAAGAAAAATACATTTAATGTAGAACGAATGAACATAGACCTGCAATAATAATACTCGTATAACTAAATGGAGTTCAGATTTAAAATAAATCTTTCAATGAGAAATCCAATTCCTCAACCAGTTTAACAAAGACAATTTTACATCCTTGTCAGATGCGCACAAACAAATTAAATCTGCAAATGTATCATAAAAGTCATGGTTAGTGAAACGTAGAGCTTATACAATGCATTAAGGGGTCACTTATTTATATAGTTATGGTTCAGATTGTTACATATCTTACCATAGACCATACTTTAATTTATCCACTATGTGGTCACTCTTCAGATTTTCCAAAATTTTGGCCAATAATAAAAGCTCAGTATTTGTGGAACTACTCAGTTGTTCCTGCAAAAAAATATAATAATTATACATTAAAATAGATTAGTAATTAAGAAATAAAACTGTAAATAATTACTGTATTTTCTGTCCGATAATATATGCTCCTTTATAGAGGACGAACCTTATATGCGAATAATCTGATGGGCACAAAATATTTCGTCTTTCTCCTACTGCTGGCCAGAGCTTTGTTAAGTTAAGGAGGCGGGGACACTTCCTGTGCTGCTGCCGGCTCTCAGTGAAAAAGTGGCCAAAATAAAGGCGGTCATGGGGCCTTTAAAAATGCCCCCATTCTAACAATATCAGACAGGCATTCAAAAAGCATCTAGAAAGTGCCTAGTGTTGTGCCAGGCACTGGAAATGCATGGTTTACAGACGCCCATTAGAATGCCCCCTAACAGAGCCGTTAGAGAGCTCTGCTCAGACAGACCTTTCGTATGCACTGTGTGATCAGCACATAGCAAAGGTCTGGTGGCTGATAACACAGTGCTCCGGCTGTATGTATGTGTGTCCGAGAGCTCTGACACACAGACAGAGGTAGAAATGCTGAACATGTTTTCATTTAAAGCGAACCTATCATTCCCTTTGGGTTTGGTGTGACTAGTACTAGTGCCGATAATAGGGCCGAATTTATAAAAAATCTGTGATGACTATGCTCCACAGCGAAAAAAGAAAAGCCCAACATCACTCAGTGATGGTCTGGAAAATACATGATCAAGCACAGTATATAAAAAAAAAATACACACAGAGGTTTCCCCTTCGAAAACCATTATACAGCGCCCCCAGTGGCCACTTGCAATATTGCACTAAATTATCACTCGGAAGCCTGACAGATAAATACCGTATTTTTCAGACTTTAAGTGGCACTTTTTTACCATAAAATCTTGGGGGGAAAAGTGCCTGCATCTTATGGTCCAAATACACGACACGCAAGAGGTTGTACCTTGGCTTCCCGCCAGCTCGAGTTGTCAAATGAGAGATGCTTCACAGCCCGATCCCTCATCTGTACTGTACTGTTTCTACCACCAGAGCCCTGCTGATAGAAGCAGTACAGCAGAGAGACACACATGGAAGCTGCTAGCCAGAAAAAAATATTCTCCTTTCCTGCCAGCTCACTCCCTCGCCTCCATGCCTGGAGTATCCAGTCCTTCAGGCAGCAAGATGGAGAAAACTCTTCTGGTCTCGCTCCCTTGCCCAATCCAGATCTGAATCTAGAGTGTTGCTGGATTTCAACTAAGGTTTTTTTTGTACCTCTGCATCTGCTTTCTATTATCAGGAAGAAGTCCACTTTAAACAATTAAAATACTACGAGATGATGTAGAAGAGAAGAGGGATAATGGGAGTGAACAGAATGTGGCAAATAGTAAGTGCTCCACAAAGCATGTATGATGTAGATAATCCGTGAGACTAACCTGGCATTTAAGCAGAAGGTTCTGCATTAGTTTGGTTTGCTGATCCACTTTTAAACACACAAACACATATAGTATGCGGACTAACGGCAAAGGTAACAATCCTGGAGCTATCTTCTGGACTTCCTGGGACAGATTGTGAAAGTGTGGATGATTAACTATTCGTTCCCTTTCAGTAGATTTTTGTTTCTGGTTAAGTCTCAAGAACATATTCCAAAGTTTCATTACACCTTGAAAGACCTCTTCCTTGCTGTTTGGAGTACCTGAAAAGACGTTCATCACTTCCATGGGAGTAGTACATTGATCCAGTGCAATCAAGGTAGAAGACCTTATATGGCTACCAGACAGTTCCTGTGGTTTCAAGTCAATATTCTCATTTAAAGGGTTAAAAGGGACAACGGGTGAAATATTTAAATGTCCTTCTATATCGTCAGATGCTATTTGTCTGTCTTCAAAGCATTTTGAAGTTTCGTGACATTGGCGCCAGATGGATAGACTGGTTAAACGTAGGGCTAACTGCAAAGAGTGGTCAGTATATGAAAGAAAAGGATGTCTAGCTTCCACCTTATATGTCCGTGCGGAACAATACTGCGGCTGTAGCTGGCGGATTACTCGCAGCATGTATGAGCAGGTCCTGCTTCCCATCTTTTTGTAGTTTTCTTACAAATGTGGGCAGTACAGAATATGGAGGCTGTGTTGTTGCATGATGTGTCTGTTGCCTGCAAAACAAACACAAACCTGTATCAGTGTAAACTGCATTAAAAA
>CM070039.1:43880614-43907865 GCA_036250615.1 Ptychadena robeensis
GAGCACTAGGCTGTATGTGAGCCCTGAGAAGCTGTGCAGGATGCTTCGCCCTGAGTGTACAGCACATGCGCACATAGAGGGGATAGTAAACCTACACCACAGAAAAGTCAAATGAAGCCAGTGAGAGAAAATGACCTTACGTGACAACAATCAGGCGATGTATGACTGCCCCGCACTGCAGGTGCTCTGCTGTCTTTCCTGCTGTACACACACACCGCTCCTGTAAAGGTGCCCACTCACCTTCATAAGAGTATCATGCCTGACACTAGGACACCGCCATTACATGACGTCACCCACTACAAGCTACGGATACGCCAATGGCCCAAAACGTCTCCACCGCGTTGTGAAAAATCCCAACAGAGAAGCGCAGCTACAGCGACTCCTGAAGGTCAATATTGCATCACAAGTCCGACAGGAGGCGTGACACCCTGATCCGCCCCTTGTTCGTGTGTGTAGTGTTGCCTGGCAACGAGACATCGTGGATTTGTGGTATACGGTGTGAGGTGATGGCGAAGTTCGTGCTCGCAGGTAGGGATGTCTTCCCTCTTGTGTGTACTTCATGTCATGAGACTAATGTCTCCTCCGTCCTTATGTCTGCGGCTTGTTGTAGCGGAGAACGTTTCCATATCAAAATCCCGAAGCAATTATCTCTAATGACCACCAGGGGGAGCCTGTCCTACGGGGCTCGGTCTATGCATGGGCAATGATAGCCAAGGGAAGGGTTGGGTGAGATGTAAAAGCTTACACAAAGTTTAAAAATTCTGCCTTTTTCAACAAAGAGATTCCCCAGGATGCTGTTTGTTGGGTCACTTTTTGTTGACAACTCCATCCATATTATATTGTCACTTTTTCACATGTGCCCATAGCGCACCTAGTGACCCTCTAAGGAAGCCATATCTCCCTTTTTGATGTTATAACTTCTACTAAAGTGCTATTATTATTGCTATTTTTTATAAAGTGCCAACATATCACCTAGCTTTTTAGGGTATATAAAATCTTAACACTAACAGTCTCTCAGAGCATAGGTATAGTGATGGCTGAACATTGGCCATGTCCGTCCACGAACAGGCGGATCAGACTTTTAAAAAAGTTCGCCGTCCGCGGAGAACTTCAAATTCTCCACCTGTTGGCAAGAAATTTTAATGCAAGCTATACCGAAAATTAAGCTGCGACGCCACTTCCGGTATAAGGAATGCACAATTTCTGGTTCCAAAACCGGAAGTGGCGTCGGTGGGACCTCACGTCCGGCCCGTGCCGGTACAAGACTAAAGATCGGGTGTCTCTACCCGATCTCTAGAGGAAATAATTCTTCCTCTGGCTGGACCAGGTGTGCAAAGGTCTAGCCGGAGGAAAAATTATAGACTTCTTCTTGCCGGTAAAGGGGGCGGGTCAAACACCCATACTGCGAGAAGAAAAGCGAACATACAATGGCCGTCATAGACAGATATAAGTTCATGGGTAATCTAAAAGGTGTCATTGCTACTCTTGTGCCACATCCCTGGATGATATATTGAAAAGCAAAAAGCCTAACCCAAGACCATATTGGTCTCTTTGGGCATTGGGCCTGGTATGATAACCGGCCGGGACTTTTCAGGCACTAATTAAAAAAAAGTACTGTGTTGTAATAATTCAAGTATTACAACACTGGGTATCATATCCTATTCAAATGAATTTACAATTAAAGAGAAACTATGAAAGAATCACAATACATGTCACAGAGAGAAAAGAAGTCCCGTGGGTTCATGAATGTGGGGGTGTAAATACCTCTCCCACATTAATGATGAAACTCCTTACAACCTAATGCTGTGATGTCCTAGAGTGGGACAGGGACCTATTATGGTCCTATCTTTTCCCACGCCAAAATAGGTCTTTTTATACTATGTTCAATGTGAGATGTAGAGTAAAAAATAGGGAGAATAGTTTATTGGGCCCCCTTATTGGTCAGCCTCTCCATGTTCCCAGGATGGTAAATTCTTCAAGGAAATGTTCTTCTTGCAAGAGACCACATGGACAAGCGCAATTTAATCACCTGTATGGATTGATTTATCAGCCAGTGGCTTTATAACCTGTACCAGACTGATAGATCTCAATTACTTTTGTTCTCATTTGTTCCTGAATTTCTTTGGATCTTGGTATGATGTCTAGCTTTTGAGGTGCTTTTGGTCTACTTCTCTGTGACAGGAAGCTCTTATTTAAGTGATTTCTTGATTGAAACAAGTGTGGCAGTAATCAGGCCTGGGGTTGACTACAGAACTTGAACGTAAACCTTCATTTAAAACTGCATTTTGTGTTCAATTATGTTATCTTTGACTAATAGTTAACGGTTTTTGATGAGCTGAAACATTTAAGTGTGACAAACATGCAAAAGAAAAAGAAATCAGGAAGGGGGCGAATAGTTTTGCACACCACTGTATATAACATAACATAAAACATAACATATATGTTCAATTTAACATATCTTGTCCTTACAGGGAAGGCAGACTGTCCATATTATGCCAAAGCAGAACTTCTTGCTGATTATCTTCAGAAAAACCTTCCGCATTTCAGAGTTCACAAAATCACCTGCCACCCTGATGAGTGGGAGGTAATGTCACATCATTTGTAAATTCTGCTCACCGAAGGAGCTTATGTCCCCATAGGGATCCACTTTATCACTTCATAGACATAGAAAATTCATAGTTAATGTTATTCAAACTTTTTTGAGTCTTTATCCATAATTATTTTTAGTATGGTGTTTTTCTTTCAAATAGAAATAGAATGAAGAACAAAGGAAATTGCAAGCATTGTTTAAATGATGGATTTAAACTGATGAAAGCCCAACTGGAATTTCAGTTTGAAGTTCTATAGTCAGTTTTCCTTTAGAAAGAGTCTGAAACATGCCTCCTGCTAAGCATGGGATCTTCTATCTGTATACAACATTTTTTTCATGTAATGGCAGCCATTGGGTAAACACAACTGAACAGTTTAAATTAAACCTTGTCAATTCTGAAATCCCACCTTACAGCAACAGGTGATTTGTGAAAAATTTTAATTCAGCAATTCAGCTTAAATGGTAAAACTACCGCAACTCAAGGAATAGACTGATTACATGCAACTCAAGATATTTCAATCCTTTAGTTGTGATCATTTAAAAGCCCCAAAATCCAAATCTCAGGAAATCTGAATATTGTAAAAAGGTTCAAAATTCTAGGCTCAAAGTGTCAGACTCTAAGCAGCTAATTAATCCAAAACCCCTGCAAAGAGTTCCTGAATCTTTATATGGTCTCTTAATCTGGTTCAGTAGGATTTAACTGCTGACCTGACATCTATGCAGAAAACCATTATTTACACCCTCCATAAGGAGAAAAAGCCACACAATGGAAAAATGGCAAAAAAAAATTGATGTTCCCAAAGTGTGCTCCAAAAAAGTGGTTCCCAAAAAAAGGTGCGCAAGCAGCAGGGATGACCGCAGACTGTAGAGGATCGTCAGCAAACGTCCAAGTGTTGTGGACTTTGGTCACATGGATCGGACTGAGGCTGGAGTTAGTGCACCAAGAGCCACCACACACAGACGGATCCTGAACATGGGCTTCAAATGTCGCATTCCTCTTGTTTAGCTGCTCCTGAACAAAAAATGTCAGCATCTTACTTAGGCTAAAGAAAAGAAGAACTGGTCTGTTGTTCACTGGTCTTTTCTGATGAGAGAAACTTTGCATCTTATTTGAAAGTAGCCAGAATCTGGAGAATAATGGAGAGGCACACAATCTAAGATGCTTGAAGTCCAGTGTGAAGTTTCCACAGGGGAGCCTTTGATTTGGGAGGCCATGTCATCTGCTGGTGTTGGTCCACTGTGACAAGCTAAATGGATATGCTGACTTCCATTCCATTTTCCAGCAGGACTTGGCCCCTGCCCACACTGCCAAAAAAACTAAACCTGGTTCAATGACCATGGGATTAGTGTTCTTGATTGGCTAGTATACTCGCCTGATCTGAACCCTATAGAGAATCTATGGGGCATTGTCAAACTTAAGATGAGAGACTTTAGCCTATTAAAGCCTCCATAACACCTCAGCAGTGCATCAGGCTGATAGTATCTATGCCATGCCGCATTAAGGATACATTTACACTGTTGGCTCTGGAGAAACGACCTGTCACTTGCACCCGCAAACTTGTGCAGTCACCCTGAGGTCATTTAGCTATTGGGCCAAAGCCCGAAAACCGACCAGCGGACACCTAACGTTACGTCCGCCAGTCGGCTGTGTTAACAGAGCTCCCTTTGCATGTGATCATTCTATATTATATCTATTTGTTTCACCTTTTAAGTTGAAACGCGATCGGGGCGGTGCCGAAACCCCGGAAATGCTGCAGCGATGAAGACAATAACTGCAGCTTTCCAGGGAGGCATCGGGTCTCCCTGATGCCGGCTTCCCCTGCGGTTGAGAGGACCCTGATCGGCGAACGAACAGGGTTCTTCTCAACCGCTAGGGAGGTTAAAATAGATAAATAGAAGGTAATAATATTCTAATTTGTTGCATTAAGAAGTTTTTCTTGTCCTGTAGGAATGGATATCAGAATTATGCCTAAAAAATGGTTGGAAGCACAAGCGCTCTCCCATAATATGGAGGGAGCTGCTGGATCGAGGAGGCAAGGGACTTCTGCTTGGTGGGTTTAATGAGCTTATGGAACATGCACAGGTAACTTACAACTGTTTATGTAACCTCTAACTCATTTTAATAGTAAATAGATGAAAAATTATTTGAATTGTTTGCTTATTTCAATTACTATATAGTCATGTTTTCTATTTCAGATTGATCAGTAGATAAGTAAGTGGCATCTAAAGGTAGCAATGCACGACTCTCGTTTGAGACTTGAAAAAAACATATATAACATATATATATATAAAACAGATTGAGAAGTGAGCAGTCATGTTCGTAAATTTAGTCGATTGTTCAGGTATCTAACATGCATTTTAGGTATTTCTGGGCTTTGGAAAGGAATCGATCGGTTTTGAATTAATTATAACGTGGTGGCATATATAAATAGCACAAGTCAATGGAATCTAGGATTGATCAAGCAAAAGTTGTTTAATAGCCACAGTTAGTCTAGCATTTTTCAGTAACAAACCTGAATGTTATTTCCCTAGTCTTTTCTCTACAGCATTTTCACATTGGCTTCTGGAAATGCCTGGTTTTCAGCGCTCCAAAGCCAGAAATGTGATAAAGCCAGAAAGGCGCGACATTAGGGCGTCCCACCAGACACTTTTCAGCTCTCTGCCCCATTAATCTGCAGGTGTCTGTTAGGCACCTAAATCTGAACTCCAGGGAAAATAAGCCTTTGCAATGGAATTTGGTGCATGGAATGCATGGAAATATGAATATGATGAATTTAGCCAGTAAAAGTATATATGGTAAGGAGAGAACTTGTGCTGAATTCAGTCTGTAAAAGTGCATATGGTAAGGAGAGAATTTTAATGCTTGCCTATGGGTTAGTAAATGTAAAAGAAATAAAGGTTCTATGTAAACACCCTTTGGGAGTTTAGAGAATAGAGGGAAGCAACAATATCAACTTATGCTGCTGTGGACATTTTGCTTCAAATGCTGGTTGTAAAAATTTACAATCATGCTTCACTAGTTATAGCCAATTATATATGTACATAATGACTTTGTAAACCCTTAACTCAGGGCCGCCGTCGGAAATCCTGGGGCACCATAGATGCTGGCCACCGGCCCCCCCTTGCTGATCGGGCTTGGGACAGGAGTGCTCTCTGTCCCCTCTGCCGTTGGCACTGCCTTCACTGCTCCTTGTCTTATGATACTTTTCTCTAGTAATGCATATGTGAAAACACAGCCTAGAAATTCTACATATTGTGTTTGGAAACAACTTCATAATCCCTCCTTCTCCAATTGATTGGACTAGCTTTGTCAATAGAAAATGTTTCCAGCTGTTATGGAAGGGTGGGGTTAAATAAGCTACAGTAAAGCTGATTGGAAGTGATGGTGATTTTATAGATCCACTTCATAAATAAAACAATTTCCTTTAACAATGAATAGCATTGCTTATTCCAACACATTGCAATCAATAAAAAAATACAGTTATTTAGCTAGCCAGACTTTGCCCATGGAAGCTATAAAGCTAGCCATACATGTGTCGATTCCTGAGCGATCGATCGGCGATCCGATCGATTCCGGTGAAGTCACAGGCGTCGATCGATCGACCATACAAGTCTGTGCCTACCACCTTAGGCCACCGATTCCTGGACGATTCTGTTACCAGTCGATCGATTCACAAATTTCAACGTCCCTTGATGTGTGCCCGGTCGATCAGAAAACTCCAACAGGTTGGTTCCCTGGCCGATCCAATTTGGGGGCCATGTCGATCGTTCGGGGTCAATCGGTCAAGGTGGGCTGCACTCGATTACTCGCCGATCGATCGGCCTGGTTATCGATCGGCCAGGAATCTAATGTGAAATCGACCTGTGTATGGCCACCTTAACTGATAATTTTATTTTAGAGCAATGTTGTAGCTGTGGGCCCTGTACCACTTGGTGGCCTCTAATTTTTGGGTTAGAGTCTTCAGCTGTAGAGTATAGCCCCCCCATACACCTTCAGATTCCTCCATACAACTTTCATGAGACCTACCAACAACTATGTAGTATAGTGACCTCCCTGATAGAATACATAGTGATTGGAAGGTGTAGAAAGGTCCTCCTATTACATGGTTTTGGTAGAAGAAAAGTTGGTTGTACAGAAGTTGCATGGTAATTGTATGTGGTGTATGGGGGGCTTATTCTATATATATTCTCTTGTTTTTACTGTTGACTTGTTTTTCAGGAATACTACAATGTAAGTTCAGCTATGTTGAGTGATTTAATGAAGAATATTGCAACTGAAAACCTGGAAGTTCATATTACTGTGCAGATGGAAGAAGAATTGAGAAGACAGGTCAAACCTCTGCACGTTTGGATTACAAGGTATGATAGCCAGAATTTTAAAATTCTCCATCATATGTTTTATCATTGTTTTTATTCCAGCAGAAGTAATAATATTTGTCCTTAGGTCACCTTTTTATTAATTGAAGGTTTTTTAATGATATCCCGAAGAGTGGTCAGTCATCTGAGACCAGGACCGTTTCTCCCGCTATGTGGAGTATGTGGGGGCATAGGATCCCCGAGCACCCCGGAGGGCCCCGATGACCCTGTGCACATAGCACCCCCCGCTCAACAACTCGGCCGGCCGAATGATAGCAGTTAAATGGCATCAAAGACAGAAGTTAGTTAAGTTCCCTTATGTGTGCTCCTGATTTGACAAGGTTGGAGCAGGAAGAGAGGTCACTGACTATGGTACCAATGGGTGCACTGTAGCTCTATCAGCTTGATCACTAATAAAATACCCCCACAATGCTTGCAAAAGTTTCCTTCTATAATTGGCATGGTTAGAATGCAAGTTAGAAAGACATTATAGCACCACAAAAACATTTAAAATAAAAAAATGCATGGTTTTAATACAATGTTTAATAGTTATGTAAAGTAATTTAAAATATGGGGTCTATTCTGTCCGGCAGCTACATAAAGGAGGATGGCAATATTTATGCATACATTTACCTATATTTTAAATATTAATTAATTTTAATACCTTTTATGTATCTTAGTGCATCAATGCCTACATGCTACAGTTTGATTCCTATCCTGGCTACCGGTGAAGTCTTTGGTCCAGATAAAGCTATTTGGTTACATTTATTAGACAACACCCAAACCATGGATGCACTACAAGGACTTAAAATGGAGGTGGAAGACTTAGCTTTTCCTTGTATAAGAGAAGTAACATTACACACGATGGCTGATGATGTGTTTCTCCAAGCTGACTTTGTAGTTATCCTTGACGATGTCCTTCCCAAAGATGATCGTTCCTCTGAGGACTATATTAGGATGGTCACAGAAGAGTGTGTAAAGTATGGCAGCCTTATTGACCAGAATGCAAACAAAGAAGTGAAAGTGGTTGTGTCAGGAAGCAGCTATGCAAACCTTAAAGCCCTAATGATTCTGAAAAACGCACCATCAATCAATCATCATCATGTAGTGGCTTTACCAACACAACTGGAATTTGAGGCAAAAGCGCAGATTGCACAAAAGCTAAAAGTCAACTCATCGGGTATGTATACATTTTTTGTAGATTATTAATATTTAGGCAATATTTAAGCCACATCTAACCAAAGATAATTATGGTAAGTTCTGTTGGCAATTTGGCAGAGAGCTCATAGACAAATATTTTTATGAATATGTTTTTTTACACAAAATTAAATGATGACATGATGAGTCATTTCTTTTTGGTCTTAAAGGAGAATTCAAAGATAAAACTACTATAGGGATAACTCACTATAGGAATCTCCAGGTATACAGTAAATTTGATATTCTGTCAACTGCTGCTCATTCAAAACTGCCTCTAAAGTTGAACATTTATGAAATGGTTTCTTACATATCATGCCAAGCATCAAGAGTACGTGTCCAGTGCAGTCATTCAGATAGGCAGTAAGTAGGTTAAGTTTCAGAGGGTTGGCTGCAGCTGGATATTGCTGGTACATTGTTGTCTACTAGGGCAATGACAGCCTTTTATTATTGTAAACCATAGTGCCTGTTCTTAAAGTGATCATGTGCTTTACTCCTGTAGGGAACAAGTTCACTTTTCTGCTGGCACTCATATATAATTTCTTATATTGGCTTTTAACAGAAGTTGTCCTGTTAATATTAACCCAGTTAATATTTCTTACAGAACTTTTTATTAACCCCTCCCCAACACCTCCTACAAACTGTAAAACTTTGTAATCCCAATATTTCTCAGATACAATTAAGGTCAAAGAGGACAAGGAAATACGATGAAATTAGAAATCAACATATTAAGGGGCACTCATGGTAGTCTCAAGAGAAGGGCCTACTGTGGAGTTAGACTGTACCCATTTATCTCAAACGCTATCAACTTTATTTGGATTACTACATTGTTCATATGTGATTTTATAAAGGAGTAGGGCAAAATTTACCAAAGTAAGGCATTCTGATTATGTAGGGGGAAGGCCTCTTCCAAGTGAGTAACATCAATTACTCACTTAGAAAATGGTCATGTAAAGCGACTTAAAACGATAAATTTTTTAGTCGATTGATTGAGAATTGAGTTTTGCCCACCTGGTTAAATCGACTTAATCCGATCAAAATTGAGTGAAAATTCAGTCGTTTTTTGATCGGACTGGATGGTAAATTTTGATCGGTCGATTGAAAATTGGTTCAGTATTTTGAGAACCAAGTGTGGTCAACCAATTTTTGATCTATTTTTTTCTACCTATTCTACCTCACTTCTGATTGAAATTTTAATCGGACTATTTTGGATCGATTGTTTTGTGGATTGAAAAAAAAATCGATCAAAAATCTTGTACAACATATGGGGCATGATACAATCGACATACAATTTTATACCAACTTAAAAATTGATCGTTTTAAGTTGATTGATTGAAAATCTGACCCGTGTATGGCCTGCTTTAGACTCATGGTCATGTTAGATATAGTGACAATCTGAACTTTAGACAATAGTGACATAAGGATGTATAGTTCTGCCTTTTTTTATTACCCGACCATTATCAGTGCTATCTTTTTCTTTACTGGTGATTTTTGAAGGGCATAACTATTTTGCTAATTTTATCTATATATTTCCAACAGTTGTAAAAGACGTGATTGTTTGGGGTAACATTAACGGCATCAACCACCTTGATCTGACCCAAGCAAAGATATACAAATATGACAGTTCCATTTGGGGTACTCCCAGTTACTCACGCCCTTTGCTTGATATGATATTTGACAGGTATGTAATGAGCAATATGTATTTGGTTGTTATTACTTTATGCAGTTTTACATGTCTTTTATTACAGACTATCTTTCTCATATTAAACCTGGCATGGTACATAAAGTGTTTTTAAGTTAGACAGAATGAAGTCTTTGAAAATGTACTGTTAAATACAGAAAATAAAATGTTGTGATGTTATTTTTGATTTCCAAAATACCATTGGTCTGTCAGAAGGAACTGGCTAACACATGGGGTGGCTAACCCCAGGGACTTTTAAGGCAAACAAATAAATAGTAATTGGGATTTCATCTCTTGAGAAAAATCATACATTTTATTAGTTAATTGGTTAAAATTGTAATCCAAAAAATCACATATATACAGTCCAAACGCAAAAAGAAAAACTCATAAAACTTCAAATGCTTGTTGCCTGGTTGAGGTCACAGTCCCGAAAAGGTGGTCATTTTCAACCCGTTTCACCATCTTCTAGGGCTTCATCAGGAGATATTTTCAGAATCGATAATCAAAACAAAAAGTGCATCATGCATCTGTCACAAAAGGGGCAGAATTAGTACAGCAAG
The DNA here is from genome assembly GCA_036250615.1 of Ptychadena robeensis. NCBI lineage: Eukaryota > Metazoa > Chordata > Amphibia > Anura > Ptychadenidae > Ptychadena > Ptychadena robeensis. The sequence continues at coordinate 43,890,996 of CM070039.1, forward strand.
TAAATTGTTGCAATTGGGTAGTGTCAACTAATGTGCATCCCATGGGATGGGTGTACAGATGCATCAGATGTTATAATACTTAACATCTTACATCAACCTATCTGCCCTGATTGAATATTTGATGAATTCACTAACATTGACCCTGTTGTTGTGACAGTCTTGTGACAGAGTTTCATGAAAATGGCCAAATTTATAGTATTTGTCTGTTCTCTGTGTTATTTCTTTTCTCCTTACTTATAGACTATATATTAATACTATTAAAATCAATGTTCACTGAAACTAAAAAAAAAATTTCTAATGTAATGGCAGAAAATGGATGAAAACTGACTTAGTGGAAGAGTGGAAAAATCGAAAGCTCCACCGTTCGGGTTTGTCCGCAGCTCACTCCATTGCCAGTGTTTTGTCCTGGTGGCAACAGCATTTAAATAATGGAGAGATTGTTTCACTTGGTGTCATTAGTGAAGGTATATATAATGAGCAACATGTCAAGAAGAGGCCGTTATTTATTTTTTAGTTCTGTGTAAAGTTTGTTGTTTACATGTCTATGTGGTTTACCTGACAACACTCATAAACCATATATACCCGATCCTCCTAGATTTTATAATCTAAAACGTGATCAATATGTGTGAAATCTGGCAGTTTTTAAAAGCTGAACTAATACTGTGTTCTGGACATTGTACAGATACCATATTTTTTGGACTATAAGACGCACCGGATTATAAGACGCACCCATTTTTTAGGGCAGGAAAACCAGAAAAAAAGATTAAATATATACGTTTTCACATCAATTGAGTTAATGCAATAATTTCAGTAATTGCAACATTCAATTCAGCCAGTAGATGTCACTAGCAGCAGTACACTCTCAGTACAACACATCATTCTCCACACTGATCAGGAGGAGGGGGGCCAGGCTGCAGTCTCCTACTCTCCTCTGCTCTCCTCTCTGACGGGCTGGCTGTTACTGTGTCCGTGGGAGCTACAGAGTGATTGCAGTTTTCATGGAGGGAGAGAGAGATAGATGGCCATTCATCTATGCCTCTCTTCATTGCTTATGCCAGCAGGGCTCCGAGCTCTGCTGGCATAGGCAATTATACAGTACAGATGGGAGAGCCGGACATCATCTGGCATCTCTCAACTGACAGCTCCTCCAGCTTCCCGGCTAATCTACATGCCAGGAGAGCTGGCGGAAAGCCAATGCACAACCACCCGCGGTCATGGTCGCGCATTTGGACCATAAGATGCAGGTACTTCCCCCCCCCCCCCAATTTTGAGGGTGAAAAAGTGCGTCGTAAGGTCTAAAAAATACGGTACTTAAGTTCTTCTCTTTAGAGTGTAGACATTGTAGAACCATAGACTTTGCATTGTTTGGGGCCGACATCATCGACCCATTCTCTCTGCAAATGGTTCATAGGTTTCCGATAGGAGTGCCGCCCCAGTGTTTGCACAACCTACACAGTGTACATGTTAGAAGGCCCTTCCTAGCCTATCACCCCATTACTGAGCGATTGAGTTTGGTTTTTTTCAGTTTGGGGGGTTAACAGTGGTAATCAGGAATAAGTAGATTTGAAATTAGACTGTGCAGTGTCAGGCAATGGGCTATTTCTGCTCATTGATCAGTTATCAAACTGGTATTTTGACTTCAATATCACTAGTGAAAAAGGAAAGAATTCTTACTGACTTACTGAATAAAGAATATTTTCCACGTGTTGCAGGAAAAAATACACAGACAAGACATACACCCGCTGTTTGCCCACAATTTGAAGGTGGACTCCCTGCAGTTTAGGATGCATTGCTGCCACATTGGCAGTAACACACCCTATTATTTTGAATAGGAAAACTACGGGCCACGATTTTACCACATGCCACTTGCATGTCCATTGATATTCAATGGAGCCATCGCCGGAAGGACAATGCAGGCACACCACTCTGTTTACATACATTGGACACTATCTTGTTAACTGAAAAGGAGGTTTCCTGTCTGTGTGTTTATCTCCGTATTGGACGAACATCCAACACAGGAAAAAAGATGCATTGGGAACAAAACATATGTGCAGTAAGTTGTTTGAGAATGTTTTTAGTGCCAAAGCCAAACAAGCCGAGTTTTAAAAATTGAAAACAAAATGATTATTCAATAAAACTATAAATGTTGTCTTTTCTTAGGCTATTTTGATCTACCCGATGACATTGTTTACTCTCTGCCAGTGCAATTCAGAGACGGAAATTGGAAGGTGTATACTCAGGTTGAAGTTCTGGGGGACACAAAGAAAATATTACAGCAAGCAGCCTCTGAGCTGATAAAGGTGAAATTCCTTTAAATCTACTACAGTGTATCAGAAATGATGTAGAGCTAACATATAAATGTCATTGTATACTCTGGACATATTTGTTGCAATACTTATACTAACAAAATGTACGTGTTGTATTTTGTCCTTTTGTCCATACCTTAAAAGGTCCATCCAGGGTCGGCATCACAGCTCCTGGAGCAGGCAGGCACGGGCAGGTGACTAAGGGAGCACACCTAGGGCCCCAGTCAGGCGCCAAGTTAGCTAGCAACACCACAACAATGCTTCTGCATCCACAATGTGCAGAGGCTGCCGTCTAGTGAGGTCTAAACTGAGAACCCTTCGGGTCCTTTCAGAGATAATGCGGAGTGATCGGGTAGGGGACATGTTTCTGGTTCTGTGTTCTGTTCTCACTAGTGACACAGGGAAAGTTTCTTCATCTGGAGTGTCAGGGGCCGCACAGGAGCTCTCAGGGGCTACACATGAGATCTCAGGGGCCACAGTGTGCTGGTAGGGGACCATTCTTTCCTACAGGAATCAGAACTAGCAGAGCCAAAGAGTCTAGTACTGGCCCCCCTAGTTGTAAAGTGTGGCCCCTGACTGCAGCGATTGGCTCCTGAGAATGGCTCCTAAATGCAGAATGTGCCCCTTCTAAAAGATGCTCAACTGGTTCTTACGTGTTCCTTTCTCTTTTGGGGGTCTACTGCTGTTGATATTGCAAAATATATGAGGAGGCATAGCCTTATTTACTTGTGGGGGGGGGGGGGGGGGGGGGGCTGACAAAAAAAAAGTATGGTGGCCATATACAACCTTATATCACCAGTCGTTGTACAGTATACTGAACACTGCAGATATCAGTGAGGGTCAGAATAGTTTGTCAATACATTAGGTCTGTCTTTTGGACCCATTTAGTATTTAGTTTGATGATAACTATATATAAAATGTTGACATGTATTTTGTTGTACAATTGATTTTATTTCAGGAAAAACATATTGCTTTAGGACTACCACTAGCTGAACAAGCCATACAAAACGAAGAAAAAATCATCACACAAAACGAGGAAACGACACTAGAGGAAACTAAAGAAAATGAAATCAATGGTAAGTCATTGGTATATTTTTCTGGTGGAAAGGGAAATGTAACTGGATAACATTCTAAGCTTTCATATTTGTAGAGATCGACAAATCAAGGCAAACTGTATAATTCCTTCTTCTATAGGCCTAATGTCCTGTGCCTAGGAATACTAGTTACATTTTTATGTTTTAATTTTATCAAAATGTCCAGTGTTCTTTCTGCTTGGACTAACATTTATCCCCTAAGGACATGCATTCCCCTTCCTAGCACCCAGCCAATCAGAAGGCTAGACAAGGATCTAGCTGATTGCAGAGTGGAGGAGAGAATGGTTAGTTGCTAGATTGTGTTGTGTTGTGTTGATAGTTGCTATGCCAGTGTAACTGTGTGTGTGAATGTATTTGCATATGGGGTGGTGTGGGACAGAAATACAGGCTTGTAATTATGTCTGCCAGGATGTCATGTGTGCATGTTACTACAAGTCTCAGCATTCTGTATTGTCCTCTAGCATTTTTACTGTCCTACCAACCTGGTGTGAACCACAGGTCTCAGCATTTTCTACTGCCATTGAAACTTAATTGATGATTTGAAGTTTAAATGGTTGGTGTTATAGGTATAATAATATAAATAGTGCATCATATTCTGATGTTAAAATCTAATAAGTTACTCTTATGTTTTTTCTCTTTTGCAGAGTTAAATACTTCAGTAAATGTTCTTGAAGTTTCTTTACATGAGCATGAAACCTTGCAGGTCATCCAAGAGATGCATGAGGAAACCAGCTGAACTGAAATTTCTGAATTGTATTGTGTTAATCAAAAATTCTATGAATAAAACTATATTTACTAAAGTTTTCTGCTTTTACATTATTTCATTAAGCTCAATAAATAGTTTCTTTCATTTCAGTTTCATGTCAGTGTAACTAATAAAACACTGTAACACAAAGTAAAGTATGAAGTGAAGATATTATGTCATTTTACAAATTGTGACAAAGAGAAGAAAAAAGCAAAAATTTAACAACTGGACATGCTAGTAAAAATGTACCTATCTGATTTGGGAGTTAAATGCAAAGCATTTAAACATGGTGTCCCCACCAACATTGTAGGATATGCAGGGAAAATTTTATATTAAGTGTGTTGCACATAAATTACCATATATACTCAAGTATAAGCTGGTGGCAGTGTGAAGTTTGTTTACATGACATCAGCTGTTTGTCGGGAACACGGAGAAGAAAATGCAGCTGAAGAGAGAAGCTCTCCATGCCTGAAATTCAGCTGAGGTGAGTGGACCCACGGCTGACTCACGGCTTATACACGAGTATATACGGTAAGTTCAAAGCCAACATTTTGACTCGATTTTGCAGTTAATTTATGCAAAAAAACAAGCTACATGAGCAGTACAATATATATATATTGTACAGCTCATGTAGCTTGTTTTTTATATATATATATATATATATATATACAGTGGCTTGCAAAAGTATTTTGCAAAAAGAACTTTTTCACATTTTGTCACATTACAGCCACAAACATGAATACATTTTATTGGAATTCCGCATGAAAGACCAATACAAAGTGGTGTACACGTGACAAGTGCAACGAAAATCATACATGATTCCAATTTTTTTTTTCAAATAAATAACTACAAAGTGGGGTGTGCGTAATTATTTAGCCCCCTTTGGTCTGAGTGCAGTCAGTTGCCCATAGACATTGCCTGATGAGTGCTAATGCCTAAATAGATTGCACCTGTGTGTAATCTAAAACCCCTAAAGTCACAGGCTGAACAAGGAGAGCGCTGATCAGAAATGCAGTAAAGAGGCCCATGGTGACCCAAGGTGGGGGAATCTGTCTATAGGACAACTATTAGTCCTGCACTGCTTAAAGTTGGCCTTTATGAAAGAGTGGCAAGAAGAAAGCCATTGTTAACAGAAAACAATAAGAAGTCCCATTTGCAGTTTGCCACAAGCCATGTGGGGGACACAGAAAACATGTGGAAGAAGGTGCTCTGGTCAGATGAGAGCAAAATGGAACTTTTTGGCCAAAATGCTAAACGCTATGCATGGCGGAAAACAAACACTGCACATCACTCTGAACACACCATCCCCACTGTGAAATATGGTGGTGGCAGCATCATGCTCTGGGGGTGCTTCTCTTCAGCAGGGACAGGGAAGCTGGTCAGAGGAAGATGGATGGAGCAAAATACAGGGTAATCTTGGAAGAAAACCTCTTGGAGTCTGCAAAAGACTTGAGACTGGGGCAGAGGTTCACCTTCCAGCAGGACAACGGCCCTAAACATAAAGCCAGGGCAACAATGGAATGGTTTAAAACAAAACATATCCATGTGTTAGAATGGCCCAGTCAAAGTCCAAATCTAAATCCAATCGAGAATCTGGCAAGATCTGAAAACTGTTGTTCACAAACGCTGTCCATCTAATCTGACTGAGCTGGAGCTGTTTTGCAAAGAAGAATGTGCAAGGATTTCAGTCTCTAGATGTGCAAAGCTGGTAGAGACATTCCCTAAAAGACTGGCAGCTGTAACTGCAGCAAAAGGTGCTTTTACAAAGTACTGACTCAGGGGGCTGAATAATTACACACACCTCACTTTGCAGTTATTTATTTGTAAAAAATGTCTGGAATCATGTATGATTTTCCTTCCACTTCTCACGTGTACACCACTTTGTAATGGTCTTTCACGTGGAATTCCAATAAAATTGGTTCATGTTTGTGGCTGTAATGTGACAAAATGTTGAAAAGTTCAAATACTTTTGCAAGTATATATATATATATATATATATATATATATATATAGTTGTCAACATTAATTTCAGCCCAAATTGTTTGTTGCAGGTAAACATAATGAGAAGTAAGATTACCGAGTATAAGCTGACCCGAGTATAAGCTGAGATACCTTATTTTATCTACGAAAACTGGAAAAAACGTAATGACTCGGGTATAAGCCGAGGGTGGGAAATGCAGTCAGATAGTGGAGTTTTCTAAATGAGAAAATATAGAGAAAGCACCATTGCCCCTAGGAATTAATCAAACAGGATTATTCTTAGTGCCACATCATCAATAAATTTAAGAGAACACAGGATTATTATTATTACAGGATGGGTTGTGCAGGGCAATTCCTAGTTTTTAGGCTATGGAGTGTTGTATCTGTACTAGTAACTGGCCACTAGGTGGCAGTGTGGAGCTTATTATTGTTCATCAGCTGATTGTGAAGCACACGGAAGCACGGAGCTGACAGGAGAGAGAGAGAGATCGCAGAAGATCTACCGAAGAGGGAAGCTGCCTGTCTGAAGCATTCAGCATGGCAATTCAGGTGAGGTGAGTGGACCCCCCTCAGCTGACTCGAGTATAAGCCGAGAGGAGCACTTTCTGCTCATTTTTTTGGGCTGAAAAACTCGGCTTACACTCGAGTATATACGGTAACATAAAATAAATACATAAATAAAAAAGAAATAGCTTTCCATGAAAAATATAAAAAAAATAAAAGTGCCCAGGGATATCATCCACTGTCAATGTGTTGCAAAAACAAATTGGAGCATTTGCTCCTTCAATATATTCAGTAAGGAGAGCTTGACTTGTATAATAAATAAGTGTTTTATGGGTAATTGTGTCACTTAACATCTCATCAGGTTCATATTTGTTACCCTGACATCATCACGATTCATGTTACTTTTTCAGGAAGTATCTAATTATATAATTGAGGTTTTGAACTTCTAGGCTCAAGTATGAAGATCTTCATTTGCTTCTTCAGTTCCTATGGAAACATCTGGTTTCTACAGAAACAGGAATCACTTTGTAGTACCTAACCCTGGGAAAAGTACATTGTCTGTGTAGCAAGGCTCAAATTTCCTTTTGAAGGAAGATCAAGGAAGGTACCTTAATTATTGAGGTTATGCGTTACTAATTAATGAACTTCTTGATTAGTCATGTGTTCACAATCTACACTTTACAGGTGCACTACTGCATGCGCAATACTAAAGAACTCAGCAGTTTTCATACATCTTACAGTCACATGGCAATGAAATCGTCTTTCAGTATATTAACCACAGAGAAGAAAAGAAGCCGAAGAAAATAAGGTAGGAGACTACAATGACACTTCTATAGCGATCTTGATGATACATTATGTAGTATATCATACCTTGTTACACATATGTGGGGATGTTATACAAATGGTTCTATGTATTGGTCAATACTTACTGTTCCACAATTCTGCTGCTGCTCTTCATAGGTTAATAAATACAATGAAAATGAAACTCCTGTAAAATTAATTCATACATAGCTGGGTTCATTTTTTATATGATGATAACCCTCTGTTATTCTTTTGCAGTTTTAAAGTAGATCTGAGTTAGCATTCTATTAACAACTTTATAATAATAATAATGAACTTTAATCTTACAAAGAGTAAGAAAGGACCAGAGTTAACCATGATCTAAAGTTTAGGAACACTGCATATCCTAATCATATACTCTTTTTTAATCATTTTCTTTTATTTATTTAATCACACTTTTGGTAGTCATTCTTTCTGTGTGTACCAGATGGAGACATTTCCTATTACTACTTGTACTGATTGAAGCAACGGGCACACATTTTATTTAAACCGGACAAATACTGTTAAAAAAAGGAAAATAAAAAAGATTTTTTATTATACCATGTTTTTATATGGAAACCATTGTGTTGTGGAGCTTTTACCAATATGTATTGTTTGTGATAATTTTGCAGAACCATCACCAGAAAACATTGCTAGGAAATGGATGAAATGGTGGCAACCAGTCCAGAAATGGACAAAAAGGGGTCATGTCAGTAAGTCAAAAATGCAGTTCAGTATCTTGAAGGCAGTGCACTTTGGCAGAACTAACTACACGCCTCTAATGTCTCACAACACCTCAGAGACACATGCATACACAGACAGAAAGAGACATAGGCAGCCACATGTATACAACACAAACAGAAAGACACACAGGCATATACACACATATGTATAATCTAGTAACTCACCATATCTACTGGGCATTCAGCTATAAACAATACGTCTACTTCCACCAGCCTTCTGGCTATGTGTGCTAAGATGTGAGGTGGTTCCATGCACTCAGAAGGAGGGGTTTTCTGGCCCACAGACACAAAGCCATACTCCAACTGTGTACTGTGGCTGTATTTACTCTATAAGACGCACATAATTTTGTTCCAGCTTTTTTTTTGGGGGGGGGGGTTGCTTCTTATAGAGCAAAACATATGGCAGCTATTCTTTATGTCTTGCATATTCACTATAGAAAAGAAATAGCATAGAGAATGAACCATGCTACCATTGGCAGTACACCTGTAGGAAAATTATTGTATAGAATAGAAGATGTTGGTGAGCAAAGAATGGGGTAAGGTCAAGATTACAGAATCAGGGGGAAAAGAGAAGCTAAAACAAATTGCAAAAAGTTGTAATTTGACTTCAGATTGATGTATAGGCAGACTTGAATATGTATTACAGGAAGTACTACCAACCCTACATGAAGGTATCTTCTGTCCCTTTGACTTGAATTGTAATCCCTAGCAACATTAACTACTGATAAAGTACAACAGTATATATAAAATAGAAACAGCAAAAAGGCGCAATAGTCATCTATCTCTGTGTGTTGCAGGTAACTGTATTGCTTTGAGTATTGATTAGTATTGAGTAGTTGATGTTCAAGTGATACCCTTTATTGAGTTGTTGGAGTTCAAGTGATAACCTGCATTGGCTATCACTCCAAACTCTCTGTATACTCATAGGTCAAATGCTTTTAGAATCGTGATGAGTAAAAACATTCAAAGACATATTACACTAAACAGTTTAGATTTTAATAGTGAACGCTTCATAAACCTTCATCTGTCACCTGAACATTGGAAGTTTTTTCATCACCTCCTGCTCCAGCGGCTTTGAAACTCTTGTAAAACTTTGAGGGTTTTCCCGGTAGAAATGATACCAAGGACAAGTACATTTAGAGGTTCTACCTCTTTTGTACAATATTCAAAACATAAAGCATATTGAGATAGATACACTAACTCCACTTACCACCAAAACATATTTAGTAATAATATTTGTATTATTTATGCCGCCATGCATGTTACTCACTATATACTTATATTTTTATAGTGTAGTCACCAGACATCATTCAGATATTACAGGATTTTCTGAAGAGTATAAGAAAAAAGAACTGAGCTATTTTGAATCCTCAGAAACGCCATCAGTGCAGGTACAGTATGTATTTCCTCATAGAAGCCAAAGACCTCAGAAGAAATTTTAGTTGCCCTACAAGTATGCCAAGTCAGAGGCAATTATTTGTTTTTGATTTAGAGATAGCAATAACTAGTTATAACTAGTGAGATATATGTGAAATGCCAGTCCAGCTCCGTGGTGCCCAGCAGTGAGCACCATGGCCCTCAGACCACCCTCATAAAGTCTGTTTTGAATGGTTTGGTCACAGACATTTACACCAGTGGCATGCTTGAGGTCACTTTGTAGGGCTTTTGCTCATCCTGTTGCTTCTTACATAAGAGCAGATACTGATCCTGCCAATGAATTAAGGCTCTGTGACGACCCTGTCTAGCTCTTTTAGAGTAATTGCATGTAGCCTGTCAAAAAAAGATGAGAAGGGAAAAAATGTCTGACTCCACTTGCAAAACCATTCCTGTTTTTTAGGTTTATATCATTGTTGACTCTCAATAGGTACACCTGTTGCTTAATTTCATTAGCATTAAAACAGCTGACACTGATTTACAACCCCCTCTGCTACCTAACTTCCTTGGTGATCCCATTACTTGCAGAATCGGATGCCAAAAGAGGTACAAAAAATGTTACTTAGTAATTTGGTTGAATTTTGCACCCCCTGCACATCCCCGGCATCATCAATGACACGGGGGATGTAAGGACTGAAAGCCCGCCCATGTCCCTGGTTTCATTGACCACCTGTATTATCTCACAGGCATAGGCATCACAGGAAGAGCACCGTGGGTTTGCCTGGAGCTGCCCCAAATGCGGTTCATAGTTACCACTTTTAGCAGCAAAAGTTTACCCCCAGCCACACACCCACCAAGGAGGTTAAATGAGCTAATATACATTTTTTTACCAAAATGTTAAAAACTTTTTGTCTTTTACCTTATAAGGCACTTCAATTTATCAGAACAGAGCTTTTGAAGACGCAGAAATCCATAAGTGATCTTCAGACAGAGAGGAGGTTTGTTTTTTTAAGTCATTTAAACTGTCTGCGTCTATAAGATCCCATTTATATGCTATTTTGGGTAATGTTTTATGCAAACATTTGGCTACTTTAAAATGATTTCTTTTAGGTGCAAGCACTGCTGGTAAGACCACAACAGAACATTAGATTTAGCAGCCAACTTTTGTGTTGGTCATAACTCATAATGTAGTCATGAAAGGGCTAGTTGTGGTCAAGCAATCTGAAGTAAATCCAGGATGAGCAGCTATAAAACACATAGAGTGACTGTATAACAAGTAACAGTAACGCAAAATTGGTGCCTAGGTATGAGAAACAGTCAAAGTCAGGGATAGCACCCCCAGCTGTTTTAGGGTAACATGTTTTGTTAATTAAAGTCAAAATTAGGAACAGAGGTGAATGTCTGAATTTAAAATGAGGTTAAGACAAAGGCCATTATCAACAAGGAGATTAGATGATCAGTAACTGGAAGATGAACAAAAAAATTATTTAGGGACTTGTCATAATTTTGCGATCAAAGGCATTCCAGCAATCAACATTTTTTTTCATGCCTTCTATTGATTAGAAGAAAAAAATCGCCTTAAAATGACCCAGTATGCTGTGCATTTTCATCACCATTCGATCAATCGTCGATTACTTGATCACATGTTCCGATCAAATCGAGAACCGATTGCAGGGGAATAGTCATGTCTATGGCTACCTTTAGGCTTGATTTTATTTTAAGAACATGTCAGTAGCTGAAAATCTGAAAATCCAATGTATAATGTACTTTGAAATCATATTCGAATCTACATAATAATGACTAAGGGACTAAATAACAGCATGTCTCTAATAACCTTTAGAGTTTAAATCAGTGCCTGCCTTTTTCAGAATACAAGACTAGAATTGATTTGAAGTAATAGAACAAATCTATTGTCCTAATACGTTTTACCAATAAATATCACAACATGAGGTCAACAATAAGATAGAACAGTTTGGATTCTAATTCTTTGGACAGTGCTGTGTGATATATGGGTGTTTCTTGCTCTCAGGTCAGTCTTCTACTTTTCATTACTGTAGGAATGAAAAGTATTTTTCAGGTCACATATCAGTTTTTTGTGGTGCAGGTTATTGAGGAAGCAATTAAGTCGCTGGACTGGAGCTGTCCAAGTGCTCCAGGAAACTCAAGAAGGCAATCATTGTAGAATAGAAGGCCACATACGTACACTAGCGGCAAGTAGTGACTGCATGAGAAAAGAACTTGAAGAGCTAAGACAGAATGTACAGGTACTGTCTAAGTATTTATTTCTTAGTCACAGCTGATTAAATATAGACCTGTGTACATATGATATTTGAAAAAAGACATTAACGCATATTTCCTGCGGACAAGGTGCCCACATTTCTGATGTAATTTGCCAGGCTTAGCTGTTAATTGGACATGTTCTGCTCTGTTTATGTAGGTTCGTTATCAATGAAGCCTACAAATAGTTGTAACCACCCTTATTTGTATATACTTGAGGAAAGGATTATCTCTTAGTTTCATAAATATAATAAATTATCCCCTATTATGAACAGAGAAAGCAATACTTAAAGATAGGATTTTTCTTTCATGTATTAGACCCTAGGTGCCCAACCTTTGACCATTCTTTGGCGGCCCCCCTCAGTCCTCCACCTGCGGCCCCCGAAACCTAACTGTTAATGCATAGGTCAGAGGAACTCATCTGTCCGACGATCCCCCACTGACAGGTCCTCGCCCGGGTTCTTCTTAGAGTGGGAAAAGGAGGAGAGGTGATATACTTAAAAGATAGGCCAATCAGCGACCCAGATGCCACCTGAGCAAGTCCCTCGCCTCTCCTCCTCTTCTCCTCTATTGTTGGCGGGGGATCAGCAGACAGGTGAGTGCCTATGCTTCCACTATTCCACCAATGAACAGGGAGCGCTTGTATAATATATATTGCGGCAAATAACCTTTGACGATTTGGATGAATGTGCATTACCACACTACAGTGTTTCCCTTATGCTTGAAGTATTAATGAAACAAGTTTTGTTATTTAAATCTTCTAGCTATACTTGCTGTCATTTCTAGCTATACTTGCTTCTACAAGTCAGTATAGATTGAAAATGTTATGTGCGGCCCTTTAGTGATGCCGAGGGCCACACTTGTGGCCCTCCATATCAACTCAGTTGGTCACCACTGTATTAGACGTTTGAGTTTCACTAACTTAAAAGGAAAGTTTTCACTTTACACTTTGATTATTCACTTTGCCACGGAAATATGGGTTCTTCCTTAGGAAAACCCCATTGTTAACTATTATGCTATCTAACCTAACCTACTTACCTAAGTGCAGTATATTGCTTACATGCAAAACAAAGCCTTGTGAAGTTTCAGCAAAATTTGCAGTTGTAAAATAAATTAACAAATCAAAGCTATTCTATTAAGTCTCTGGGTATATTTAGATGTTCATTTAACTCCCAGAAAAAAACATGTCATGACGTAATTTACCATGTTGATTATTAAATCGCAATTGGAATAACCACACATATTGAACTATGCCTAATAAAATGAGCCACACACATAGACTCACATGGGATTCCATAAAATAGCTGAGGCAGTATAACTAGGTATATATAAGTTCCAAGAAAATTTGTTTATGTACACCTTCTTTCAAATACAGGTAATTTTTTATATATTGTTTATTAGTTTTAATATATAAAAAACAGGGAAATAACCAGGAAACAGTCAATTTCATAATATATGGAACTTTGCAGTGAAATGGACAACAGAACATATAAATTCTGGCAAAAAGAAAAGTAGGATGGGACCCAAAGAAACACTGAAAAACTGGGGCAGAGAAAAAAGTAATGGTAATAGCCAGTCTGGGTCCATATACCGTAGTTTTTTTTTTTCGTCTAGGCAGAGTATTTTTAAGATGTACAGGAACAAATATTCAGTGCATCTGGAAAGTATTCCCAGCGCATGATGTTTTCCAAATTTTGTTATGTTACAGCCTTATTTAAAAATGAATTACATTTGTTTTTCTCCACCCCATAATGACAACATGAAAAAAGTTTACATGAACACCACTCAAGCTTCATCAGTTTGGATGGGAAGTGTCGGTGCACAGACATTTTAAGATCTCTCCAGAGATGTCCAATTGGATTCAAGTCCTGACTCTGGCTGAGCCACTCAAAGACATTCACATAGTTATCCTGAAGCCACTCCTTTGATAACTTTGTTGTGTGCTTAGGATCATTGTCCTGCTGAAACATTAACCATCACCCCAGTCTGAGTTCAAGGGCACTCTGGAGCAGGTTTTCATCCAAGATGTCTCTGTACATTGCTGCAGTCATCTTTCCCTTTATCCTGACTAGTCGCCCAGTTCCTGCTGCTGAAAAACATCCTCACAGCATGATGCTGCCACCACAGTGCTTACTGTAGAAATGGTATTTGCCTGGTGATAAGCGGTGCCTGGATCCTCTCAACGTGATGTCTGCACATCACACCAAATAGTTCAATCTTTGTCTAATCAGACCAGAGAATTTTGTTTCTCATGGTCTGAGAGTCCTTCGGGTGCCTTTTGGCAAACTCCAGATGGGCTGCCATTGATGGATTGCTGCAGGAAAGGTTGTCCTTCTGGAAGGTTTTCCTCTCTCGACAGAGGACCTCTAGAGCTCTGACTTCTCACTTGAAAGGGGCTGATGGCTGGCCAGCTCTAGGAAAAGTCCTGGTGATTTTGAACTTCTTCCACTTACAGATGATAATGTGCTCATTGGGACCTTCAAAGCATAATAAATTATTTGTGCCTCGAGACAACCCTTTCTCGAGGTTTACAGAAAACCTATGACTTCATGCTTGGTTTGCGCTCTAACATGAACCATCAATGATGGAACCTTATATATCAATGGAGCTTTAGAGATGCTACAAAGAGGAATGGGCAAAACTAGCCATGGATCGGTGTTCCAAGCTTGTTGCATCATATTCAAAAAGACTTGACGCTTTAATTGCTGCACAAAGTATTAAGCAAAAGCTGTCAATACTTATGTACATGTGTTTTCTCAGTTTATGTATTATTAATAAATTTGCCGAAGCCTCAAGTACCGTATTTTTCAGACTCAGTTTTTAGAGCAGGGAAACCAGAAAAGATTATTTGAAGTGTTCAAGTAAATAAGATCAATTCTATGAATCAAATCCATATATCCAAATGCAATACCAACTTTCCTCCACTAGATGTCAGCAGTGTCAGCAGTACTATTATGGCACACACGTTTTCTTCTTCGCTCTTTGGGAAGAGGGGAGCTGGGGGGGGGGGGGGGGGGGGGGGGGGGGGGGGTGGCTGCAAAGTCTCTCCTCTCCCTCTCCGTCTGTGTCAGTGCACCGTTCCTTGCCAGGAGAGCTGGCTGGGAGCCAAGACATGACCACTGAGCCATGGGTGTCCCGCATTTGGACCATAAGATGCAGGCACTTTCCCCCTGACTTCTGAGGGGAAAAAGTGTGTCTTATAGTCCAAAATATGGTAAACTTTTTTCAAGTTATCATTATGGGGTGTTGTGTGTAGAATCCTGAGGAAAAAAATTCATATAATCAATTGTGGAATAACATAACATAACAAAATGTGGAAAAAGTGATGTGCTGTGTGTATAAAAAAAATCAAGATTCCGATGTAAGGGTTTTCAAACACATTATGTTTTCAAAAGACAACAGAAAACATATCTATACCATAAGTAACCCGTTCCCTGTTCAGATAAAAGAGGTTGTAATCAAATACCAAAAGATCCCCCCTAGATTACACAAACTGTTTGGTGAAATTGTTTTTCCGCAAACTATTTTTTGCTTGTATGCTGTGGTTTGCTTTTTGGGGGGTCTTTTGGCATTTGATGACAAACTATTTTTAGTTTGTTTGCTTGATGTGGTATTGTTTTTTTTGGTGTTTGATGACAATCTTTATTTGTCTGAACAGGGGAAGGATTCATTTTGATATGTTAAAATTATTATCTTAAAAAATGTCAATAGGAGTAGTTTTTAAATATGTAATTGATCTATATATATATATATACACATACACAAATACACTCTACAAGCCTACACTCTAGCACCATCTACAAATGGTGTGCTAGAGTGTAGGCTAAGTACCAGTAAGTGTTTTTAAAATTTAGAAATATAGAATTGTTGACTTACATTCCAACAGTGTATCCTGCAATTAAGTGTAAACTTTTATAATCTCATTGTAAACAACATTTATTTTTACATGTCATATTTTGTTTTTAGGGTGTACTCCACTTCTCTAAATTCAAACAAAAAAGGGAAGGAAAAATACCAAGGCTTCCTAATTCTATCAATTGGGCTGACTGTGGCTTTAATAAGTCTGAAATGTCCTTTCAAAGAAACAAGAAGACCTTTCAGGATATCCAGCTCAATCCTGAGAGAGAAAATGACCATCTCAAAGCACGAAACAAACAGACACTGACACATATGAGACACTTGTGTGAGTCTGTTAAGATATCTAACAGTCATAAAGGAAATGGCACACTAGGAACTCAGCAATGTGCAAGAAGCGATGAAATGAGGCCTGAAAAATGTAGCTTCAGTATAAAAGATAAAGTAAGCAACCACCCTACACATTGTCTTCAACAATCACCCGCAAACAATGAGGAAGATGAACTCATGGAGTTAATAGAAAAACTCAGAGATGCATTATCTCTCCAAATACAGCCAGGTAATGTAGGTATTAACTGCTGGCTACAGCAGATGACATTTCATTCTTTGTAGGTTTCAACACTCATAACCATGAAAAGACTTTAAGGACCTAAAATGTGCTGACAAAGAAATAGCATTCGGCTTATATTTGAGTCTAGAGATTACATTTTGCAGGCTGGCTTTGTGAGGTAATTGTGAAGGCCCTGAACACGGTATCATCACCAAAATTCTTGAAATATAGAGAACAGTTGTGGGAACATTTGTTTTTATAACAAAAGCAGATACATTTTTTGGGTTAAAAAAAAAGTGTTCAAATCAAATTTCCGACCTTTTTCTCTTTTTGTGTGGGTGACCCAACCTGTGAGGGAAAGCAGAAAATGAAAAGGACATTGAATATTTTGTTGAATGTGTTTTGGAGATGTACTACAGGTAGCCATACTGTATCAAGAGAGCATTTCCTACAGGGGTGGCCACATACCAAACAAATTGTAAAAGTTGAAGGTGGTGAGGATGTGTATACCTCAGCACCTCAGCACCTGGATTTCCCTTGGGGTGTGAACCCAAGGGCAAGGCCACAGAATTAGTGTTATAATATAAAGTAAATCGGTAACAAAGTAGGCAGTTCATGCAGTT
>CM070039.1:43910554-43923448 GCA_036250615.1 Ptychadena robeensis
CTGGGGGAAGACCCACAGTGAGCTTAGACTCCCGACTCCCTACACCGGCGCATATAACAGCTGGCATTTATTTAAAAGACCCTCAACATACTACAAACAAACCCTCAACAAACTACATGTTCTCGAGCAACACAATTTTTGTTTTTGTAGTGTTCTACATCTCTAGCAATTTAGGTGATGATATGTCAGACGGTCCAAAATAAAAAAAATATATATAAATTCGACTATCTCTACCAGTTAACATCTACAATTGTAAATTAGGCTTACCTAAAGCCGGCCATAGACGTACTGATCTATGGCCGGCTTTTAGCCGACTCCTCACAGTGTGGTGACGTCACCACGTTGTGAGGAGTCGGTTACAGGACGGACAGGAAACCCATGTGTTCCACTAACACACGAGATTCCTGTCAGATTGTAGCCAGTTAACTCGGAGGGGGAGGAGACTCCCCCTTCGAGTTAACAGACTGCAGCACAGGATCGGAGGATCGGGCAGAAAAAGAACCAGCAGGACGGATCCGTGTGCGATCCGACCTGCCGGCTCTTTTGGTCGGATCCTCAAGGTGGGCTCCCCTGTAGTTGTGGCCGACCAACCTTTATGTGCTCGGTGGGAGCGTGCACGGCGTTCGGTCGCCCACAACTATGGATGGAAAATCCGCCCGTCTATGGGGGGCTTTAGTGGTTTGCTCTCTGAACTAATGGGTGATAAGTAGTGGTTGTTGAATGAACATTTTTCAAGGTAGAAAATAGCAGTGTAGTAATGTTATATATGGTATGTATCAGTGAAAAGCACTGACTAAATGCAGGGGCGTAGTACTGAGGCAGCAGAAATTATGTCCGGATTGTTAATTATTTTACATTTATTTTAAGTACTGCCTACATATGTATATTGGCTATGTGACTTTTGACTTGTGTTGCCCTTTGCGTGTATAAATAAAATCCTTTTACAACATACCTTCTGCTAAAGTCTACAGTTAACAATCAGAATTCCCAAGAAATGACTTCTACTATTACAAGGTTGTGCCTGAAAATGTTTCCTGAATATAACATCCTGGCAAGAATATTGTCCTTAATATAGCATCCTCGTCACAACCCTACAGTAGATGAGATACTTGCATCAAAAAATATTGTGACTCTAAAACCAGCGACTGGTTTTACTCTAAATAGTATAAAACCTTTTATAAATTTACAAAGTAAACATATGCAGTTGGGCCCAAATTTATTTTTACCCCATTTTTACGTAAAGTTACTTTTATTTAACCAGCAAGTTGGGAATTGAGTAAGGAATGAATTCGTCTGCACATGACACTTTTTGCTCAAATGTAAATAAAAGCTGAGAAATGTTTTTTTCACAAAAATGCATCTAGTACATCATCTTATTATCTTTTGGGCGACACCAATGTCATTTCTCCTCCAAAAACTTGCTGGTTGAATAAAAGTCAAAATTTGCCAGGGGTATGAATAATTATGTGCTCGACTGTATAAAACCAGGACGGCAAATTCCAAGACTAAACTTTCTATGGCTAACTGTGGGAAGGTCAGCAGCTTAATGGCTGTTTGTTGCCAATTAGAGACATGTTTTCATCCTTCCTGCCTATTGGAGGTGGCTATTTGGTGAGTATCAGTCAAAACAGACTGTGAGGCAAAATTGTCCAATAGAGAAATTAGACAACATTGAAAACCCTTTTTTTCAGTAAGAACACCATTTTTTTTATTGGTTTCCTTCATTTATGTCTTATTTAGAATAATGTAACATTCTGTTATCTGACATTGCATCAATCCTTCCTCTACAGTCTATTATTAATGGTGGAACTGGACTTCTAAGGCTTAATTTACAGTTACTTACACTTAATTTACACTGTCGGTTCCTGAGCTGCTTTCCCCCAGGGAAGCGGCAGTGCGCTCCTGCAGCCGCAGGAGAAAGACTCCCTGAGAGCGGCTGCTAAATAGTGCAGTCATTCGCAGGTCCTCTAGATAAGGACCCCGTATGTTGCGTCTGTGGTCGGTTACATTAAAGGGTCATTTACCTGGTTGAAAACCGCCAGTGTAAATGAGCCCTCTGTCTTTCTCTATGCTCTTTATCCTCGGCTGCTCTCTACAAATCTTGAAACTTCTATTCCCTCACACCCCTTGCTGACCTCCTGGTCCAACTATTATGTTCTCATAGCCTCTTCCCATGCAAGGCTTATGTAAGGCTACCACCACTTTGGTGGTAGCCTTTGCAATTTGCAATGTTCTTCCTTGTCCCTAGATCTTACATTTAACAAATTTTTTAAAAAGGCTCTAAAACCCACCAGAATTGTTTGTCATCCTTTCAATTATACTCCAATTAACTGCAGTTTTTCCTTACCTTTTGTTTGCAAGCTTGATTGGCCAAAATCTCTTCTCCTGTCTTACCATTTTTTTCTTCCGTCATCTGCATTACCTACAGTATTTGTGGTACATTTCTTAGCATGCTGGTCATTTTTAAATAAAACATAAATACCGTATTTTTTGGACTATAAGAGTTTTTAGGGCAGGAAATCCCCAAAAAAAAGATTTAAAAAGTTTTCACATCAATTGGGTTAATGCAATGAATTAAATGGATGCAATATTTAATTCAGCCAGTAGGTGTCACTAGCAGCAGTAAACTCTCAGCTGAACATGTCATACTTCACACTGATCTGCAGGAGTAATGGGGGGGGGGGGGCGGTCTGTCTTCTGCTCTCCTCTCCTCTGCCGATGTTACTGTTTCTGTGTCGTGGGAGAAGCAGATTGCTGTTCCCACGGACAGGAGAGCTATAGATGCAAGTTCTGTAACTCTCTCTTCATTGCCTACGCCAGTTCAGGGCTGGCATAGGCAATTACACAGTTCAGATGAGAGAGCCGGACATTGGCCAGCATCTCACATCACACAGCTCCTCCAGCTCTCCGGCTAATCTCCGTGCCGGGAGATCTGGCGGGAAGCCAAGGTGCGACCACCGGCAGCCAAGTGGCCGTTGGGGTCGCGCATTCGGACCACAAGACGCAGACACTTTTTGCCCCCAATTTTGGGGGTAAAAAAGTGCATCTTATGGTCCGAAAAATACGGTAATGCTCAAGATTTGACAGCTAATAGTTATCTCATGTAGCGAAGTTCAGAATTGGTGCCTCACCAGTCAGGAACCTATTTAAATCGTTTTGTTTTTTTTAAAGAGAGGTATTTTCCTTAAGATCGATCCATACAATTTCCATTAGATCTACCAACAACTGTGTAGTATAGTGGCCTCCCTGATAGAATACATAGTGATTGGAAGGATTAGAAAGGTCCTCATATTACATGGTTTTGGTAGAACAAAAGTTGATTGTACAGAAATTGTATGGTAAGATTGTATTGTAGTGTAGTGTATGGGGGCCTTTAGTGATGTCCAAGTCTCACAAGATTTTTTGGCAGATGGATATCCCATTTCTACCTCACTTGTGCAGAATTTTTAGATAAAAGATTGGGGTGCCAGCATCAAAGATGGACGCACAGGCATGCAAGGAATGGAAGGTAACTATGTTGTTTTAGGTTTGATGATTGGTGTTCCAGGATGAAGACCGTAGTAATATGTTTGTGTTAAGGATTTATTTTATTTTTATTTTTTACAATTGTAAAGGATCCTATCATGGATGTTAATAACAATCATCATGCTCCTCAATGTTTCCTCAGAGTTTCCTCTGCAGTTGCAGCCTTTCCCTCTGTGTGCCTTCCTGGTTTCCTCTGTTCTTGTATGTAAGTACTGATTTCGATGTCTCCCACTGCCACTTACCTGGCTTCGGGTCTGTCTGTAAATTTTGATCGATCTGCTTTTAGTAAAATAGTGCCAGGCCTATCGATCGGTGATAATTCGAATTCCGATTTTTCATGCCAGACGACTGCAGTTTTTCCTTACCTTTTGTTTGCAAGCTTCATTGGCCAAAATCTTTTCTCCTGTCTTACAATTTTTTTTTCTTCAGTCATCTGCATTACCTACAGTATTTGTTTTACATTTCTACTTAGCATGTTGGTCATTTATAAATAAATAAAATGAATAATGCTTAAGATTTAACAGCGAATAGTTATCTCATGCAGCAAAGTTCAGCCTTGGTGCCTTACCAGTCAGGAACGTACTCAAATAGTTTTTTTTAAAGAGAGGTATTTTCCTGGTCATGGGTGGTAGGGATGTGTAATGGCTCCTTGAAGATGAATTAATGCATATTTGGAGTCCAGTAGCTTAAAAAGCAACACAGGTTCAGGCCAGATCAATGAACAGCAAAAGAAGCAGAGAAGGAGCAGGCAGAAACGTAGTCAGGACAAGAGGTGGACAGTAGCCAATGGTGTCAAACAATAAATGGAGCGAGATGAAGAGTAGTTGGGTATCAGCAGACAAGGGCCAGGGTTTGCCTACTGAAGGCACAAGAAGCTAAAGCAGCAAGAGCTACATATTGGTAGAAGCGCAATAATCTGGCAATGAGAAAGTGAAGGGACATGGTTTGTATAAGAGGTTCATGGGAGGGGCAAGAAGTTCAAGGTTCAGCACAAAACTAGGTATCAAGGTATAACTATCCAAGAGATTAGCAAGAGTACAAGATCAGAGTTTCAGATGGCTCAGTAGACAGAGCTGTAGCTAGGCATTAAAGTATCCCTGGATTTGGATCCTGACAATCCCATTGCCTAAATTTAGAATGGTTAGCAGTTCCCTATAATGAAATAATCAATATTTTATTCATCAAGCAATTTACAAGGACAGCACAATTTTATTTCATTATTGCAGGATATACATGGCACTTCTGAATATCTAAAGCTATTTAGAGTAGAACAAGTTTTTTTTCCCCTACAAAATAAAGCATATCTTTTCCATTTAACTTATTGGTCTATCTGAATGGGTTTCAGATGGTTTCACATTAGCACAATGATGGTATGCACAAAATCAAATAAATATGTTAATTCTTCTGTAATAACTATTTATTTATTTAAGGCATTAGTATCAAACAATGTTATTAGAATTTCCAAGCACAACCTGAAAATGAATGCATGGCAAACTAGTCAAGATTTGCTCAGGGTTCATTGATTTAATGATATGAGAAAGAAAATATGTCATTTCAGTTTTTCATGTTGCTCCCAAGCTATTTCCTTTTCATGCGTCTTTTGATATTGCCAAGTAGTCTGGATTCCCTTTTGTTTATTTGGATACTGATTAACTGTTCAATGAGCTCTTCCCAATCCGGTTGTACTGGTCTTCGATTTTGAGAGAAGGTTTCTGAAAGATAAAGGTTAATACAATTTATTCGTCATCAAATGCATTCTATATTTAAACGGTAACTCGGTAGAAGCCGTAATAAATCATTTGGATTCCATGCTGATATAGAGTCAGACCTCAGAGCCTACCTAATTACAAAGTATCTGCTGCTGGCTCAAGTAATCAGCATTTTACAGGTAACTTTTTCTTCTCTAGTCTGATCAGTTACAGAGATGACAGAATACACAATCCTAATGTCCCTTCCTGTCCAACCTTCTATATGTTTATATCTAGACTATATTCCAAGACATCATTCCAAAGAAATGATGATTTTGTGGGGCATGTTCCAGCTTTGCTGTTGTAAAAAGAAACTTTAACAATTTCAGTTGGTTGCTTTATTTTGATAAAACTAAGGGATCTCTTTATAATTGCTTTTTATTTTATGTTATTTTATTATTTTCTGTTTTATTTCAGCACAGAAATCTTACATGGTTTTCCAGTTTATCAAGGTTTTTTGAAAATTATTTAAAACACATTTAATGGCTAAATAAAAACTATTAGTGATGTAACATACACCTCCATATATGTATTTTAAAAAGAAGGGAGAGGTGAAGGTTGTCTGTAAAGTTTTTATTGATATCTTATTTTCCATTGGGGAGACCTGAACCATTGTCACTGAACTGAGGATGAGGAAACTCTTCAAATGGGGACTCTTGTTTTGAGAACAACTGTCTAACAGGTCAATTGTTGCATATTTTGGCACAGCAAGCGTTTTAAACGGAACAAAAAAGCCTGTGTGGCAACTTGCCTGCCTACCCTGTTTTAACGCATTTGTGGTAGTTTTGACTTACATAAAATCTGGATTGTTCTACAAGACTGTGCTGTTCGTGTCACTTTGAACCACTAGATGGTACTGTGGCTGTTGTAAGAATAAAATACTTGATAAGAAAGATTCTGTTAATGTCAGTACCAAGTTTCAAGTTGAGTTAAGTGGTACACTACCACTTGACCACCTTATCCTTAACACCTTATCCTTGTGAACTGATTAAGTTCACTCATTAAGCATTAATTAACTCATTAAGCAGATTTGAGGTTGCTGAGCCTACCACAATTGTTGAGGTTGGTCTCACTTTTGTTGACATTGGTCTCACTTTTTACTGACAGTCGAACAGAGAGCTGCCGAACAAACTCTCCTGAAATGCGGTTCCAACCCTTACAAACTACGTGCATGGGCACCCACCTTTTTTGACAGCGTTTCCTTCAAAAACAAGATGCCCAGGTCCCCTATCAGGTGAATTAACTCGTTGTCGGCTGGAATGTTTGAAAAGTGTTAGGGGGTATTTCCCACTTGGCGATCTTTCCCCTGTTCAGTACACCAGGAGTGGACAAATTCAATTCATACCATTATCATCTCCGAGGTTTCATACAGTTATCAAGAAAAAGTGCACAGCCTGAGGAAGCCATATCTGGCGAAACATGTCGCTCAAGCACTGTATACTGTAAACCCAAATCGGAGCTCCATAAATACTGTGGCATTGTCCAATCCTGTATTTATTACATTGTATGTTTCAACAACTCCCCATCTGCTTGGATGTAAGACCAATTGGTCACCAGCAGTGGGTAGAAGACCTCTGTACATCGCAAAATTTTTGTGCCTTTTAGCTTTGCTTTCATTACATGTGATGTTTCTTTTTTGATATTGTTTACAAAATAAAGGAAATTGTTTTTATAAATAAGTCTGGAAATTTAACAGAGATCAAACATTCCAATTAAAGGGGAACTCCTTTCTTCTTTTGTTCCAAATATTCTGGGAGTGTTTTGATAAATTAGTAATACAGGTTCAAACCAAACAATCCTAGATATTTCACATTTATAGTGTAAGTAAATGCATGTGAATTTTCTAACAAAATGCATAATACACTATATCAACACATTTTCTTTATGTTCCTGTACCTTTAGCTACTACACAAAGTTGGTTATGCATTTTGTGTTTTGCATACATTTAACAAAATACAGTATACAAGACACAAGTGTGATTGAAATTAAACACTTAATTGTAGTCAAATCTCAAGGAGCCACTTTACTGAAAACTAGCATACACGGTTTGATTTATCCATTCCATTGACTTTGATTGCCCACCTTTAGTTTATAGTAAAGTAAAAAATTGAACCGTTCATGCCCAGCTTTACTTAGACAGCAGTTTAAAAATGTACAGAAACTCTATTGCTTGTATACTAATCCATAGTGTGTTTTTGTCTTTATCATTGTTGAAGAGCTTCTGTCCTTCAAGGAAGTGGAAGAAACCCATTCAATAGGGCTCAGGCGATAACAATTTGATGGCTGCTTGGTCTGTGAAATCAGAATCCGGTCTCAGTTACCTTTGTAGCAATGGGAATAACTGTCCCTAGGCAGTTCTCACAGGAGTGTCAGAATGGGTGGGCGAAGGTTGGGCATTCGCTATAGTAGGGATTTAATGTGCAAGGACAAAAGTAGCAAATGCAGAACATAAAATTCTACATTTCATGTTATTTAGAATCAGATATAAAAAAAAAAATACAAAGCAGCTGGCGCTTACTCTTCTCCAGACTATTACAAGAAATTAAACTTTATAGGTGGTGTTGGGCTTATACAAAAAAACTCTCTGATCAATAAACATTAAATAAAAACATAGCTAAGCAAAGGCTGCCTTTGTAGCAAACGATGTGCCCCAATGATTAGTAGGATATTTACACTCATTTGAAACTTTCTCTTTGACCGTAGAAGCAGAGCTTACATTCATTTCCTTCCACTTCTTGATATTCTCTATTGCTAAACACCTCTTCCCATCACATAAGGGATTAATTTGACTCAAATAATAAGAAAAGGCAGTAAAAAAATATTTGCATCGGGGAAAGAGGGGGGGGGGCACGGGGGAATGTCTGCAGATCTCTCTCCTCTACGACTGTGTCTGTGAAAGCTGCAGCGTGTCACACACACGCAGCGATTGATGGGAGTTAATCTATCTCTCTCTGCTCTCCATTGCTTATATAAGCACGGCTCTGCTAATATAAACAATATAATACAAATGGGAGATCCGACCATGGGCATTGACCGTGGGTGGTTGCACATTCTGACCATAAGACACAGGCACTTTTTTCCCCAGAGTACTCTAAGTTTTGTTCTCTCTGTTGAGGTTTTATTTATTCTATGTTATTGATATATTAAAAAGAGTAGGGCCATCACTAAAATGTTAGTTAAGAGAAGAGACAAAAGTATTTTTGTCTCAAATAAACATACAAAGCATATAATCAATTAAGGTCAACCATTGTTACCATTATGTAATGCAGTGGTTCCCAAACTGAGGGGCAGTCCCTCTGTGGAGGCGCAAAGGTATTCCAGGGGGGTGCTGGCCCTCATTCTTAGCCTGTGTTTGAATAGGGAGGGGGCTCCATAATGTTCCTGAATAGAAGAGGGGGGCCCTGCAAGGAAAGTTTGGGAACCACTGATTTAATGTAATACTTTGTAATTATTCCAAGTATTAAATTTTTTTTAATACTTTGCAACTGAGATTCCTGATAAAGTCAACTCTTAATCACCTTCTTTATCACAGTTATTAGAAAGCATATAAAGAACCTCTTGCTGGAGGGCACAATATGGTCACAAAGGCATTTGTTCTAGCCAGTTAAAATAATGACCTGCAATACTGGACAAACGTAATTTGCTGGAGGTAAGAAGGGTAAGGAAATGGTGTATGGTCAGCTTAAGTCTTTACTTATTTTATATGTATCACCAAGTGGTTTTAAGCCATAAAAAGATACAAATGATCCTTATATACGATAAAGGTAGCCATAGACAGGTTGATTATTTTGGATTGGATCGTTGATTAGATCATATTGCGCATTGCATATTTTTTTGCGTCATTACGGCTTTCTGCCACAAGAGGGCACCTGACACCAAAACGCGACAGAAAAGAGTAAACTGTTGAATGAAAGTTACCGATATGTCCGGTAGCTTCTCAATCGACTTAGATCATTTGTGATCAATTGAACAAGGTGGGCAGTGATCAATTTCCATTCGATCAACTTCAAAAGATGGGGGTTTTTTTGGTCGCTCAAACTGAAATATCAACCTGTGTATGGCTACCCTAATTCTGGTATTCCAGTGGCCTGGGATTTTCTCTTGATTCTATTACGGCATTTCTAGTAGATACACTATTTGATTAAAACAAAATGAACACTGTTTCACTCTAGGCCACTACATACTGTTGATCTCTGGCATGGTGATCGATCCTTCGTGAATCAAACGAATAATCGATCTGTGTATGGCCACATTAACTCCCTTGGTATACTAATTAGCATGGATTTCACAATGGAGCATATCACTCACTTTTCACATACCCCCGTACCCCTTGCATGTTGGGCAAAGGTTTTCTTATAATCAGACCTCCAAAGCGGCTATTTTAGTTTTCTGTAGATTTTCTAGGGATTTTAACTAATCGCTAGTTTCAATTACTGGATTTTGTGTTCATTATAATCCCTGGCTTTCTGTATTATTAACAAATAAAATGGAAGGTGCTAGAACACAGAAAGATGGGCAGGAAGGCCTCAAACTTGCAGGGGGCAGGAACAATTGTCAATTACAGCAGGTGCGCTGGATAATCTCAATAAATGACCATCTTTAATATATTGCCCTTCGGAAGCCTGACCCCTTACACTTGGTTGACATGTACAGTTGAGCTTGTTTAGAATAAGCAGTTTAATTTATCTGTGCGCATGCATTTACTTTATAGATGCAAAAAAACATTTTGCAATCAAATGTTTATTTCATAGTGGCAACATATTATATTGTATTTGTGCATTACAATAGATTGAAAGTTTGTTGTGACTCATCTGGCCACATCTCAAAGGACTTACTTGAGGTGTACTGTGTAATAAAGTTAGTGACTTTTTTTTCTCCTTCATTCAGGTGTCTTCTACCAAGGCCATGTGCTCTGGAGAGAACGCAGTGTACATAGATGTCCCAGAAAAGTTGTGCTAAGTCCCAAAACAAAACACCATGTTTAAGGTTCTCAGATGACTTTAAATATATCATAAAGTCCCAGAATTCAGGCACAGAATCTGCTATCCGAGGTTTCTTCATCTCCAGTAGTTTTGCTGTAGATGATTCCCAGCATTGGGGATCTGCACGGCTTAGGGCAAGTGGGTCTACTTGGCCATGACAGCAGATGGTGTGAATGCCAAATATTCCCAGAAAGAGCAGTAAATATGTAAGTTGCATACTACTGTATGCTTGCACAGAGCGTCCAGTGATCATATCACTTTCAGAGTCCTACAAATACAAATAAACACAAAATAAGACAATGAGGTATGACATTTTAAAATATTTATCTTTTTTATATTCCATATTTAAATAAATCTATAGAAAATGTATGTCTGTCAGTAAAAATAATGAATCTCACTGTTCAAAATATTAAGCAAGATAACATGCAGAAAAAGTATACGTCAGTGGTTATGACTGCATTGCAGTCTTACAGTGCATCCAGAAAGTATTCGAAGCACATCACTTTTACCACATTTTGTTAAGCTACAGCCTTATTCCATTCTGGATTTAATTCATTTGTTTCCTCAGAATTTTACATACAACACCCCATAATGAAACATTTTTTTACTGTTTAGGTGTTGGCAAATTTATTAAAAATAAAAAATTTGAGAAAGCACATGTACATAAGTATTGACAGCCTTTGTAATGAAGCTCGAAGCTCAGGTGCATCCCATTTCCCCTGATCAACATTGAGCTGTTTAATTGCAGCTTAATTTACTACCTGTAGTAAATTCAGTTGATTGTACATGTCTGTAGACCTCTGAGACAGGGTTGTCTCAAGGCACAAATCTAGGGAAGGTTACAGAAAATTTTTTGCTGCTTTTAAATCCCAATGAGCACAGTGGCCTCCATCATCTGTACGTGGAAGAAGCTCAAAACCACCAGGACTTTTCCTGGTCGGCCACCTAAACGAAGGGCCTCAGTTAGTGAGGTGACCAAGAACCAGATGTTAGAGCAGAGGTCCTCTGTGGAGAGGGGAGAAGCTTCCAGAAGGACAACCCCCTTTGCAGCAATCCACCAATCAGGCTTGTATAGTAGAGTGGCCAGACAGAAGTAAAAAGCAGCCTGCCTAAAGTTTGCCAAAAGGCACCTACAGGATGAGACAAAGAATGAACTCTTTGGTGTGAATACCAAGTGTCACTTTGGAGGAACCCAGGCCAATACCATCACTTCAGTGAAGTGTGGTGGTGGCAGCATTATTCTGTGGGAATGTTTTTTCAGTGGCAGGAACTGGGCGACTAGTATGGATAAAGGGAAAGATGACTGCAGCAATGTACAGAGACATCCTGGATTAAAACCTGCTGCAGAGCACTCTTGAATTCAGACTGGGGCAACGGTTCATCTTTCAGCAGGCCCCTTAGCACACAGCCAAGATATCAAAGGAGTGGCTTCAGGACAACTTTATGAATGTCCTGCAGTGTGCCATCCAGAGCCCAGACTTCAATCAAATTTAACATCTCTGGAGAGATCTTAAAATGGTTGTGCATTGACGCATATCATCAAATCATAATGGAACTTGAGAGGTTCTGTACAAATAAATGGGCAAAATGGCCAAGGAAAGGTGTGCCAAGCTTGTGGCATCATATTCATAAAGACATGAGGCTGCCAAATGCATCAACAAAGTATTGAGCAAAGGCTGTGAATACTTATGTGCATGTGATTTCTCATTTTTTTTTTTTTAATAAATTTGCACTTTTGAGCTTTTTTCATGTTGTCATTGTGGTGTGTAGAATTCTGAGGAAAAATATTAATTTAATCCATTTTGTAAAAAGGCTGTAACATCAAAAATGTGAAAATGTGATGCACTGTGATTACTTTCCGGGTGCACTGTATATGCTGCCTCTAAAAAAAATGTCAAGTCCATTTGTACAATTACTACATCTTCAAGGATTATGATCTTTGCACAGGTTTATAGTATATATTAGTCAATGAAATTATGAAATTTATGAAAACTTTTATGAGTTAAAACACTTAAACAATAAGTCCTTGTACCGGTATGTACTAACTTTATATATATATAAATTTAGTAAAGTCTCTGTTAATAGCAACTCCAGCAACCGTCTTTCACAGTTGTCTTAATTTGCTTTTAATTAGTGTATATTAATATTAATTTCAAGTAAATACAGAGTTTATGGTATGTTATATTAAGGGATATATACAGTATAGCATCCCACAAGGCTCAGTCCTTGGCCCGGTCCTTTTCTCCCTCTACACCTCCTCCCTTGGCAAACTCATCTCCTCCTTTGGTCTGCAATACCATCTATATGCTGATGACACCCAAATCTATCTTTCTTCACTCCCTCTGTCCTTGACAACATCTCTCAGTGCCTATCGGCCATCTCTTCATGGATGGCTGACAGATTCCTTAAACTCAATCTGAGCAAAACTCATCATCTTTCCTCCATCACCTTCCAAGCCTCCACCCAACATCTCACTTACAGTAAATAACACGTAAGTCATCTCCCCTATTTCACAAGCTCGCTGCCTTGGTGTCACCTTCGACTCTGTGCTCTCCTGTACTCCCCACATTCAGAACATCGCTAGATCCTGCCACTTCCATCTCCGCAGAGACCACCAAAGTCCTGGTACACGCTCTCAT
>CM070039.1:43923548-43934953 GCA_036250615.1 Ptychadena robeensis
TGTACAGCGCTGCGTAATATGCTGGCGCTATATAAATAAATGTTAAATAATAATAATAATAATTGTTAAGCGTGTTTTTATTAGTGACTCTTAAGCAACCAGTAACTACATTTATCCACAATTTGGAATATAGCAGGCCAAGTGCAGTAAGGGTTGGGAGAAAAGGACTACACAATGCTAAAAGAGATTCAGCATGGCAGGAAGCAGGCACTAAATTTAGTGAGCAATGTTAGTACAGTTATGGAAAGTGGCATTATAAATAGTGATGAGCAGCATAGGCAATATTCGTATTCGCAACATTTCTCAAATTATTCTCCAAATATTCAAAGTAAATTTTCAAATTCAGATCTCCTTTTATTATAGTTTCGGAGCATCAGCAGTTGTAAAGCAATTTATTGTATTTGCCAGAACGTGAAATTGCAGCTGCAGTGGATCACATAAGACACTCAGAAGTAATTCTTTGCGAATATCGGTTCTTGTAAATGCGAATATTGTGTGTGTGCAATGCATTGTACTTCCACAGAACCGCAAATATCTGAGATTACGAAAATATAGAACTATATTTGAGATTTTTGCGAAAGTGCAGATTTTGCAATAAAAAGGGAAAAGAAAACACAGCAAAGAGAGTTGCACCTCAAAACCAAAAATCCATTATTTCCTGGAAAGTCCACTTTTGGGTTTTGAGGTGCAACCCCCGTTGCTGTGTTTTCTTTTATTGTAATTTTGGGGATTATGCCAATATTTCCACTACATAGCCAGGGATTCTCTATACCTTGACTAAAAAGGGAAATGTAAAAGGCTAATGTCTAACTTTTTTCCTTTTTAACCCAACTCACTTTTTTTCTCTTCTCATTATAAAGACAGATAAAGCCCCAAAAATATCCTGGGTGGAGGACATCAAATCCAATCAAATACTTTCTTCTCCAGCCTGTCAATGGCTCAGTCATGATAATAACATAACTCACAGCCTGCCCACTACCTGCCCACTCTAACAACTTCCCACTGCCTGTCAGGCCAATTAAAAGTTTTGTTAAACTGTTGATGAGTGGTGATAGTGGGAAACAGGGAACATAAAGTAGATTAGATATCAGCCTAACCAAAAAGAAGTAGATAAACCTCAGGAGAGGTTACTTTTATCATGTTTACCTAATGTATGCCAGATAGGATATTAAAGTTAAGTGCTCTGATTAGATTTTATATAGTTTGCTTTTCAGATGTTAATATAACATGCATGGCATACAACAACACTGTATTTCTTTAGCTTTTACAGTACATCTGGGTAAGCAGGACTAAAGCTAGCCATACACGGCACGGATTCCCTGGCTGATCGATTCAGCACCCGATGGATTCCGGCGATTCCGCCGGCATCCACAGGTGAGAACGATTAGCCAATTAGGGAATCCGATCGTGGCAGCCCACCTTGTACGGCCGGATCCGGGAGGGATCCGTGTCCGATGGATCGCCTCCCTGACCGCAACGCCCCCTGATCAGAGCAGAATCGGACCCGAAAAGACCAACAGGTTGGTTCTTCCTCGGATCCGATTCTGTGCCCCCGATCCATCGGACGCGATCGGACGGGCAAGGTGGGCTGCAGGGGATTCCGGCACGATGGATCCGCGTGCACGCGCCCGAAATCCATCGCGCCGGAATCCGGCACGAATCCGTGCCGTGTATGGGGGCCTTAACACTGTTTGCAAAAAAAACAGATGTCCATCTTCCTTCCTAAATAGGGAGTGCCATCCTAGTCTCCTTGAGTTTTATATCTACACCAAGGCCCTTCCCCAAGGCAAATGGTAGAAGGAGGGCTATTGGACCACATTGTACAATGTTGCGTATATGTGCAAAAGTTATTTGAATAGTATTATGGGTAATTCTGAATACATTTAATGTTTTTAGTTAAAACTTTCACACATTGGAGATAGTGGTCAAGACTTTTGCAGTGATTGAAGTATTTTGACATCTTAAATGAAGACTCGCTAAACTCTAGCAATCACACTATTAATCATACTCTTGATTGCTTGGTCACTAACATTTCCCAGCCCCTGAATGCTATTATTTCACTCCCCCAGGGTGCTTCTTTCTTAAATTTGCTCAAAACAAAAATCATATCATCAGTAATTAAATAATCAATAGATGAAAAGGAAATGTATTGTGTGTGAAACAGTAACTAACACCATACATCTTGGTATTTATCACATTCACAAATATGATTATTGAGGTAGTTCTATTTGCCTAGCAATTGTTTCCTGTCAATAACTTTGCTTTGTAGCCCAAGACCATGATGATCGCTTGCTATGGTAAGGAATAACAATAAACCACCTACCTATAACTGCTTACCCCTAGTGTAAGAATGCCCAATCTTATATTAGTATTGTTGGTCTTACCTCTTTTCTCTTATTTACCTGCGAACAAACTATAGGTAGTGTTGAGCTCAAATATTCAAATTGCGAATATATTCAATGAATATCGACTAGTCTAGAATTCCCAAATTTCGTGATTATGACAGCAGATAATGGCATATGTCGAATATTTATAATATAATGCATTGAGAAGCTTATGGCCATGCATTGCCAAAATAAATGCCACATGTGAACATTCATTTTGAAGGTAAGCACAATGTGATTATAATATGAAATATTAGTAAAATTATTTGCAAAATATCACAAATTTGAATATTGCCTATGCCGCTCATCACTAATTACAGGGACAGTTTTGTTTGATTGCAAGCTTTACTATCTGTAGCCCAATACCACATTTCCCATGGATCCTATATATCTTGTCCCAACATATTTTCCTTTGTAATTGAATGTAAATTGACTTCTGGTAAAATTTGTAATCAATTTTTTTATTTAGTTGTGTCTTTTTGAGCTGGGAACACACGTATAGATATGGGCCAGATCGATGGCCGCTTTGAGTGGCCATCCTTGTTTTCGGAAACAGGGATATCGGACATGACCGTAAACCACCGTCAATGTCCATTGCTTTGCATGGAGACCTCAGGCAAAGCATCGGTTGAGCTGGAGACACAGACATATCGCGCTGCTACAGGGAACCGCAAACGGCTCCTATATCGAGCCGTGTGTTCCCTGCTTTAGACCTTAAATGGGTATGATTTTCAGTTGTCTGTATTTAGTATCCCTCCGCTGTTAACTTTTATATGTCTCTTCTTTACCAAACCCCTTCTCTTCTACCCTTACCTGCTATATGCTGTGGTACATCTGTAGGCAGAAGAGATTTCCAAAACCATTAGTCCTTCCTGATCTTTGGCTGAGTACTAGGTTGTATCCTTATATCTGTGAATATCTATCTTGTTTTGTCTCAGCCATAATGAACCTGGGAACACGAAACAACTAGTAGTGATCAAGAATATTTGAATCGTAAATTTTTATTTAGAATATTGGTACTGTGGAGAATTTGCGAGATCTCGAATATAGTACTATATCTTCGTAATCCGCGAATATTCAAGATTTTTACATCATTTGTGTTGATCGCGAATATGTGAATTTTATTGCGAAAATCTTTTTTCGCAATGACGTTATTAATGACTGAATTTATGAATTTGTTGCGAATATTAGGTGAATAATTTAAGATACTTTATGAATATTAATATTGCCTATGCTGCTCATCACTATTAACAACCCTTACATTGTTTGGTTTAAAGGGTACTTGGAACAAGAGGTCATCTATTTCCGAGATACCCATAATGAGCCACGATACATTAACTATAAATAATTGCATCTTTTCTTTTTATTTGATAATTTGCAACGTTCAATACAATCCCAACACAGGCAATGTGTTTTGTAGCAACTTTACTGCAATTTCCAGAGGTTCAGTCAATATTGGATGTGTGCACATACACATGAAACAACTATAAACCTGTTGGTCATGACATTTGTACTGAATGCTCTATAAGAAAAAGTGGTTTATTATTATCACAGACAAGTGTTGAAAGTAATCATACCTAAACATCTCCTTACCACTAGTTACACAGTCCCCAACTAAAAATGAATAGATACTTATCAAAGTAACTGGCCATAGGTAAGCAACCGGTCATTACTGGTTCTAGTAAACACTTTGTTTTTTACCAATGGAATCTTTATCTTTTAATTTCTGGAGCCTTAAAAGCAGGGTCATTTCTCCCGCTATCCAAAGTACGCGGGCGCACAGGGACCCAGAAACCCACCTTGTAGCACCCCCCCACTCAACAACTTGGGACCTCAGGCAAAAATTTAGCATAGGGTTCCCTAAATGCTAGAAACGGCCCTGCTTTAAAGTCTAAATTTACATCTCTTGGGCTCGTTTTAGACTTTGTTCCAACTAATTCCACTATGTACCTTTCCATTGTTTTCATGTACACACAGTTAGTGATCATAAACTTTTCTGTGTCTAACCATCAGTCCCCTGCTGGTCATTAATAATGTTCAGGTTCATGCACCATATAAAACTCAGCAGCAGTTATTTTCTTTGGGTCCCAATTATCTCTTTATCTTCCATAGAAAAAAGTTTGTATCAGAATAATCAGATTGCACCTTTATTGTTCCATCTGTTATATTATTATGTATGTTAAAATTTGATTATGTGCTATGAGGCATTGCAGACAGTCCCTATTAAAGGAACAGATAAGGCACATGCTTTTAAGGGTTGACATGTACTACTGACGTAGACCACCCAGTAGTAGCATGCATTAAGCATTTCTATTGTCCCTGTTTTTGCAGTCTTTCCTTGTGCAGATGATACCCATTTAACTCTATATTTCCCAATTCAATTTGTTATGTTTTTTTGGTTCTAGCTTTTAATTTTTCTTAATCTTTGTTTTCTTAATCTTTTCATATGTGTATAAGAAAACATGTCAAAAAGTTTTTGCATTATGGTATTAGTTTTTTTCCCATCTGTTCATTTGCAAACCAGGTAGCTTGATCAGGCCTGTAATATACTTTCTTAGGGTGACCATGCTCAGAGCATACACACTGGGACACTGGAAGTCTCCCCATACCCTTTTCTGTGAGCTATGTTATGTGATGTATACATGGTTTACTATGTTCTTTTTTTGTATTTACCTTCTTTGGGTACCTATTGTCACAACTGTTTAAAAAGTCATCAATAAAAATTCTATTGGAAAAAAAATACATAAATTGTAGCCACCAATGGACAGCACCATTGGTGACCAACACTCCTAAGTATAGGTGACCATTTTTAAAGCAGGGTTTTCATTTAAATTAGAAACATAAACTATATATTAAATTAAATACCTACTATCATACCTACTATCATTCTGGAAAGATTCCCGAAAAAAACAGAAGCAGCAGAAACGTTGCAAAAAAACTAATTTGCAAAGGACTGTCTCCTCTAAAGATCTGGTGATTCAAATGACAAGGTATAGGTATGTTTATTCCATTTTTTTCTTTTCATGTAATTTAGAGCTACCAATGATGAGTGATTTGGGAAGAGGGGTCCAGAAATGTAAGTGCAGTTTTGAAGGAAGATTGGCTTTAAGTAAGTATATCAACAGGTTTTACTAGCTTTTGAGATACAGGATTCACCGAACTATTGTAAGCACCACTGTTAAATGCTTCCCTCAACCCTCCAACTGATGCATTTGCTGGGCAACTTGGACTGGCAATGGAAGTTTAAATAACAGGCATACGGACATGATAATTTGGTTATACAATTATGTTACAGGGGTAAACAAGTGTTAACATTGTTTTCTATAACAAAAAACTTTTGCATTATAAACTGAAAACTATGAACTAGTAATGCTATCTTGGCATTCCATTTAAACTGAGATTAAATTAATAATGTTAATATACTAATATATAAAAAAGTTGTTTTGCTACCACTGATTGAACTGAGTGAAGTCTGGCTGCAGTCAGAACTAGTTGTTGCAAGTTGCAGGGGTTAACATGATTGGCAGGGAACTGGCATTTTAAGAACATATATATATATATATGTTTATGTGTTAGTACGGATATTCCCAAAGAGCTAATTTCTTCTGACATACATGCAAATGATTGACGTAGTTAAAGCGTGCCATAAACATGTATTATTCACCAAGTATATTTGCTGAAAATCCTTTCAAGATTTATCAATCATTTAAAATTCCACAAGAAGCAATAAGTAATGTAAGCATGCAAATGTGTAGGACAGTTCTTATCTTCTATGAAATCATAGTCAGATCCTATGTCCTTTACACTTTGAACACAGAGTTAAACTGTTTAGCTGATCAATTTGTATGGAACACTTACAAGCTCTGTCCCTGTCCAGCGTGCTGAATCACACCCAGCTCTCTTCTATAATGTACTATTACTATTCAGTCTGCTTTGCTTTATTTTCTAAGGCTACACATACTAGACCCCCCTGTAATACCATTTATACTAAACACTGATATCTCCCTTTTACTTCTTTACAATGTCAACATGCTGCATACTAATCCAAAGCGAGTTGTATCTTACCTCTTTCAGTTGCGTTATGTGAGAAGAAAAATCTTTTATTCCCAGGAAGGTGAAACTTCTTTGACAGCCCTGGATCTCTGTCTGATCCCGATTTCACAAAGGCTTCTGTTGCTCTTTTTTTTAATAAGGGGGGAGTGACCCGGACTCCTTTTATTGTACGTCAAAGCTCAGTGAAGAATCACCCACCCTTTGAATCTTGGAGATCTCAATGAACAGTCAATACACTGATTTTTTTTCCTTCCTTCTTCCTGATTGCTAGGTAATCCTCTATTAACTCAATTCAGCATGGAATAGTCTCTGGTCTGTTACAAATAGCTTCAATGAGCTATGAGATGTTATTGAACTAGTTGGGAAGCTTAAGCTAGGATCACATTATTAACTATCCCCATGTGTGAAACTTTCGTCATCAGACTGTTTTTACGTAGTTAACTCTTCCAGGATCCATCATGAACACTTTATTTTAAGAGTAAAATCAATAGAAAAGTGTTATATACCTAAGCCAGTTGCTACAGTCACATAATGGTAGCTTTTCTGTTGATTATTAAATGTTCCCATCTGAATTCTGTTTGGTTGTTATCTGTAGTACTGTCCCTGGCATACACTTTTCAGTATTTTTTGGGGTAAATATTTTTTTTCATCATTACTCTGTGATGTTTATATTTATTTTCATTTATATTTGATCTTCATTCATGATGGGAGTCACTACACATAATTTGTGAAGGAAAGAAGACTGTAGACCGCACAGTCTATCAAGGAGGAAACGGTATTAGTATTCTAAAGCTAGCCATACACGTGTCGGATTCCATGGCCAATTGATCACTCACCCAATTGATTCCGGCGATCTCAGCGGGAACATGTTGGTTCTCTGTCAGATCCAATTCTGAGCCCCCGATCAATTGGACGCGATCACTCGGACAAGGTGGTATGCAGCGATCGGATGCTCTTAAGTGGCTGATTGATTGCAGCTCCCATTCCCGCTGAGATCACCGGAATCAATTGGGTGAGTGATCAATTGGCCATAGAATCCGACACGTGTATGGCTAGCTTAATAAGAAGGAGTTTTATAGAGGATTATAGATTAG
Organism: Ptychadena robeensis; assembly: GCA_036250615.1. Lineage (NCBI taxonomy): Eukaryota > Metazoa > Chordata > Amphibia > Anura > Ptychadenidae > Ptychadena > Ptychadena robeensis. The sequence continues at coordinate 43,931,080 of CM070039.1, forward strand.
ATATCAATCACAATTGGCTGCTTGGCGATTAGTAAATACAATTCTCCTAAACAGCATACACTTCTGTTTAGGTGGTAGCATGCTGTCTTTTTTGTACATGTTGATCCTCTTGCCATAGCTTTTTTCATTTGATAGTCTATATTTAACAACACTTTCACCTTAAAAATATTGTGATACATTAAATAGTTTTGTGTCATATTACTTTTAATATCTTTTAACTATATTTTATCAAAAACAACAGAAGGTATGTATAGAAAAAAAATTATTGCAGCTTATTCTGGGCCCTTCAGGCTCCAAATTGTCTCAGCCCATCGGTCTTGGAACCACTGGCCTGCCTCCGTCAGGCAATGACGTGCCATGAATGTAGTACCGTGACGGAGGCCTTGCCAGCGCATAGTGGAGCATTTACAATTTAATAGAATTAGACTAGGTCTGTATATCTTTATTTAGTCTTCCTTATAGATGGGTAGCATTGAAGTAATGTAAATGAAGTAGGTTTATATTCATTGGCTGCAGTGAGTCATCCTTGTAGGTGACAACAAAGTGATCAACAGACTAATACTGCAAAAGATATACAGTGAGTAGTAGTCCAACCAGAGAATGGATAACACAGAATGTCTCCTGTTCATAGCATTTCTATAAAGTACCATAATGTGAATTTCTTGAAAAATTGTCCAGGGGGAGTGGAACAGGTTTTACTTGCAGAAGCTTTTCCCCAGGTATTGTATTAGAGGTTGTGTCATCTGAAATACATGACAGAAAGGAATAGCCTGGGACATGAATGTATAATATTGTATTATTATATAATATTTATATAAAGCATTTATGTGTATGCATGGACAACTCTTTTACTTTTTTTTTTAAATCCAGTGCGTGTGGTGTGGAAGGGGTACTAGCAAAATTGGGAAATATGTAAATGTCAGAATCAAATGGACTGACAACTGTGGAAAAGAAGAAGGTGTCTGTATCCCTCTTTGCTTGAGTTTTATACTAAGCAAAGTGCTTCTTGGCCTGGTAGGCCAAACAGTTCCCCGGCAGTTGGCCCACCACAAACATTGCGTGTTTGCAGTTCCCCAAAGGGGCATTCACTTCTGTTGTTTAATCTGCCACCCATACTTAACATGGAGGCAAAATTTAACCTCACACCCCACAGTCAGATGGGGCAGGACACCCAATTAGATATTTTTGCTAACATAGGGTCTGGTAAGCTCTGGAAAAAAGGGGTCATGAATGACCTGGGGTCCCTCCCTTTAAGAGCATACCAAACCCCTTTTGGCAAACCTGGAAGAGCAGGAAAGGGGGCACCCTATCCCACCATACCTCAATGAAAGGGAGACCCTTCGTAAAGGTAAGGGAGTTTCTTCCCCACAACAATGCCCAGGTGTTGTGGGGGCTAATTGGGTATCTCTTTTAACAAGAAGACCCCCGGATCCCACTCCCCACCATATTAAATGTTTCCCACCTTATAATTCAATGTGCAGACGGTTCAATGACCATTATATACTCTTTCTGGTACAACTAAATAACTGATTAAGTCGCAACATATGAACAGTTGCATTACCATCTAGAACTTTTCCATGAACAGTGCTTACAGCAGGTGTTTAATATTGACATTATTTGGAGAATATTGATGGACTAGAAAGGTCTCCAAGCAAAACTGTTTTATTTATTGCAGCTATTGATTGTGCCAAAATCATATGTCAAATGTCTGAAATATTGTCCTAAATCACTGCAAAAAAATTGTGTATATAGTTAAAAAACATACCTTAGAAACTATGAAAAGAAGGAATTTATTTTTATTCTAATATTTGGCAAGGTGTTAACATTCAAAGAGCAAACAAAACTGTCACATTTATTGCTGTTAATCATACTATTGATTTTTTTTAGATGTAAACTGTGGAGAGGTTTCTCACAAATTATAATTTGTGTTTGGTTGCTTTATTACACAGGAAATCTGTAATATTTTTATATATTTATATATTGTAATTGATGATAAATAGCTGACACTTTGGTTAATGAAGTCCTTGCTGTGAGGTGTAAAGTGTTTCATGGAACCTATTTAGCTTGTACAGTCCACAATACATGGCCAACCCTATACATTATGATACTCAGCCCACCGCAACACTCAAGTAAGTAGTTGCCACTTTTTGTGCAGGCAGGCACTGACTAACTGCCCCCAATCTCTGCCATTTACTTCTACAGTCCAATTGGGGCTATGCTCTTCCATTGCACTAGTATGAGTTTACGAGCCTAAAATAGTGGACATTATCTGTCTATGTAGAAAAGATACCCAGGTCACAGATCATGTAATCTGAAATACAGAGTATACAAAGCTAAGAACGTCTGCCCAATAGGGAGGGAGTTTCTAGCATCGCCACAGCAAGTGAAGAAGATCCCCCGATCCCTGGCACACTTATGGCAAAGTGGGTCAAAGTAGCAGGCCCAGGCAAATAAGCATTTGGGCATGAATCCGCAGCACAATATATAATTGTGAGTGGCGACATTCATAGAAACCATGGGCACCTGTGAAGCACCTATTCCCATTGGTCATTGGTCTGATACGAGAAATCCCAAATCCATAGATCATTTGGAACATGCCATAGATTGGTAACCAAAAGAGAACCTATCTAGCAGATATTGGTAAGCAGTGGAGACCAGAAGACCTTGAGGAGGAGTGCAGGTAAAATAAAGGTGAAAGAAATGAGATTGCAGTGTAGAAAAGGAAAGCACCATCCTGCACTATCTGTGCCAACCTGTGAATCCCATAATGTTTACAATAGACTGTGCAAGGCATGCCAAGAAATTTCCTATAGTGGACATTATCCCATATTGGTGTATATGAGGTAAAACCCGTAATATACACTAACGCTTTCATTATAACCCATACCTTGTGCATCAGGTAAAGAGTGGGGAGATATCAAAAGATCCAGCTTCCAAAGTTCAGCACAGGTTCTCAGTGCTGGAAAAGTCAACCAGCAAGGTTCAGACAGGGGAGTGCTGCCCCAGAGGCCTGGGAGTATCAGAGGGTGTTTGCTGTAAGATAATATTGCCAGGGGTTTGGCAATGCAAGGCTCCTGGTAACCCTTATATTGAAACCCTCATAGCCTGGAGTCCCCCAGATCAACACAGCCAAAAAGAAAAAATACAAATGTAGGTCCCCTGGGGACAGGAGGAACAGGTGCCAACCAAAATAGTAGAAGGCAAGCATAGTCAAGAATGGTGATCACTCCAGTGCAAAAACAATGTGTAGGCAGGTGGTGGACAACAAGCAAAAAATGAATAAAGGAGAGGGGGGGGGGCATTTACAGCAGGTCCCACAAGTGGAGTGCCCTTTCACCAGATTCAGCACTAGCTAGATAAGGAGAGGGGTGGCTAGCCTCAAAGGATTTAGGTGGTAGGAAGGGACAAAACCCAAATAAATAGGTTAAAAGGTTACTTTATTTTGCACAGTTATAGTCATTTCTAGCTATATAAGGAGAAGGGTGGCTAGCCCAATAGGATTTAGGTGGTAGGAAGGGACAAAACCCAAATAGATAGGTTAAAAGTTTACTTTATTTTGCACAGGTATAATAATTTCATCACCCACATGAGTAAATACATTTTCCACCAAGTGCAACATCGACTTCATAAATAGATTAAAAAGATGACATATATCCGGAAGAGTAGATAGCAAAAGACATAGATATGTTTTTATCCTCTACGTGTCTAGCCCTAGCACCAGGCCTCATTAGGAGGAATTTACACCAATCTTGGTTAAAACCAAGTATGTGCTTAGATAATATCTACAATGAAAACAAAGTAGTAGTAGATATGGGATATACAAAGTAGAATATACACATCATGAAAACAGTAAAGACGTTGTTAAATGCACATG
>CM070039.1:43959519-43970182 GCA_036250615.1 Ptychadena robeensis
AAAAAAAAAAAAAAAAAAAAAAAAAAAAGAATTACATTTTGAGTTGAGTTTGAGTTAAAGATATAAAAGTTGAGAACCACTGATGGCACATGGTGCCTGCCTATGTTTCTAGTTTGTAGACTATAATATATCACTGACTGTTATGGCCATAAACTTTCTTTAAATAAAACATATCCTAATTCCATGTAGCCACGGCTGCAGTTACTAATAGTGATGATCGCGAATATTCGGATTCCGAATATTAATCGCGAATATCGTCAATTCGGAAATTCGCGAAGATGGTGAATATATTGCCGAATATTCGCAATTCCGGATATTCGGTATTTTTTATCCATTACACTTCCCTCTCAATGTGAGTGGACGAATGGGAAGGCTGCAACAAGAGCTTAGCAACACAATCAACAGATTTTTAAATGAATATTGGGGTGATGCGAATATTGCGAAAATCGTCACTTTTAAAATTCGCATAAAAATTCGCACCATGTTAAACATATATTGCGCGCGCAAAATTCGCAATAAACTGCCGATATTCGCAATAACCAAAAAAAAAACCGAATATTGCCGAATGCAAATATTTTCCGAATGTTTTCCATAAAATTCGCGGCATGCCACGAATACGAATGTTGCCTATGCCGCTCATCACTAGTTACTAAAAAGATTAGGATACTAAAAGATTAAGGTATGGAAGAGTAACTATTGCAAGTGAAGGTGTTTTGTGACGTAAAATAAGTAAAGATGAACTGTAGCAAATAAAAGTCAAATGTGCTTAAAACAAATTAGAAAAATCAAGTATAAATCAGTGGGTTGACTGTATCAATCTTGTAATACACCTACATTACCGCATAAAATAAGAGGATTATACAAAGAATTACATATTTACATGCATGTGGGAGACAATAAGGTGATAACAGAAATGTGCATATGAGCTTGGCACTTTTGTGATTAATTTGAATGAGTAGCTATAGTTCTGCTTACATACATTATGTACAAAATTTCCATAACAGAAAAAAATGGAGCGTAATTATATTTAGAATTATTACATATATATTCATTTACAGTTTAATAAAGGTGTACTTTTTGGTTTCAAGCATACAAACCTTAGATCATCCGTGTTGTGCCAAAATTTCCTGCATATACATGCTTAGTCTTCTCTATTAATGTATGCAAGCCCAACGTGCCAACCCTACATGCTAAAAAAAAAAGAGAGGGGGCCAATGTGTGCGCATGTACATTTTTTTTTCTTTTTCATGTATGTGATATATATAACATATATGACATACATACAGTATATACATATATAAATATATGCATATATTTATATGTAGTTGAATATATTGTTTTACATACACATAAAGCTTTTGTCATCTGAAAAATCTTTCAATTCATTATATTTAAAGTTCTATTTTCATATATACATGTCCTTAATATTTTACTCTGAATTTGTATGACTTCATGTCCACTCTGTCAGTGCAGAGAAATCATGGCTTAGATTTTGAGAAATGTTTTTTTTCTGGGTTTAAAGACTGCAAAGCATGTATTAACGTAATGTTTTTGTCCATGTTCCACGATGGTGTCACCACCTTCCACATCAGTTGGACATGGTTGGTTCAGTAGCTACATCTACAGTATGTTAAATTTTGAATGCCTGTTTAGTGCTATGCCATGCAACTTTGCTTTTTTCTTCAGTAAAAAAATATCATGCCTTGGTTTTTCCTTAGTGTTCTTTGAGAAGAATTAGTCATGCTTAAGTTCGAGGAAGTGTACTGAGCGCCAACCAGTGAAGTGGTTTTCTCATTTTCAACAGTAGATTTTCAGAAAAAACTATTGCACCTTTTTTTGTAATGTTATATTGTAGGCTGAATTGGAGTTCCAGAGAAGACCTTTACATTCTGAGAAAAAAGCCAATGAGGATTTTATGTCAAAATATCAAAGGCTAAAATTTGATGGCCATGGATGAGATGGAGTGATGATTCCCCATAGTTGCGACACCACTGGAATCCTTGACCAAGAGGTGTAGGAAGACAATATCTGAGTTGCCTCATATTCCAGACTGAGATGGGTCGTATCTTCTCTTTTTGACATTTCTTCCAAGATGTAGCAAACGAAGGCAGAAGGAAAGGCAGAGAATCATTAGTGGCATATAATAAACACAAAGTAAACATATAAATGGTTGTGTATGGAAGAAAGCAGATCACCATGAGGTAGTGTTGCACAAAATACTTTACTACAATCAGAACTTTACAGTCATTTATGACACCAATAAAAGTGATGTAATAATGCAGTACTTGTGTTCAGAACTTGTGCGCTGCATCAGATATTAGTGATAACAATACAGAGGTGACAGTACCATTTGGTGAGTGCCCATCTACCATGCAATCCAGCCATTCTCTAAACAGATGGAAGGAGAATGGAGTCATCCAATGGTTAGTAAAGAATTCCAGATGAGTATACAGCCATTTCGTTAAAATGGTAAATGCATTGAGCAGTGATGTCCATTCTCCTTTTACAGCATACTAAAATAGTGCATACCATTACAGTGCAACAACAAACACCGGGTGCAACCTCCTCATAATCTGGCTTTATGTGGGGCATCAAGCAGAAGGGCTCATGCATTCGATCTGGATAGGCATATGCACTACTACCGCCCTTAGGTTAGCATGCAAAAACAGAACAGTAGTTTAGGGATATGCATATGCAGCCATGTGTTCTGTGATACACTTGTGAAAAGTTTTATTGGTTAAAAAAAAATTAAGATCCTCAAAACATTTTTCACAAGATTAAAGCAGGCAGTTTTAAATATTAATGAGATACAAGCAAAAATGTATAAGCAATGTTAAAGCCTTTAAAGGGTACAATACACATGTCCTTAGCCCTAATATAATCAACACAGCACAATACTTTATAAATTATCCAAATTTTATAGATACAACAAAAACACAACTCACCAGACCTAACAAAACTATATTTTATGCTATAGTACAATGCGTGTAACTTAATGATATTTACAGCAATGTCAAAAAGACAAACGGACGAGGCGTGGCATATGATGCCAATAACAGCAGCAATTAAGCTACTGATAGTATGGCAACAAACCCTGTTTTGCTACTTCTCTAGGAAATTAATATATATTTTTACTAAACCTCAAAGTTAATCTTTGATTTGTCCATTCAAGAAACTTTGCAATTGAAACCCCCAACACTTTTCTCTTTCCTGATGGAGCCCTAAGAAGTGGTTGAACACTCATAGCATCTCTTTAGGCCTTCAGTACTATATTATGGTAAGAACAAAAGAGAGTCACAAGTGGGAACTTTAAGTACAACTCAAAATATTACCAAAATACTCCCAAATCAATTTTTGCCTCATAAATAGACACAGACCTTTCATCAGATATTAATGTCAATCTTTTACCTGGTATGGAGTGGCAAGGCTAAGTTCTCTTAGGCTATACTAAGGTTATAAACACAGTTTAGGAACCCAAGATCACCGGCTACCCATCCTAGAAATCGTAACCACTTAACAGAGAGGCATGATTATATTCGATCACATAATTATAGTACTTTTGTTTACTGGATTTTTGCAGTATAATATTTCATATTTTTAATAAGGATAAAATGTTATGTGTGGGGACAATTTTAATTCAGAAATATTTACTCAAATCTCAAGAATAACCCAGAACAATCTAAATAATAAACAGAAAGAAATTTACAAAGTATTTTTTCATACTTCTATTTCTCATTGTGTTCATATTCACAGAAAAATACTCAATTAAGCTAACTTACATCTTAAATTGCTGGATCAGTCTGAAAATATCAGGGCAGATTGAAATTCCTAGCCACAGTGTACAAATATGGATAGAGATATCTTAAATATAGAAAGGCCATATAAATGGAGACATCTGTATGATAACAAATAATATGATGTCTTTTTTTTCTTTTTATGTTTCCAATCAGATCAGATTTAAGTGTACTGTAGTCAATATAATCAAACAAAGCTTTGTTTAACAATCTCAATTTCCAGTTGTTGAATTACAAGTTGATTGGCCTAACTATGTTACTATTTTTACCTAAATTTGCACATTTTCATTGGCAAGCTACTGTTAAACTAGTGGTGGATACTGCCAGGGGGACACTAATATTAAAAAGAAAGTAGCACTCTTTACAATTTATTTTCATATATCCTATTAGTGGTTGTACACACTGATAATGTGGTAGTTTTGTGATCCAGGAGGATGGGCTACTCATTCTTTTCAGTTATTTTACTCATCTGACCAGCGGCAGCGATTATGCAATCCTATGAAGTTTTTAACCAACATTTACAATTCACATGTCTAGGGAAATCCCCATGAACCTGCTAAAGAAGAACTCCTCTCACACCCACCCTTTATGATCATCAAGGCCAAATAAAAAAAAATGTATTTGAAAGTTAATGCTAGGGCAGATATTCAAGGCTATTTCCCTAAACAGGGATTGACAGTGCCCTTGTCTGGCTACCAGCTTTGGGAAGGTAATTATCACCCATGAATAAGGTGGGCCTTCAAAGTTTCCCTAAAATGCATTTATCCAGAGAAACTCTATCCTAAAACCTAGTTGGGCCTTGCTAAAGGAATTAAATTTTGTGGCTTGTTGAAATCTTTAACACTGTAAAGTAAGTCAAAAGTTCTCAAAACTGCTTTGTGGAAGGACACTGAGAAGTATTCATGAATGCTGAGTTAATATATCTCTACAATGTAATATCAGTAATAACACATACTACAGTAATATTTTACTTTGTTAAGTAAATTAATACATCAAGTATTTTTATTATATATTTTTTTTTTATAATACATTTTTTTTTTCGCAGTAATAAAGGTGCAGCAGCTATACTTAGTAAAGAGGGTTGGAACCCACTCTCCCATGTTGGGTATATGGAGGGGATATTGTATCTTCAATGATGATGAGCAGAGGTGGGAGAGTCCAGTCAAAGTTAGACATTGGAAACCCACCTCTTCAGTTTGGCCCACCCATCTTCTCATTCCTAACCATTCCAGCCCTACCCCCCCCCACCTATTGTATACTTTGTTCCCCCAACCTATTAAATTGTAAGGCTGATCAGGCTTCTGTGTCATAACCTGTTCCTGTGTGTTATCTATATGTTTTCTCAACTCTCACTTATCTTAAAGCTCTGCGTAATATGTTGGCGCTATATAAATAAATTATAATAATAATAGCAATGAGTGACAAAGTTAAGTGACAAAAAAGGCAAACAAAAGATTAACAAAAAGCCTCAAAAAGGTCCAAGCCAAGAAGCTAAGACCCAGCCCTTACCGGGCAGAGCGCCTCCACCAATAAAATAGGAGATGAGAAGCAGTATAAGGGAGTAAGACATGTCCCATCATCACCCATTTTTGTAGGCAAAAGGCAGAGAAGAAAGAAAAGATAAAAGTTAAAGCAGGGGAAGGGGGTATAAAACAGGGGGGCAGGCAAGGTAGCCTTGGGAGCAGGAACTGGCGATGAGGCCTGGTCAGGAGCTGAGTCTTTAAACATGATCCAGGTGGCAAGAATCTGGCAATTAGAGTTGGTAATACTTAAGGTGAGATCCTCTTTATGTGTTTCAGATCACGTAACCACTCCTTTCCAGGGCCTGGGGATAACGGCCCGGATGACCATCAAAAAGAAACTTGTTAGGCCTTTCCTTTGAGGGGGCTTGATATAAGAGAGAGAAGAGCAATTGCCGGATCAGGTGAAAGCGTGTTACTGGAGACTTTGGAGTAGACATGAAAGACGTGTTCCCAGGAACAGAGTACTGTCGGACATTGCCCCATTGTGCCCACTGCTGATTTACACCACCAGCAGATCTGTAAAGTAAACAGGAAGATGTTATGAAGAATGGAGTGAGTGCTGTACTACCTGCAGAGGATTTTATAGCTATGCTTGTGTATAAAGCTAGTGACACTAGATTTGTGGTTAAGGTTAAAGATTTTCAGGGGCTCCCTGGTGTCAAGGGAGAGCACGAGTTTCCGTTACCACGCCTGTACATAATGGAGAGTGGAACAAGAGGCTTTGGCTAGGAGAATGGTATAAATCAGGCAAATGCCATGTAGTGGTTTAGAGGAGGCCAGGCACAAATCTTCAAAATATGGTGGCATGATTAGTGAAGCCTTTAGCTAGTAACCATTGGAGAAAGGCCGGTTTGCCCATTACTGAGGGCAGAGGACCAAGAGGGGATAAGAGCTGATAGAGGCGTAGTGAGGAGTCCCATGGTGGGATAAAGAAGGGTAGGATGGAGGACAGTGGGCGATCTAGATGAAGGAGCCAAGGTAAGGATTGGGGAGGACGCAGGGATATGGAAGAGTCTAGGGTACCCCACAGTTTATCCCCATCTGAAAAAATCCAGTCAAGGACATGCATGATTACCGCTGCTCTGTAATACAATTCAAGGTGCATAAGGGTCACACCACCAAATCAAGTTTTTTTTTGGTGGCAGATTACCTTACATTGTTTAATAAAACCTTAATTAAATGCATGCTCAGATAGATAATGAAAGGAGCCAAAATGTAGTATTCAAACCAGAACTTCAGTCTCAACATTTTGTAAATGTATGTGCATACTCTCAGAAGCTCCCATTCCTCAAGGTGGTGCTTCTCACTGTTTCCTCTTAAACTTTGCACAAGTATTAATGTTCTTAACAATATAGAGCTTGGATGACAACCAATATCATCTAAACGCCTCCTCCCCAGCCTGGCTGTCATGAATCCTACCCATGTAGTCCACATATTAATGAGGGCTACATGATGGAAGTATTTTTATAGTGACCCCATCATCTATGGACATTGCTAGTAGGATTCTACATGTAGATCAAAAAAACCCACCGACTGCCTCTGATATCAGACAAATTAATTAGAGCAGATAATTTATTCAGACATATTTTAGTTTTAGATCTGCATAATCTAATTCTATATATTGTCTTGCTAAAACATTCTTGCTGCTAAAGCGTGTCATGAAATATGTAAAAGATTAATTTGGAGGCCACGCATCTGCATGTTTATTTCCAGTGCATTCTCTATTTTAGAGCAAGGAGAGACATACCCAGAAAATTGTTCGTTGGTATCAGCTTAACTCAAAAGAGTTACAGCTGTGTGATACGTACCCCCTGATTTTAAACGCACCTACTGCTTTCCTGTAATTATCCATGTTCTTGTATTCTAGTATATATGAACATCACAAATAATGATTTCAAAGCAAATGGTTAGCAATCAGCTTATTTTGGTTGTCAATACTGAAAAGTGCTAATTATAATTACTGTAATTGCTAATTTTGCATAACAGCTTAATTAAATAATCTAACTGATTATTTGCTAAAGATTACTGCTCATTCTTACTCATGTGTTTTTATATTGTACGACAGGTTGATATGGTCATTGAGCACCCACCACCAAATGATTGTACCATAAAAGACCAAAATGTACACAGACAGTAGCAAATAACTCACTAGAGCCCACACAAAACAGATCCAATCAACAATACAGCACACCACCACCAACGTCATTTTTAAAAAGAACTTTGTTCACATTGGCAGTCTTACACAAAAGTCCATGATACCAATGCCATTCCACTATAATCTACATATAAGTATAGTTAATTGATTTCTGCCCCTTCAAAACCAACATGCACTTTAAGCTGTGAGCTAGGCTATTTGATTGAGGTTCTGCTACAGCATATACAAAATTTTTATCTATTTCTTTTTTATAAGTGTTAATATATAATTTTATTGTTTTAATGAGTGACACTTTTGGTGCAAAGATAATACTATATTTAATACCTTAAAATAAAATGATTGCAGATTTTAAATGTCATTACAAAAATCCTAAAAAATAAATATAAACTGGATAGGGAGAGTTGAATATCTTAAGGTGCTTTTATATGAAATTAGATTCCTAACTCTACTGAGCCAAGTTACGTTGGTGATATAGAATATGATACAGATTATATTAAACTTTAAATATTACATTTTTTTAATTACATTTTTTTCTCCAGCCAGATCCCACTGGGTGAAAAAAAAATTTGGGTTCATTACAGCAATTACATTTTTAACCTTAGCCTCAATTTAATGTATCCTCATTGTTTCTTCCTTACTAAAGAAACAAATCATGTTCAAAGGGAATTTTAAAAGGAATGTTCACTTAGTTACTGAGATGAAGCCGTCTTTTATCATTCAATAGCATGCAAGCAAATCTTCACCTCTTTGCTAAGCTAAGTGAAAGTATCCTTGTAACTGAACAATTTCCTTTAAAAGTGAACATGCACTTACTCTTTAAATAAATCAGCCATATTAAATTCATAGCTTTTTTTAATACAGTTAAACAAAGGGTTCAAAGGTCCCTAAGGTGGACATTATATACAGCTATGTTTTCATTATATGATTTGGAGGCATTTTTAATAATGTGTTTGTATTGCTATGTAAACCTGGAAAAACATAAATTTACTATTTTACATAATTATTTTACAGGTCATTTACTGTCCAAATACAAGGACTTGATTTATATTAGCATTAGGTGAGAAGTCAGTTAAACCTGCTTCCTTTTCCTGAGTATCATAAAAAGTAATGACCAGAAATGACATTATTGATTACACATACTATCCAAGTAAGATAAATAATTGTAGAACCATGTACTTTACAAAACAACAAATTTGCATTGTAAATCTACATTATTAAACACTTTGAATGTGTACATACACTTTGCATTTTATTTTGTGTTTTTTTTATTATAGAAAATTAAGATTTACATTATCTTGTCACCCAAGTGTCAGGCACCGTTTCATCTTTGTGTGAGCCTGCCCTGGATCATGTAGCAGAAACTCATAATGTTGTGAAAAACAATTAAGCATAGAGTCATGGCATAGCCACTGAAGAGAAGACATGCGTTGTTCCTTACTTAAAGCCCCATCCAGTCCCCCCAAGGACAATAGCTGCTACCAGGATGGCACCAGCGATGGACCCTATTATAAGGTTGGTAGCACTAGGACCTGTAGTAAAGGATCATGGGAAGAAAAACATAAGCACCGAAGACAAAAGGGAAACTCAGACAAAAAATGTTGTAGTCTAAGAAATGAAAATAAGTTTCCAGGCTTATTGAATAAAACAATGAGAACTTTATATGAAGTCCAGGATTTAACCTTCACAGGCAAAATTACCCTAAAATTAGTCTGATTTTACACTGTCTTATTAAATAAGCCTTTTTAATTTCTCATCTAATGAATATACATTTTGTATCATTATATCATAATTGTTTTGCTGCATAAAATGAAGAAATGTGATTGTAGTGCGTCTATTCTCACAGTTATAGCAACCTTGTTTACTTATTTATTTCAAAATAAAACACAACAAATTTCCTTCTTGTGATCCAGACTAAAAAATTATTGTTGGAAAAGTAATTAGATAAAAGTACTAAATTGCTTTCGTTTTGTGAGAGGTAATTAGCCCACCCACTTAAAAGTGGTATTTGATTCTACAACATTTGAATATTCTCTAATATACAAACTATAACATTCACTCCAGTCTATTCTAAGTTAAGAAAAATAGGGGTCTTCATGAATTCAAAGAGATCATTAAACATCTAAACACTACACTCTGACTGGAACATTTGAAACATCAAAGCAGGCTTTTGTCATTTACAAGCAGCTATCAAACACTGTGAGGCAGAAAACAGGTTCAAAAAGAAAAGGGTGTCCAGAAGAAACCGTTTGTGCAATTATCTTTAAGGAGCAGAGAACAAGTGAAGAAACTAAAGGGTCCTTGTCTTTATTGACACACACCTCAACTTGGCGTTTCTATGACCTAGACACTTTTCATATAAATGTACACCTCATTCATTATTTCTGAACATTATTGTAACATTCCTTAACATTCGTTTTACAGCTGTAGGAAGAAGGACCAGAAACACAGACTATACGCTGAGGTATCTCATTTAACAAAAAAAGTACTAAAAACGTATGTGAATGTTACCTATACTGGCCCATCAGTCTATCATTGCATCCTTGGCTTTTATGATAACTATCCAGTTAATGTCATATTTTAATTTAATAACCCAAAGCAAGTGAGGAGTTCTGTCTTCATGGCATCTTTCTTTCTCCACATGCTTGTTCCAGTAGAGTGATTCTAAAATGTATTTACACCAAAACAGGCAGCTAAGGTTCTGAAGATGAGGTAAGCAATGGCATCATTCTTATTTCTCATAGTTCCTCCAATCACATTGAATACCTTATTGCCCTGGCCAATTTTGAGATCCATTTTTTCCAGATTGTGGTCTAATGGTAAAAGGAATTTATGTCACAGTATCCTGCTTGAGTATTAACAATTTATTGGGGTTATACTTCAATTAATGAGCATTTGGATTTTCCTCCCAACAACACTGTACTAATATAAGAACAAATTTTCTAATGCTACAAAGCGATACCGTGTACACCAATAATAATAGCGGTGAACTGGATTTAGAAAATATTATATACTAAGACTGTGATAAAATGGGATATCTATTATTTTGGAACCAAGCTTAAGTGTATGTTCCTTCTTCGATTACTCCCTAATATTATGAGATTTAGGTAGATCAGTTAGGCAGCAACAGTATTAGAATTTTTGGGAGGGGGAGGGGGGAACCAACCCTCAGGGGTGGCCAGCCCCAGACGGAC
>CM070039.1:43984147-44045837 GCA_036250615.1 Ptychadena robeensis
TTGTTTTTTAATGTTCGCCTGCCCATTGAAGTCTATGGGGTTCGCCGGGTTCGCCGGCTTTTTGGGTCGAAACCTCAAGGTGGGCACCCCTGTGCGGGCGACCGACCACTATGCGTTCGGTGGGAGTGTGCACGCCGGTTGATCACCCGCAACTATGGCTGGAAATTGGCAAGTCTATGGCCGGCTTAAGGTAGGTAAATGTCACTTTTGGCATATATTGACTCTGCTTTGCTGACTTTTACTTTAATGCACACAATATAAAGGGTCTGATACCAGTGGTTGGTATTTGGACAAACTGATCTTTTGGCAATTTGGCAATCCTCTACAGGTCAACATAGTAAAGTTGGCTAAAAGTACCTTGAACCATTAAGATGTTCCCCCAAAGCACTAGTTCCTTATAACTTACTGTTTGTTGCACTTGATCCAGTTACCTCCATCCTTTCCACAGTTTCCTTTCTCTGTACCTTCTGCATTCAGTCTTTCATAACAGAATTTGTCCGACCCTGAAGCTTCTGCAAAGGCAGCAACACATTGTAAACTAGGCTGGAAATCATCCATAATGTCCAAACACCCATGCTTCTGTTTATTTCTATAATTTAAAGTGCCATGCAATTATCAAAATATTATCCTTTTGGGATTGCAAATGTACAGAAATAAAATGTACACACATGGCTTCTCGAACCCAGGTGCTCTATGAGCCACTCTGATTGGTTCCAAGCAAATATTAGTAACAACCTCATGTAATACTTATACTTGTCAAGTTTGCCTTTACTGATTGAGGGAAAATTACAAGAAGTGGAGTCACTGGCGTCACTTCCAATATCCGGAACAAGACAAGCCCAGAGGCTTCTACGTTCCAAATACAGGAAATGGTCACACACTCTCCCTCCTAATGTTCTGCCGCGCTTGTGCAGATGATGTGCAGGGTGGAAACTTAGAAGGAACAGTAACGCCCCCTCCCTCCTGTATTAACCTGATTTCAAAATCCTGGGAAAAATCTGGGATTTATTGAAATTGGCATTTGGCCAGGAAAGCCATTTATAAAACGTGACTTTCCCGTCCAAAACGGGATGGTTGACAGGTATGGTTATACTTTGGGGAAAGTTAGGCAGTTGATATAGAACTCTTTATATTTGTTAAAGAGCAAGGTTAATTAAATTAAATATTATTAGAAATGATGGTGATACATGTAAATGAACTTCCCTAGCGGTTGTGACGAGTCCAGCTCGTCCAGTGCTGACTTGCTAAAAGTGCACTGGACGAGTTGGACTGGAGGCGGCGGAATTTTTGAATTAAGACCGCAGGGCGGGAATTTCAAATCGCTTAGAAAGCTGTATTCAGCGCGATTTTAAAAGAATCAAGTTTGGTCCTCTCCCTCCCGCTGTGAGGACCTGGTGACTTCACACAGGGGGGGGGGGGGCACCAAATTTAAAGGGGAATTGTACTGGGTACAGTGATTACTGTACCCAGTGCAATTTTAAGTAAAAAACACAACACACATTGAGTTTTGATTAAAAATTTTATTATATACAGGAAACAAACAAAATATCCATTAAAAGTCTATGGTGCGCTTTTAGTACAGAAATCTGTACCTCAGCAGTGCGCTAATAACATGTCATCAAGATCCTAGTAGTATGATATCTACCTTCTTCATGACTATTTATCTGCTGGATTCTCTTCTCGTTTTATATAACAAAAATAGGTAGGGATATGCTTATGTCAGAAAAAGACCCCAAACTTTAGTGCTGCTCAATGTACATTTAAAAAGAATTTGTGAACAGGATGGACAAGAGTACAGGTAGGAAATCCCAAAGATATTTGTTACAGGATGATTTAAACCATGAGAGTCCTCTCACATACATGTCTAGCAATTGATGATATCTGTCTTACATACTGTACATAAACTAAGATTCAACAATTACTTTTACATCAATCAACAGTTGTATTAGTGGAAGCTGTAACTGAATAAACTATAATAGTGTTTAAATATTTGTATGAAAGCTGATGATGATCATGAATAACTCACTTTGCCCCCAGATGTGCTTGCACTGATTGTCTCTTGTCTTGCATTCTCCATTGTAACAGCGCCCCTGAAATTTGTATGAACAAAAAGAGAAATATGAAGTAAAAAAACAACCCGGCTAGAAACTGCCAAATGAACTGTGTATACAAGATTTGTGTCTGAACATGTTTATTTTACCTACAAATTGGTTACATTAAATACACACTATGAGAAAAATACACTGAAAATAAACCGTAGGATATAGAACTCAGATAAGAAGCTAAATCTACAAGACACAAGATGCAGTTTTATCTGTGAAAGGTCCAGGCTGGGAACACTAAGCACCGGATCTGCCTCATTAACGTATAGCATGGGGTCTAGTTAAGCTCAGGAAGGGGCGAACCCTCATCTCTGCCCATTTCATGGCTAGCCTGGTCTACCGTGGTAGCCTGGTATTGCCTGGACAGGGGTGATGTAATTTATTGCTAAATCTGCCAGGCTCTATGCCTAAAGGGGGTCTGGTATGACTAAAGGGGGGACACTCTTGTTCATGTCCCCTAAGGCTCTGTTTATGAAACAGGGTAGTGATCCGATTTGGGCAGTGGTATAGGTGTTTTTAGGATTAAGACTTTTGCACAAATGTTGCAAAACATTTAAAAAAAAATAATCATCCAAGGCTAACAGGGAGTGTCTGGAAAGCTACGTATAACCCACTCTGGACAAACAACAGTGTGACTCTAGCCTAAGTGACTGCCCTAAATCATCACTGCTCTTTATATTCCCTATTAATCATTCTTTTGCATTTTGCTTTGTACATAATACATGGAGAATATTATTTTCTCATAAATAAGGTAATGAGACCATTTGTTGGAGATTTGTCTTGTCGGAAAAGTTCTTAACCCCCCTGCCTTTCCTGACGGTCCCAGCTCGTCCAGCTCTGACTAGTCGGAACTGCAGTGGACGAGCAGGGTTCGTCAGGCAGAGATCGGAGCCAAAGGAGAGCAAACTTACTGCTCCGTGAGTCTCCGATCTAATGAAGAGGCAGCTGCAGTAGAACAGATCACCCCCCCCCCCATGCTCTCCTATGTAACCTGGCACATCTGCACTGCCATCTATAGGTTGCATTGCTAATTTACCTGATAAAGTGAATAATTGAAATCTTCATTATCTGATATTGTGAGTTATTCACAAAGCATCTGAACATGTTATTATATTCAGGATATCTACCAGACTCCTGCATGGACATACTTTTTGAAATTACAGGCCTACAATGTAAAAAAAAATGTTTTTTCCATTAAAGTCTATGGTGCACTTTTGGTACAGAAATCTGTACCTCAGCAGTGCGCTAGGGAGGTTAATCAAGAATTTATATTGTTCAGTTCTCATCTATAATAAAGTGTCAAATTACCATGTTGCCTGGCTTCAAATGTCAAATATTGCTTATATGGCAATTAACACGGACCATTTGATCTAATTTTACCACTTATTTTGTTCACCTAAATGACTTACCGTATTTGCTGGCGTATAAGACGACTGGGCGTATAAGACGACCCCCCAACTTTTATAAAATATAGATATACTAAGCAGTTTGTTATATACTCGCCGTATAAGACTACCCCGCCCTCTTCCACCGCTCCACCAAATAAAAAATTATGTCTACTCTGACTTTCAACCCACAGATCTCCCACCCTTAGAAGTCTGATCTTTTTTTTTGTATTAGTAAGGATAGGATAATGAAAGCATGTATGCAGCAGAGTAGTGCTTTATTATTTGCTATAGGGAAGCAATATTTTATAGGGTGCTATTCATAGAGGATTGTGCATCAGGGACCTGAAAATTTGCATGGATATAGTCTTAGGGGTTACTATAAACCAAAAAATTTCAAGGTTCTACATCAGGGATTTAAAGATATATGTGTCAATGTAGGCAAGTTAAATGTTGCATATAGGATATTATCACTGGCCTGAAAAAGCATTGTCTGGTGGCTGGAATTTAGCTGAAATGTAACTTATAAGTATTATAGCTAGAGGTGAAACTAGGGTGTAAGTAGTAGTAGTGTAACATTACTGACCTCTGAAAGTTTGATCATATACTATAAATGGTTTTCCTGCTAGAATGTTCAAGTTAGACACAGATTTTATTTCTATCAGAAGCGTGTGTTCTCTGGAGAAGCGTCCGTAGCCATGGTAACATTGTTTCATGTATCTAAGCCAGCGCGCAGCCCAGCTCGCAGGCAGCACAGATCCTATCGCATCCACAGCTTACCCATATACGGGGTCCCTCCCTGCACCCCGCTGCAAATGCGGCACACAGCTTATAAGACGACCCCGCGACTTTGGGGAGGATTTTAAGTCACTGAAAAGTCGTCTTATACGCCGGCAAATAGGGTAAATTGCTTAAACCGAATCTGTCACATGCACAGCATGATCACATAAAGTGGAGTAGGCTAGCACATTGGAGAACTGCTCTTACTCCTTTATGCCTTCTTGACACTTTGCTTTGCATTAACCTACCTAATTTATTGTATTTGTTCATGAAGGTGTGTTTTTAAAGTAGCCAATTAAATCTGAACATGCTGAATGTGATGGTATACTTCAACACACTAAATTGAGAAATTTTTCTTTTTTTGCCATTGCAAAATGCAAACACATGACATATGGTTGGAAAAATGTGCATTACTGTAATGCTACAATTTGAAGGGACTAAAAAAAGTTGCCATTGCCTAATTATGTTTTACCAAAGCCTTAACTTGGTAAAACAAAAAAATATATATACTTATTAATAAATACTTATTTGTTTTAATTGTTTTGTTATGTTACCACAACCCTTCCCAACATCTCCTGCAATTTTGGTGATTACATGGTTAATTAACTAGTCGAAATGTCCCAACTATTTTTACATGAGGATAAAATGAGGAATGCACATACCATATTTTATATCCTTTCATATAGAAAAGCAATTGGGCCCATGTTAGCAGTCTCTGATATAGCTATCCTATAACAGTAGGTTCCTCGGGTTTGGAGATTTACCACTCTTATAACTACATAATGAGAATATGGCTTAGCTAACCATTTTGTTATGATCTGCCTATTTCTTAAATTTTGACCCTAAACAAGTAGTCATCCCTTAGAATCTCCAAAACTTCATAAAGCTAGGAGAAGACAAGCAAGTGCCTCATGGTGTATGGAAATCTATAATGTGGGGAAAGGATGGATTACACCTTGAATGTTAGTGTTTTTTGAGAGGCAGAGGTTTTATGAAAAAAAAGGGTGTGTGTGTATATATGTGCAAAAAACTCATTTAAGCCCCCCATACACCTTTAGATCACTCCATACAATTTTCTTTAGATCCACCAACAACTATGAAGTGCCGGGTCCTACCTGATAGAATACATAGTGATTGGAAGGCTTAGGAAGGTTCTCATTTTACATGGTTTTAGAAGAAGAAACGTAGATTGAACAGAAATTGTATGGTAAGATTGCAAGGTGTATGGGGGGGGGGGGTTTAATTAGTAATGATCTTGTTTATGAGAATGATGTTTATGAGAATACTGAGAACTATTACTCTTTTTAATGAAGAAAGAGCATTTAATTATTCCACTGCAAGCCCACCTTAGCTTTAATACCCATATTTACTTAAACACAACAAAGGACAACACAATGATATTACCTGGTTGGAATCACAGGCATACCCATCTTGTTTGCGGAGATTTGGTGGACACTAAAAAATAAATGAAGTCACCAGTAGAATACACAGAATTTGGTAAAGAATTAACATATAAAATACAAAATGTTATGTGCAGTGCCTAAGTTACCATTATGAACAGTAGGTCTAAAGGCGACATAGATGTCTCGATCCATGGCCGTCTTGTAGCAGACTCATTACAGCATGGTGACATCACCACACTGTGAGGAGTCGGTTACAGAACTGACGGGAATCCTGTGTGCTCCACTAACACAGGGGATTCTCGTCAGAGCGATCCGACCTGCCAGCTTTTTCGGTCGAAACTTCTAGGTGGGCACCCCTCTAGTTGCATGTAAGGCATGGTGGCTATGCAGCACGAGGATCCCAGGCTGGAATCTGGACCTGGGCACTATCTGCAAGGAGTTTTTAAGTTCTCCTGACATGTATGAATAATGAGGTGAATTCGCTCCTCCAAAACATTATAACTGGTAAGCTGCACTATATTAGAATTTTGGTTTTGGGTTAAATTTTGATAAAACTGTGTTTTACAAACATATTACTGAGTAATTTAGTTCTATGTAATAAATACACAGAACATACAGATTAAGGCTACAATGAACATCAATATAGAGTATAAATACCAAAAAAACATTATGTGGTAGCAATGTACTCATTGTACATGGAAAGTTCCCAAAGTATGAATTTTTATAATTTTATGGCTGGTGTGTTAGTTCAGCTTGGACTGCTGGAATCACATTTATGTTTTTACTTAATGCATTTTCCTGTAAATCAATACAAATCACCAAATGCATTACTGTGTACAATGGCCATCATGACGCACATCATCCTTAATCAATACATGGTATGATGTACATTGACATTAAATACAATACATGGGCCAACGCACATTACCACACTTATTTTTGTTATCTCAATGCAAATCCATGTGGAGGGAAGGGGGGTAATAAAATGTGTAAATCCAGCCTAAGTTGGGAGCATCATCAATATAACACTAGAGTGGTGATTCTTAAACCACGCATTGGGTCCTGGCATATGGTGATGGACATTTTGATGACTGGTCATATGACTGTAGGCTAAGTCTAGTACTACATACATGGTTACTACATACATGGTTATTGTGTCACTAAATGCTCATGTGGAAGAATATGCTTTACTATTTATGGATGAACCACCACTCTAGAAGTTTAGCCAAGTAAAAGTCGTTTTGAGGACAAAGAATAAGAAATGGACAGCAATATGGGAAGTTAAATTGACAATACCTGGCCTGAGTCTCCTGTGCATTGCTCTGTGATGTCACAATCATTCACTGCATTTCGGCACTCATACTCACGAGGTAGGAACTGCATAAGTAAAAGAGAATATGTAGAATGATATCCTTTCGCTTTGAAGACCTTCCAAAGTCATATAACAATGCTTTTTAAACTAGTTTTAGTCATTTCTGTTTGTCTTCATAAGTGAATTAAATAACATGTTGGTTGTTTTTGTGACAAGCCATCGTCAGTTTGATACTTACAGCAAGGGGCATTAGGTTCAGCAATCCCATGATTTGTCTTTCATGACAACAGGCTTGATCTAAAGTAGGGTGCTTCCATGGTGTACCCATGCTTTATAAAATGTATACTATAGCTGTGTCCTTGGGGTTTCAGGTAAATTCAAGGTTCATAATTTCCATGCATAATTACCAATGAACATTTCTGACCTAAATTCTACAAACTAAGATCTTGCTAAAACTGAGTCCCACAAATTTACTTACATGACTTATGCAGTATTTTTTTGTTATACCATTTTGATGTTCCACGATTTTTACTAAGTTAGAAAATTTAGACCTCTAATATTCATCATATCACTTTTGTTTTCCCTTTTAGCCATAATAAACATAAAGTTAACCGTTGGCACCACATTTCTATTATTATAATGTGTAATGATAATTACAAGCTGAAAAAGGTTCTTTTATTATCACATATTAAAATGCATCTACATGTATCACTACATGTCAGGTCAGCTGATAAGGTTCTTTTGATTCAAATGCCAAATATTATGAGCCTGGGATGTATTGACCTTACAGTAGACTTACTCTACTGGTCACCTCTTGTCATTTTTGAATGCAGCAACCACACTGGTGCTTATTGATTGTATGTTAAGATGCATCAAATAATTTGTTGGTTAATTTTTTCTGCACATTGCATCAGTAACTTTTACTAAAATGTATTTTGACAGAAGCAAGCATCGGGATTACAGATCTATGTCAGGTTTTACTAGGGCTGCAGGATTTAGAAATAGAAAGAAGGCCAACCACATTGTAAAAATATGTAAACATAAAAGTTATACTTACCAGACAAGATGTGTTGCAGCATGGTCCATCACTGCACTGTGCTCCATTAGAAAGAGAACATTTCTTGCAGCAGTCCCCAATACAATCCTGGGTAAAATGTTTTGTCTATGAGAAAGTTAAAACATAGGTATATCTATCTGTTATGTTGTTTCTTGCCTAGCATTGTAAGCAATAGACAATCTAATAGTCAACATATGTGTGTTAAGCTTGACAGAAGGCACCTTTGTCAACAAATGCAATGATACTAGAATTTATAGCACTTATGCCTGCGTCTTATGGTCCGAATGTGCGACCCCCGCGGCCACTCAGCC
Source organism: Ptychadena robeensis (assembly GCA_036250615.1). NCBI lineage: Eukaryota > Metazoa > Chordata > Amphibia > Anura > Ptychadenidae > Ptychadena > Ptychadena robeensis. Next base: position 43,992,498 of record CM070039.1, read on the forward strand.
GCTGGTGGTCGCATCTTGGCTGCCCGCCAACTCCCCCGGCACGGAGATTAGCCGGGGGAGCTGGAGGAACTGTCAGTTGAGAGATGCCGGCTGGTGTCGGCTCTCTCAGCTGTACTGTAAAATTGCCTGTCAGCAGAGCTTTGTTTGGCAATGGAGAGAGAGGGATGGACTGCCATCTTTCCCTCTCTCAGTGTCAGTGGGAACTCGGCAGTTCCCACGGACACAATCACAGCTGATCTTCCCAGCTGTTTAGAGCAGAGGAGAGGGAGAAGGCTGCAGATTTCTGCCCCCTCCCTCCTCCTCCTCCCGAGTGTTCAGTGTGATCAGTGTGAAGACGCTTGAGAGTGTACTGCTGCTAGTGACCCCTGCTGGCTGACTTGAATATTGCCTTCATTGAATTCATTGCATTAACCCAATTGATGTGAAAACTTAATAAATCTTTTTTTTTTCTGGATTTCCTGCCCTAAAAACTGTGTGCGTCTTATGGTCCGGTGCGTCTTTTAGTCCGAAAAATACGGTACCTTGCTTTAAGTTAAAAAAGGAAGTCAATTAGGTCATTCAAAAAATTAACAGAAAACGTACTGCTTGAACAACAGTAAATTTTCTGTTCGTTTTTTTAACACGTTCTGTCACGCTCAAGTTCTGAAATTGACTGCAGCACTTTTTTCACTTGCAAAACTCTTTTCACTTGTTTTTAGTCTTTAAAAACGACTTGGGAGTGTATATCCCACCTTTCTAGGCATCCTGCAGGGTCAGGTGACCTTTGTAGCCCCTCCTGTGGCTGCTTGAACGCTACCCTCCCCCGACGTTTTTTCAGCCCTTAAAACTAGAGTACATTGTGTAGAAACGTCTTTGCTTTAAAGCGTAATTAAGGCTTTCTGCCACCAGAGGGCATCTGGGAAGCTTTAAACATGTCATTCAAATAACGACAGTGTAAATTTACCCTTAAGTATGCTATCTATATTACATTTGTGTTCCCCCACCAATCAAGACCATAGGTATGTTAATTAAAGTCCATCCAAATGTAACCATATTGTAAATATTGCAATAGGACATCAATACATTGAAGCTGATTTAATGATCTGGATTTATGAAGAATCTTTACTCAATTTGCTGTGTAAATGTTCTTTTCAATTATTCAAAAATGTTAAATATATGTAAAAGGTATATTTACTATATTAACATAATCATCGTACTCATTCAAGGTTCTTATCTTCAGTGCGATTGTCTAATGAGCTTTTTCATGGCCAGAGTCTACATAGTTTGATTCTACATGGAAACAGCTGCATACATTTGTGATTTTATATATAAATATAATATTAAAGGAAACAATGCTTGTATTGGTAAGCTTTGGGTTGGAATCTTTGAAATCATGTAATAATGGATAATCGAAACATCCAGGTTCAAGGATTACATAATAAGGTTATGTATATTTGTGCCCACAATGCCACCCCGAGCACAAACAATGAAAATTAATATAATGAACAGCGCATATATAGACTGGGAACTAAGGCAATTGATAAGGCCAGATTGGCAGTTGGGATTTAAATGGACACAGTCACTAAAAGAAAAACAAAAATCTAAAAACTTAAATATTATAAGATTTATTCAGGCAAGGTACAATTTTTGCACTACTGAATTGCTAGCACTGTAAATTGTCCTTACTGCTGGGGACTTACTGTTCGCGAACCACAGTCACACTCTTCTCCTGGTTCCACATAGCCATTGCCGCACTCTGTCACTTCAAAGAGCTGTCACCGTGGAAAGAGAAAAAGCTAATTGATTCCTTACAGTAACTGTAGATGTTACACATCAATACGTCCAATATGTTTATCATCATGTTTATCATTACTAAAAAGACTATAAGAGCGCTATTTCTTAATTTTTTTTAGGAAGCACTTTCTTAATACACTTCTAGCTGTAACTTTACTTTCTGTTTACTTTACTGACTGTTCTAGGCCTGTTAACCTGCCCAATCAGGATTTCCCCTATTAAAGCGGACCTACCACCAGGAATCTATGTTTTCATGAATGGCACTAGAAGTGCCAATAATAGGGAGGAATGCAGTGAAAAAACCCAAAAACTTACCTGTAATGAACAATTTAGGAATATAATCAGCCATTCCTCTTCACTTCCTGGTTAATGGGCTCAGCAAAACCCGGCACCACGTCACAGCAGCACGTGATTTTTCAGTGTAAAGCCAACACATGAAACACATGGTGGTGCAATATCGCGGGTGGCCACTGGGGGCGTTCAGTGATCTTCTATGGGAATTTTCAAAGCAGCTCACTGAAAAATCACGTGCTGCTGTGACGTGGTGCCGGGTTCTGCTGAGCCCATTAACCAGGAAGTGAAGAGGAATGGCTGATTATATTCCTAAATTGCTCATTACAGGTACGTTTTTGGGTTTTTTCACTGCATTCCTCCCTATTATTGGCACTTCTAGTGCCATTCATGAAAACATAGATTCCTGGTGGTAGGTCCGCTTTAAGCCTCAGATAGTGCTATCCGCTTTTTGGCCGGTAAAGTCATGTTTTTATGTGGTTTCCTGACTAAAATCTGATTTGAATACATTCCGGATTTTTGCTGGGATTTTAAAATTGGGGTAACATAAGAGGGAGGGGATGTTACTCTCCCTTCTAAGTTTCCACCCTGCTTGTGGTGATGATGTGGACAACTAAATGGAAGGCCTTGCAATACCGGAAGTGCCATCAATCAAACGCCACTTCCTGTATTTGGAACGCTGGAGAGTCACATTCCAGATACCGGAAGTGACACCAGGGATGTTACTTCCTGTATTTTTCCCTTATTCTGGGCCATTCAACTTGACATGTATGGGTAGTACTGATTCATTACATCTTCTAGCAGAAAACTGTTCAGTTCAAATAAGTTTCCCATAATTGTGTGCCCCTGTTCTTCCAAAAGAGGTTGTATGTACAATGTAAGGGGAAAATCTTCCAAATAATAAAACGATTCCAAAAGTCATAGTTACAGATGTTGATGTACACAAAAAAGGTATAAGAAGATGGAACACATTTAAGTGAATAGCCATTCTGAATGACTGGTATCCTGGTGTTTTATTAAGGCAATTGTGGGAGTTAGTGGCCTCTGAGGCTGCACATTTACAATAATTTAGAAATAACAGAACCATTTAAAATGACAGTATTGTTTGAAGTAGTAAGTAGTCATTATTTTTCAGTATGATGAAATGTTGTACTGTTTAGAATTTTGAGCTGCTTAGAAATAGTATAAATAAAATACTAAAATAACAAGATGGAGTGACAAAGCATCACACCTCGTAGTATTTATAATTGTACTATTCCACCAGCTGCAACTGAAAATGTTTCAAGAATTTCTTTTTATTAAGTAAAAAATTTTTGGGAAAATAACAGAATATGTCAGAGTAGATGTGGAGTAAGTCCAGACAAATATGAAATAAAATATGTGGCAGATAAAGTATATGACAGTCAGTAAAGTATGTGACAGATAAATTTGTTTTTCATATTTTTTAAAAGGTAATGTTTACCTTTGTTGGCCTATTAAATAAACATGAGCCGCCTCCACGAGAAAGAAATTCTTTGAACTCAGCAACACTGCATTTAGAAAATCTCCGGGAATGGTACACTCTGAAATATATAGGAAGATACGTAAATCAGTAAATCACTGGTGGTAAAACAAAAGGTAAGAAAAAAACAACTATTTATGAAAATGGAAAAAGCTTTGGTCATCAGAAAACAAAATCCAATTTTTTTTATATACCAGCGACATGAACGGCAACATATTACAGTGCAGAAATTAAACGTAATCATCTATTTTCCACAAAGATGAAAAAAAAAACTTACTTTCACTAAAAATGCACCCAGTTGTACCGATATATAGTATAAAAACCTTATAAGTACAAAGTTTAGGCTTTTTGCTCATAAAATATACACCCTGATTTTCTAGTCATGACAGTCAAAAATCAGCAGCTTTTTTTGTACATGTTATGATAAGGCTCCACTACAGATCGCACAAAAAACACATGTGGAAAGCACAAGTTTTTCTGTGTGGATCAGCTGCTGTTTACCCTTTTGTTGTTGGTTTTCACCACATTTTTTTTATTATTTCAATGGACGTGGGACGTGCCTTTGAGCCATGGATTCAGAGCAGTGCACTGTGGCCAGGAAAAAATAAAAGCGATAAACCGCTACTTTTTTCCCCACACTGCGTTGTGGGCAATCTGCGGCAGTGGAGCTAGGCACATTGGAGGTAATGGGAGCAGTTCGGGTACGCATAAAAAAAAAACACACCGCATCCGCTCCCAAAATGTCCAAGTGGAGCCTTACCCTTACATTATGCTTGTTAATGGTTGAATAGAAAAGCTAGCAAGGCCTATATGTTTACCCACCCTGTTTCCTCCATAATGCATCCCCCAAAGTTTTCTGCACAGTCGCATTCTTCTGGAAAGATAATTATAACAATCAGGAGTTCACAATTACAAAAAAAGAATAAAACAAATAAAAAAAATGTAAACATGGTTAATGATTATTTTAAACCCATATGCTACAATATTTAGAAATCATTTTTCATTAAACATATGTGAGCAATATCCATGCTCTCTCTGAAAATATGTGGATTGATATTCTTAACTATATTGAGAGAAGACTAAAAAGGTTTTTTTTCAGATCCAAACCAAATATCAAAAGAATATATTGGGCTTAAGCCTACATCACAATTTATTCATCAGTGCGTAACCAATAATCACTTATATAAAGCTAGGCACTACATGAATATTTTTCAGAGCTGCCTGGAAAATGCAAGTCTCCCAATCCCAACAACTTTTGCATGTCACAAAATGATACACCATGTCATTTGGGAAATCCCACCACTAGCTAAGGAACTATTTGCATAGTACACAAATCTGCTGTTTTTTAAAATGGTTAAAATCTGTACTGTAAGCTGATCAAGAAAAATGTAATGCAAGGTTCACGCCTACTGGATTGTATGTGCATTGGGCAACATATGTTAACATATGTGAACAGTCCCCTGAGATATAACATGGACAGTTTAGTGTGTTTTAACATTTTGCTCAACACACATATAATAGGAATAGAATAGGTGTTAAGCAGGCCTAACAACTTAAACAATGTACGTAACAGGGCCGTTTCTCCCACTATGCGGAGTATGCGGGGGCGTTTTCTCCCCCTGTATGCTGGCTGCACAACTTCCAGCCGGCCGAGAGATAGATGAACCTTTACCGCCCACTCAACTTTGCATAGGGTATCCTACATGCTAGAAATGGGCCTGGTACATAATGATATTGTATTAACATGATATTACGTCTATTATTTATACAGTGCACCTTAATCTTTCTTTATCATGACTCTATATAACCAGCCTTCCCTTTATAGTACTATTCTAAATGCCTTTAGACCCCCATAAACATTTATAAGTATTCAGTTATACTTATATTTATAGACACCATTTAATAAATACCTTTTTCATCTGTACATTATATAACTTGTGTGGCAACAATGTGTTACAATTAGCTACTAATGAACAGACACTAGGGCACCCAAAAAGTGCTAAAGCCGGGAAGATACAATTCAGATAAAATGGGGTTGTTTTTGAACATTGAAGGGGGTAGAGTGATAATGAACACAAGAAAAGAACTAAGTTTAAATAAAAACATACAGAAAAATAAAGCAGAATGTACACGTTAGAACCACCATTGCAGTCCCATACTCACTTGGCTTTAGCTTTCGAGAGGCTGGTTCCCACTGAATCCCAAGGTTCTCAGCTAAGCTCTGTGCCAGCTGCTGTGCCATGGCCATCAGATTACCATACTACAGAAACAAATGAACATGATAGAACAGTAATAAAAGCCAAACCTGATTTTAGACATTGTTGACAAGCAGAACTTCATGCAGGGTTCGTATGATTCATTGTTGTGGCTGTATGGGTTCTGCCCAGCTAAGCAAAGTTAACAATATGTTCTCACAAACCTTCCCTACAACTCCAACAATTTTGTTGATCATATTTTGTTCAAGGGCTTTCCAATAAGTGGCCCTTTCCAATACTTTCTAGCATGACAGCCCTACTACTTGGGAAGTATATTATCTAGGAAGGTCTGAAGAAGGAAGAAAAGGAATAAAATTGTTTGCTACTGTTTGGGTTTTTTGGTTTGAAGATGTAGCATCTACAGCATTATATACAGGTCTGGAATTTAGGGGCACTGGGTTCTATGAACAGCATTATTAACTAAGTTTATTGTACAGAATTAAATATGTAAAATACTCCAGGGCCTAGTTGATGAGTATGGAAATAAGGTACATACTGTGTTTCCTCAAAAATAAGACAGTGTCTTATAGAAATTTTTGCTCCCAAAGATGCCCCTTAGTCTTATTTTCTGATCTTCCCGTGTCATTATGATTGCCCCCTCTAATCCCCCGTCCAGAGTTACTGTACCGCATCTTTGGGAGTGCCCTATTTTCGGGGGGATTTCAGCGTGAGGCAGCAATGTAATGCCTTATTTTTGGGGAAACAGGGTACACAGCATTCAAAAACAGATATTGCTGAGATAAGTTTCGATGATTGAACCTGAACTATGTACAGAAAAATATTACCTCATTGACTCCAACACCTCTAGCGACAGAGCACACTCCACCAAAATAGCTCATGCTGCTCCTCTTGTAATGGAAATTTCCATTCCTTAATATTTAAAAAAAATAAACATATCACTGCATTATTAACTCATAACATTAAAAATTAGGATTCAAAACTAAGTAAAGAAATAATAAAAAGTTATTTAAGATACATACACAAGAAGGTGTACAACATCAGCATGTTGTTTAATATAATTCTGTCTGTATTTGGAGAAGTCATGTAACATCTTGAGGGGATCAGAGCCAATTGTTATGCGGTCTCTATCTGTCCATGTCTCCACAGCCACCAGGACCACCCTTGTATTTAGTTGTTCTTTATAAATCTGTCAGTATAAGGAAAACATGTGATTAAAAAGTTTGTTAAATAAAAGTAATGAAACTAATATCTTATGTAAATCATCTACTGACAGATACCACTACAATACCAGCTAATATCCAGCTAACATGATGTCTGTCCAATATCTAGTCAATGCCACTTGCTTACAACAAATAAGGTTTAAAATGGATTAACCCCCTATTGTGATTAGCCAATGTGTTGGCTCTGTTAGGGTGAAAGCAACTGTGTACCATTGCATTAAAATGTATTCCTAGTCTGTAGAACAAACTTAACAAAAAGTTTAAAAAAGATTATATTTGCTCAATGAGCAAGACATCTACCATAACTTTTCTGGGCTGTTTCACATGTTAAAGAAGAAGGGGACTTGAACACAAACTAACCCACACATACCAGTATCTGTTTTTTTTTTTACTTCCCCCACCCAACACAAATTGGGGATAATTATAACTCTAAAACGTGGAGCTAAAATGGTTACGGGAAAACAGTCTATAGAAAAAAAACACACATATCTCTGAAGTCTGTTAAGGTTGTGGCTACCCGGACTTGTCATTTGTTAAAGTGCACCTACCATTGCAGCCTATACTGCGGAGACCCGCAATTGAAAATAAAAAAACTTTTTCTGACAGCAGGAATGGCGTTTTTTTCAAGTGCGCCCCTCCCGCTGTCTGACATATCACCTCAGTGCCACGTCATACAGACGCAATGAGATTTGTGACATCTGTCCCATGTACCCCTTGCGGCTGTAGGAAGCCTTGTGGGATTGTGAGGTGAGCATCACATCTACGAGACTTTGCTGATTAGCAGTGATGAGAGCTGTCTCTCTCACGTCCAGAGACACCACTCATTACTGCAGCCGATTGCCCCACACGGAGCCTAGTCTCTGTAGGAGGTTGAGTGGAGGGGGGGGGCAGTGATGGGGGAAGAAGTGGCTTCAGTTCCAGGATCTTAGATGCTAGCATCAGAAATGAATGTGAGGATTGTAAGTATGTTTTTTTGTGGGTAGCAGTTTTCCAGCATCTAAACTTCTGACAGGTGAGTATTGTGTATATTTAATGTATGTTTTTTTTTTGTTATTTTGTGTATAAAACCGCTTTTAGACATCTACAAAATCAAGCAGAAAAGAAAAGACACATGTAAAATATACAAAGAGATTAAGTCATCCAATATGCAGATGATGCACCAGGAACACTTTAAAAAGATCTTCAACAACCATCACATCCCTGTGTCCTTCATGCCCAGACAGAAGGTTGACAAGAAACATGGTATATAGAATAGTCATAAAGACCACATTGGTGAGAATAAGCAACCTCTCAAAAAACAGATGGGCACAGGAATGACCAGTTTTGGAAGCATACACTGAATGAACCAAGTGCTGTTTATTGAAGAAGTGCAAATACAATAGTGAAGGCAACATTGCAAACTATGTGAATTTAACAAAGTAAAACAGTAATAGTAAAATAACTGGACCATTAGTATACAAGAATGCAAACAACAAATATTCAAAAAGTGGAAACTTTAGGGATTGATGACACAGGGTCAGAGATAGTATAAGAATCAGACCAGGTTTCCAGATTAAGTTTTGGGGAAGCAAAGGCCAGCAACCAGCAGGATTATAGGCTCAATATTAAAGCACTAGTAGTTTGGTATGGCCCACATATATAGGCCTGTTCAAAATGGGGCGCAACAATCAAAATGCCCATCGATCGCTGGTAGGCCCGTAGAACAGGTAATGGACACGTCCATAAATCCTGGTCGATTGCATTCTCTTGCAAGGCGACCAGGGTCCCCATCTAAAGGAACAAACAGGAATCAAGCACCTTATATGGTGCACATCAACTCACCTGCAAACGATGAGTACAGGGTGGTGGTGTCACCATGGATCTCATGTTAATCTACGCCTGTATGGGCACCTTTACACTTGGATTTAAAACAATGCACATTATCATGGATATGTGCTAGCATGGATGAGGACATATATATATTGAGATTGTATTTGTAAGCGATAAGCTTAAAGGAAGTTTCATGGAAGTACATTAAAATTCAATTCATATTGATAAATACAACAGGGAGCTGAAAAAGTGATCAGATTCCAATTGACGAAAAACACAGCAATGGTCTCCTTCCTAAATCAAAATAATTGCAAAATGTTGCAGGAGCATTTTTGAATACCAAAGTAACACCTAAACTCTGTAAAACTTTCCATCTTATATAATTAAAACAATTTTCCTAACTCGCTAATTTTTTATTATGTATGATTTGCATTAAATGAAGTTGCATTTGCAATCTAAACAACTTGAAGATCTTTCAAAGCATAAGATGAACCCAAATAAATCGTCTCACAAGCGTGATATAAACGCACTGCCTTTCATCGCTGCCCTTTGATAATGTCAATTACTCATAATAACCCTCATTCTAAACTGCTTTGAATTATAAGAGTCACAGTACATTCAGAAAATCGAGCATTTAGTGAAAGAGGCACATGTGTGAGAACAAGAACTCCTAATAATTGTTCACTCATTATGAGTTCAGCTCATCAGTTTTTTTATGGAACAACAATGACGATACGACACTTTGATACACTATAAAGTAGTCCGTGTACAACTGTGTACATTTGCTGTCCCCTCAAAATAACGCAACTCACATTAGTGTCTAAACCTCTGACAACAAAATTGAGTACACCCCAAGTGAAAAATGCCCTTAATCTGCCCAAGAATCCATTTCTCTACCTGGTGTCATGTGAATTGATATTGTTACAAAGTCTCAGGTATGAATGGGGAGCAGTTGTGTTAAATTTGCTTTTACATAGGGGTCACAGGATGTTCAGCATGTTGCCTCGTGGCAAAGAGATTTCTGAGGATTTTTTCTCACCAAAAATATAGTCTAGGCCAGTGATGGTGAACCTGTAAACGGAAGCACATACCCCACTTTTTTATCTTAAAGTGCCGATACAGCAATTTTACCTGAATACTGAGATTTTAGATTAGACAAATAGTTTTGGACACAGTAAAAATTTGGCCAGATACAAGAATGAGGAGATAGCAAGAAGCTAGGAAACCCCACAGGACTTGAGAGCAACTTGCAGTGCCATGCCATGCAGGTCGGCGCTTCTTTCTCCCTACCAACTATGCATGCCAACAAAAAAGGAGTCTGCGAGTCCTCTTGGGCACGCATGCCACAGGTTCACTGTCACAGGTCTAGGCTATAAGAAGAATACCAACACTTTAAAACTGAGCTCCACCACATTGGCCAAGACCCTCCATGGTGGAGAGAACCATGAATGCCAATGTGTACTGTGTTATAGTGAAGTAGAGCAGGATGCCCTCCCTTCAAAAACTGGCCCGAAGGACAGTATTTCAACACGAAAGCGACCCCAAACGCACCTCCAACAGGCTTGCTAAAGGTAAAGGGTAAAGGTGCTGGACTAGCCAAGTATGACCTTGTGCAAGGTATCTAACATCCACCAGCTCCATGATGTAATCATGGAGGAGTGGCAAAGGATTCCAGTGGCAACCTGTGAAGCTCTAGTGAACTCTATCCCCTAGAGAGTTAAGGCAGTGCTGGAAAATAGTGGTGGCCACACAAAATATCGACACTATGGGCACAATTTGAACTTTCACTTATTTTGTGGAGACTCCAAATTTACACTTTTATACAAGATGTACACTGACTTCTTAACATAGTCTCATATATAGAATGTACTTTTTTGTGTGCTATATAAATAAAATATCCAATCTCATTTGAGGAAATTAAAAAAAATGATTTTTGGTAGAACAAATTTCAATGGCACACGGATCAACCTTAGTTCACAGTAGTTAAAAATGTATGTTGTAATGGGATCAAGTGAAGAGATGACAGTTATTTTCATCAGTGAGAGACAATGTCAGCTAAAAAAATTCAGATAGTTGAAATAAAATTATATTTTTGTTAAGCTTTCCTATTTCAATATACAAAAAAGGTTTAACCATTTTTTTCATCTGGAATTACTTTTTTAGCTTCTCCCCGCTACTACATTCTGTTTTCTTGCCTAGTAAAAAAAAACATGTACGGTACATCACTGTGTGCAGTAAATTCAGAGAATTGCAATTTTTGGGCCATGGCAATCAGAAACAAAAATGAGGACCATCAAGATCTCCAAGTGTGCATCTAGTTGGCAGTAATATGGTGGGCCAGTTGTGTACAGGTTATAGTAACAGTTAAGTTGGCCATTGACATTTCGAAATTCTGCCAATCTCCCGGCCGATCGACCCCGCGTGATGACGTAATCACACGCGGCTGGTACTGCAGAGAAACGGTTGAGTGCCTTTTGTGTGCCGGCAGATACTTTGGTTGGGGACGCTTACATCCAAAGTAATAGGATTGGAATAGGAGTAATAGGATTGTTCTAAGAAATTACAGACATGTTCATAATTTTTAGATTGATTTCCTGGACGATTTATGGATCAATTTAACTTTTCACTGTTAGATTTGCGGGCGATATTGCTGCAGATCGACCACTGTGAGCGTGCACCGTGGTCGATTGGCAGGAAAATCTAGCGCAAATCTAAACGTCTATGGCCAGCTTTAGCTGTCTAAATACAGCGATCACAAATGGCAGCACAGGACCAAGGTAGGAACACTTCACAAAATGTTCTCTCCTTTGTAAATGTAATGTATGAGCCATACCTGTCAACCTTACCATCCCTGAATAAGGGAAAATTACAGGAAAAGACGCATGTGACGTCACCAGTAATTCATCATGGCTCTTCCACGTATTGGGAGGTTTAAGTTCCTTCCCACCAGTTTCATAGCTGCCTAACTTAGGATAAAGGGGGCTTTACTCTCCCCACTAATGTCCCACCCCGCACATCATCTTCACAAGCGGGTGGGACGCCCCCTCCCTGCTAAGTAACCCCGATTTCAAAATCCCGGGGTTTATTGAAAGCCACATAAAAACATATCTTTCCTGGCCAAAACGGGAGGGTTGACAGGTATGGTATGAACATTGATTGAACCCTACTATTTGACACTTTAGATTGGTGAAAGGGTCTCTTTAGTAGTTGTAATGCAAAAAAACAAATATATGTTCCAGACTAAAGAAGTGAACCTACTGAATATAAAATAGTAGAAATGTTTTTAAGTGGTGTGTGATGTAAATAGATTTCTATGTCGAACATCTGGGCACTAAATGGGCACTAAAATAGATTTTCTGCACGATAAGGCTTACTGTACACGCGTATATAATCTCAGCTCATAGCCTCCTGAACATAAAACTGTTCCAGCAGATTAGGATCTAGATTTATAGCTCTTCTTAAGCTCAGCACATATTTCAGTGACATTAATACCTAACTTTAAACTTTAAAACCCTTGTTATGATTTACCAATTTGCAGTACTTATGTAAACACTGTTTATTTTCTGCAATATGGATGAGAACTGTTTTTAACGCATTAGCTGCTCACTTTCCGATCACTCAGGAAAGCCCGTCACTGTTTATTTACTTTAGTTGGCTGCTGACTGAAGTATATCAATAAATTGTAATCCTAATTGCACTACTTCATGGTATTCACATGCAATGGCTGTGGCTCCAGAGACCATTATAACAAATGCTAATGATGTCTACTTCACTGACACAACAAAATAAATTATTTTTAGAGATGTGTAAGCAGAGGTAAGTAGTAGAAAATCTATATGGACTATAGAAAAGTAATTGTTTTTTAAATAACCTGGAACATTATCAAGCCCCCCCTTCCCATTCAAACACAGGTTCAGAATGAGGGCCCGCACCCCCCTGGAATACCATCAAGCCCCCCAGTTTGGTAACCACTGGCCTAACAAATCTAGGCTTGTATGCTTCCTGGATTTTATTACTAAACTATGTAAAGGCACTGTAGGGAGCACAACAGATAATTGGCATAAAATGACCTGGCTGATGAACACATGCACTTAGGGGCAGCACTAGGGAGATCAGTGCCTTGGACCCCCTCTGACGGCCTCTGGCGGGGTGTGCTGGTTTACATAGCCCCTTCACCTAGCATAGCCAGGAGGATGACATGACTTACAGTTAAAGCTGAACTTCAGGTGAACAGCTAAATGCACAGGTTGCATAGAAGAAGGGTCTGTTTTTACAAACTATTTGGTATTTTTGTCAATTTAGTCCTGAGATTTACATCTGTTGCTGACAGCTGGATACTGGTGAGGTTACTCCTCTGCTCACTCTATTATGTTCCTTTTAAACCGGTTTGTAATCAGCACATAATTTGCCCAAAATGCTTCCCTTTGCTTCCAAGTTGGAGAGTTGCAGTACTGGAGAGTACATTATGCTCAGAACAAGTCAAATTCAGGTACTTGACACATTTCATGTAAAAAAAGATTTGTGATCATTTGTGTATATCATTGATGTCTGATGTTCCGATTTAGGGCCATGTCACACTAGCTGTGCTTGCATTGTGGCACAGCAACACAGCATGGCTTGCCTAATGCGAGGTACACAGGTTTTCAGAGTACCTTTGACGCTGGCCCTGCAATTACAGTTTTCAGTGATGCACAACACAAAAAATGCCTTACCTGCATTTTAATGGATTTTATATGCGAACAGATCCATTGGATATCATGGAAACCTATTGGACACACTTAACATGTGTCTCCCAATGGAGATGGTCAAATTTTATTTTGACAATTCAACCAGTTCCATTTTGGGAGTTAATCCCAAAGCCACTGAGCCTGGTAACATCGCCAAACTGGAGTGTAATGGAGACGAGGGTTAAGGGTATACTATAAAAAAGAAAGCATTGCTCTAAGGCTATATTTATTTGGCTTTTAGGGATACATATGAATAGCCTGCCTGTTCACACAGCTTTCAGGGGGTCCGCTGGCAGACAGCCGTGCGAACAGGTGAGTCGGGAAGTCATGCATATGTATGGGATGAGCCAACATCCCCCTTAAGGCATACGATTAACGCAGGGGGTATCAGCACACCCCTAAACGCCATATTAACATAAGCACTAAATCTGGGAATACACGTACAGATATTTTTATGAGATCGACTAAAAACATAATTTTTTTGCTGCATTGTACCTTTATCGAATATTTGAAATTAGTTTGATCGAGGTAAAAGTAATCAACATCGGACTGAATCTCGATCGGAACTGTATCGGACATAAATGTAAATTTTTGTAGATTGCAGTGTAATCAAGACATTTACCAAACGTATGAGGAAGCATTCAAGGCATGCCTAAAACTACAGCAATTCCGCTCAAATTCTATGATTAACAGAGATCGATTGATTACTCATCACGTTGTAAATTTAAAAAAATTACTTGTAAATCTTTACGTGTATCCCCACCTTAACACAAACAGTTTTTGCATAAACGGCATGTGCTAGAGCAATAGTTCCTAAACTGGGAGGCGGGCTCCCCTGGAGGGGGGGGAAGTATTCCAGGGAGGCGTGGGCCCTCATTCATAACCTGTGTTTGAATAGGGAGGGCTCGATAATGTTCCTAAATAGAAAAGGGGGGCCCTGCAAGGAAAGTTTGGGAACCACTGTGCTAGAGCAATACTTTGTTTTTTCAAAGGTTCCCAAAACCCTTCACTACATCTCCAGCAATTTTGAGGCCATGTTTAGGGGCTCTGTAACTCACTCACAAAGTCAGCTAGTTGAAAAAAATGGACCATCTCTATTTCCCAATACACATAAAAGGGGATAGGTGCAAACCGGGCCTCAATTGTAATAGAAATAATTTGGAATTGCAACCATTGTAACAATCATCTTTTACATTTTAATAATTACTGTGTACACGCACATAACGTCTTGCTAATAATAAATATGACAATATATGGTATATACTTACTGAGTCGACCACATTCACTATTGACTTTGCAAAATTGCTGGTATGTATATGAGAAGAACGTTGTTTCTTATACTGAAAGAAAAGAAGATGCAACAAGGATTCAGAGATCTATTATATATGGTAAATTATGTCAGTTATCTGTATTGTCTACTACAACACTGCCACCCCCTGCTCACATAGATTGTTACTTTGTGGCTTTGTAATAGAAGAGCCTATTACATTTACCCTAGTACAGTGATGGCGAACCTTTAAGAGACCGAGTGCCCAAACTGAAACTCAAAACCCAATTATTTATCTCAAAGTGCCGGCATGGCCATTTTACCAGAATCACACACAAATTATGTACACACACAAATGATGTAAATATACATTACATTTACCACTAGTTATCTCTAAAATACATCTGGGTCATATTTGAGTTGCTAAAGCGATTTGTATCTGTTGAAAAAGTACAAAGTACAGTACAGCGAGAAGAGGATAACTGACAGCTGCCCCCCCATTCCTACCTTGCCCCTTGTTTACCCCGGTTTGACTTGAACCTATTGGTTCCTTCTTTGATTGTTTAGATGGTAAGCACTCTTAAAAGCGGTGAATGTATTTTCAGAATGGGCATACTTTGTTCACCTTCACATCTTGCCAGGTAGTTGCTATATTTCTATGTTTGCCTGGTACTGAGTATTAATGCAGCCCAAGATCATTCATTTTACCAACTGCTCGAAGAAGCATTGATGGTATGCCTAAAACTACAGCAATTCCACTCTAATTTTGATGATTATTTTGATGATTAACAGAGATCAATTGATTACTTATTGTGTTGTACATTTATACAAAGATCGAGGTTTAACAAATCGATTTTCGATATAAAAAAATAAATTGAACTATTCAATCTAATCGAATATTGATTTCCTTGAAATCTTTACGTGTATTCCCACCTTAACACATATAGTTTTTGCATAAATTCAAAATTCAAAGTCAAGAAAAAATTTATTTATGCAAAAAGTAAATTACAGTATAGAGAGAAGAAGATAACTGACAGCTCAGAGAGCCAATAGGCTGCCATTCTCTTCTATGTCAGCCTCTGTGCTGACTGGCAGCTCACGTGCACACAGAGAGGGCTCCGAGTGCCACCTCTGGCACACGTGCCATACATTCGCCATCATTGCCCTAGTACGTGTAGACATTGTAGGTGAATATATTCTGTTTTAATTGCAGTATATCGCTGGAACATTAAGATCTTCGATATCCCTTTTACAGTTTTGCATGGGAATTCATACTGTATCAATTTATTAACTGGAATCAAATGTTTCCTGGATAACATAATGCATTTCACAGAAAATATATTTCTACATGGCAAATAATGTACTAGTAAGTGTAGAAGAGTACAAATAGAAAGCCTTTAGACCCAATTATGACATGTATATTGCTGATTTTGTGTAATGAAATCATTGATAACAGTAATACTGTGTGGCGTGGACTTAAAGCTCTTTCTCACATGTTATATGTTGCGCTATGCATGGTACCCTATTTTCAGATGCAGTGTGTTATACCTTTTTATGTGCGCTTGTATTAGCACTTGAATTTAGCACTTGGATACTGGCCAATGTACTGAAGATAATGTGTGTGTTGCCGGGATCGCGTGTCATTTTGTGTGGTGGAAAAGAGATCAAGAATTGCGAAAAATGATAGGCTGCTCAGCTAAAATAATCTCAAATACTTATAAATGGCAACCAAACCTTAAAGACAAAAAAACAACAATAACCAAATTGGTAAAGTCCAATGATCAACTCCAGAAAGATCATCAGTCTGTTACCTGCAAGTACATAACAATTAAAAGACAATAACAAGAAGCTCCTGCAAAGTTTCATTATGCAAAAAAAAAGGTATTAATTGCCAAAGAACACAATGACTGGTCCAACATAGTGTGGACTGATAAAACCAAAAGCATCCCTCTTGGGTTTAGCAGGTACAGATAATTTGTCAGATGACCCCAAACACTGAATTTAAGCCACAATACGATGTGAAAACACTGAAGTATGGTGGCCCAAGCGTCATGATATGGGGATGTTTCTTTTACTATGTGCTGGGTCTATTGATCACATACATGGTATTATGGATTTGTTTTAATACATCAAAATACACAAAGAGGTTATCTAACCTATGCAGAGAGGAAATGCCCTTGAAATGGAAAAACCAAACTAAATGGAAATGGAAAAACCAAACCCAAACCAACCAGTAAACAAGCAACCTATTGGTATTTGTTTTGTATTTTTTTATGAACAGACTATGCAAGAGTGTTAAGATAGAGTTCCTCCATTTTCATGCGTAGCACACAAATGAAAGAAATTTTATGGTAGTTTCAAAGCATAAACTTTGCTCACTTAAAGATATAACTTATACAGAGTAAACAAGTATTGAGTAGTAATGTTGATCCTTCTCCCCACTATTTGCAGTAGAATGAATTACACCCCAACATATTCTCAGCCTGAGATGTTCAGTTCTCAGGTCTTGTCTGCCATCTAGTGGACAAACTCGGGTAATGCTGATGACATTTACTGTTATTTCCAGTAATGAATTTAGAGAGTTTGGAGTTCAAGTGATAACGTGATTTGGATAATAAACGAGTCATAGAGAAGTCAGCTTTCGGGGATATCGCAGATCCTTCTTCAGGCTAATACAATATGGTTTTAGAAGCTCACATTTTTTTTTTTATACACAAAAAGTTACAAGGACATAAATATTGTAAAAAAGCCAAATGTTTCTCAAGACCACACTTAGACTGATTGAAGTGAGAGTGAAAGATTAGTTAGTGCAGAAAGGGTCAGAGGTGAAGAGTTATTGGGGTAATAAAGATAAGGGGTTAGAAGCAAAAATTCACTCTCTCTTAACAATTAAAAATGGTTCATATTGACGAAAGATGCCATGAACTACTAATGATTGCAGCAAAAAATAAATGCCAATGTGCCCATAGTTAATTATACAAAGTTGAAAAGATAAGGAGTCCAGACATACTAGTTGTGAAGGGTTCTTTCAGTTTGGGCAATAAGATAAATGGATTATATTCCAGTGGTTAGAAAGTCAGTTGGAAGTCATAATGACACCTAAAGTTGTTATCCTGTTCAGGCCCTATTCCAGAGTTCGAATCTGTATGAATTTGCATTCCCATTCCAGCCTCTCATTCTGGGATTTTTTTAAATCCCCCTCAGTACCATTAATTTGGAGGTCTTTTATGCTGTGCCCTGGGCTGCAGAAATGGGCCCTACGGGGAATTCTGTTTTTCTGTTCTTTGTGCGTGAATGTGCTATCCTCGTTCATTCGCTGGCGCAGGGTTTGGCCTCCGTCTCCCCACACATAGAGCTGTTGGGCATTTTTGCACAATTATCAAAATACACTACTTTGAGGATCTATCAGGAAAATGTTCATGTACTCTGTATTCCAGCTGTGATCCTGGTACCGGTACGTGTCAGTGCTGGGTATATGAGTACAGGTTCTCACACCTGCTCCTGCGACGGGCGATTTTCCATTGTGCTCGGGGGGTTTAGGGCATTCTTACGATTAGTTTTTTTCTTACCGAGTGGGTCGTGGCTGTACTGCAAGTAGAGGGCCCCTGGTTCTAGGACAATTTCTCTTCAGACCATCTGTCTTTTGTAAAACCCGCTCCGGCCCCTGTAGCTCCCTTTATAATTCTCCTTAAGGCTTTAGCGTGGATTGAATGTGACTCCCAGTGGGACCCGATTCTCTCTCTCGTGTTTATTGTAGGAGGTTGGTTGGGATGTTCCCACTGCTTTCCTTATGTGGACTTCGTTGTTTCTGGAGCATATCCCTGTTTTGTATAAAGTCCCTCCTAAGGATTTCCAGGTGGGTCCCCCCTCCTGTTTCTGTTCATTGGTCTCTGAGCAGATCGCCACTGATATCTTATGGCCTGGCTGGATACCAATATTGCTTCCTTATGTGCCCTGGGTGCACCCCCACCCCCTGTCATGTCTGAGGTAGGTGTGGCGGTCTGTGGGTTTCTGTAAATGGGAAGTTTGCAATGTTGCTCTGTTAATGTGTATTGTGGGTCCAGGCCGTTTATTTATGGGATGAGTGCCTCAATGGAGGGTTTTATAGTAGGGTGGAAGTTGTTATCGTTCTGTGAAATGAAGAAGAGTTTCCTCCCACTTTTCAGTCCATCTTAATTAAGATGTCCTCAATTTAAAGCGGAAGTAGGCCATGGGTTTAATGGGGATTGCCCTGCTAAGAGTCCTCCCTCTATCTTAGCCATAAAACAGGTTTGCGTACTGGGGGGGGCAAACCGTGACACCATTGCCACACCCATCGTTGCAAGTAAGGTCCTGGACAAAACGAAAAGTATGTGGGGTCAGGATGAATTTTACTGTTGAGCAATTGGTTCTGCCCGGTGTTCCATTGTTGGCGGAGTGGAGACAGCGCCAATACCATCATCAGGGGCACCCACCCCTCCTTGGCCCCCCCCCTATATTAGTGATTCCACTCCAGGTGGTAAGGATTGTTCCTTTAGGTATGGGTCCAATAGCCCTAGTTGTTATGGAGGTCCTGTAGTGTCCTGAATGACGCTGAGCGCCCCCTGCCCTTTCTAGGGACAGAGGTTTTAGCTATAGTTTCAAAACATCCTGCGCTATTTTCAGGGAGTGTTTCAATACCTGAGCATGATGGGGCCTCCCGGGTTCCCCTCCTTATGTATTTTGGGGAGGCATATAAAAACAGCCCAACTTTGGTTTCTCTCCCCCGAGCCCCCCTATTAACGGAGTATTTGGATCCCTAATCCCAGAATGGACAGGGTTTCAACCAAGGCTGGTTGGTAAGCCCCATCTTTTTATGTAGGAATTTTGTAGGGTCCTGTTGTAATTTGATGTGGTGTTGTTGTTTGAGAGATGCCTTTGTGCCTCGGGTATGTAGTCCACTGGTGTTCATAGACTATGGCTTCCACCTTTATATGCAAGGTTTATGATGATACCTCCATCCACCTTTTCTTCAAAGATTATGCTTTTTGTTTGGTGGTGATTTTTGGTTTTGCTGCCTGTTTTATGCAGGATTTATCAGTCACTCTTTGCCGGAATCATCAATATATTTGTCCAGAGTGGGGTTCAGTCATGGTTTGGGGTCCCATGCGTCTTTTTGTGTTGAATTGTTTTTGTTTTTGGTTGTTATTGTGTTTGATCCTTTTGTATGAAGGATTCTTCAGTCGTAGTTTCTAAAAGAATTCCTTCATATCACTGACCTAGATTGATTTTGTGTCCAATGGTTTTGCTGACAAAATGTTGTCAAAGAACAGCTATTTCTGTATCAGTGGGTTTGTATGAAGAAAGGTTAACAACACAGTTTATATATTGTGTGTTGGAGTGGATGCATCCAGATTTCAGTCTCAGTCTTTGGAGTTTTTTCTTCTTGATGTTAATTAGAGTTCCCTGTAGTCTCTTGTAGAAAATTTGTAGTTTGTCTCTCATGCCAGTGTTGTCACTTTCCAGAAGTCTTGTTGTGTCTGTTATTTTCTCTTTGATGGTTCTCTTTAGGCTGTAGCATATTTTGATCACCTTATTATGCAGTCTTTCAGAGCTCCTTGTACACAAAAGTTCTGCAAATCTGCTGTTGTAAGTACTGTATGTAGAGTAGGATTCCGTATATTAAGCCCTTGTGGGATTAAATGTTCCTTTTTGCAAGTGGTCAAGAAGAAGATGTCACTGTCCAGTTGTGCGAATTTCTTCAGATAGTTTTTCAGTTCCAGAAATGTGTGGTACATTGTGGTATCTTCCATCTTAGCAATAGTAGAGTGTTGTACCGTGTTAGCTATCGATGGCTAACACGGTACAACACTCTACTATTGCAGTAATGAATTTGAAAGTCATACATTTACACCAATAACAAACATGTTATCTAAACATATAGTTTTACACAATACCAACGCAACCATTCTGAAAAATTACATTTAATTTTGCCAAGTATACACAGAACTAATTAGCTGGAACGCAGGTTCCACATATACAGCACACATGTTACATGTAAAAAAATAAATAAATTACACACATTCATAATATCTGTATAACACAAAAAATACCAGTGTTACATAATATCAGTATAACACACATACAGAATACCAGTGTTATACACATTCCAGAAGTACACACTAGTATCAATACCAATTTTATAAACATACACAGTATCAAATTCAAACAATTCCAGGGTTTCACACTTATACAATACCAGCATTACACACATGCATAATGCTGATTTTCTACACATACAAAATACGAGTTGTAAATACAAACAATACCAGTGTTATACATATACACAGTACGTGTATTAAATACAAACAATACCAATGTTACACACATATACAATACCAGTATTACACACATGAATAAAGCCGGTATTATACACATACACAATATGAGTATTAAATATAAACAATACCAGTATTATACACATAAACAATACCAGTATTACACACACACAATACCAGTATTATACATAAACACAATGCCAGTATTAAATACAAACAATACCAGTATTACGCACATATACAATACCAGTATTCCATAAAAACAATACCAGTTTTATACATATAGACCATTCTAGTATTAAATGCAAACAATAGCAGTGTACTTACATACAGAATTCTTGTGTTACATAAATATGTAACACAAGAATTCTTGTGTTAACATACACAATACCAGAATAAAATACAAACAGAAAACCAATATTTCACACAAAAGGAATACCAGTGTTATACACATACACAATAACCATGTTACACACATAAACAAGACTTTACACATACAAAGAACCAATATAATATAACAATACCAGAATAAATACATACAGAGTACCAGTGTTACACACAAACAGAATACCAGCGTTACACACATACACAATACCAGAATAAAATACATACAGAGTACCAAAATTTCACACAATATTTTTACACTCTACCGAATACCATGTAACACACATACACAAGGCTAGCAATACACATACAAAGAACCAACATCATACAAAAACTTGGAAAATGATGTATCATTTACAGTTTGCAGTTGTAAATCTGGAGTTGGGAACCGGCAGTCACATACACTCTATGCTACTCAAAGGTCATGATTGCAGAATACTACAGATTCTACATTAAACAAAAAAAGTTTTAATAAAATAAATGAATAAGGAATGTTTTGAGCATCTTTATCTTTTTCTATGAGATGGGCAAAAGTCAACAGTACATCCATTCCTTACATCACAGGTGTATTAATGTCAAGCAGCATGAGAAGAAAAGTCCTTACCATTTGATGGTCATTCACAATCATAAGTTCAATATACTTCATCTCTTCAAATACTCCCCCACGTGTCTGTAATGATAATAGAATACATTGTCATAAAAACACAGTACAATGCCCAGGTAGGTAAATACCAGGATCACTAATTTGCCGTGGAGGCATGAGGTCAAGTGTGTCCCAGACTCCCTTGTCAGATGCTCCATTCATTTTCTCCTAAAAACCACCTCCTGATTGACTCTACACTTGCAGTAATTTCCCAATAGGAAAGTTCTGCCTTTTCCCTCTCTGATGTCCCCAATTCTTGGCCATACAGCCTTTACTTCAGGTTCAGAGGATCTACTCTTTCTTTATTGTGGATCTTAAGACCTTTCCAGGGCTCAACCCTTTGTTAGCTCACAGGGATGGGTAGGTATTTTTAGGAGACGTCGACAATTGGCAAAATTTATGGATTGCCTTCAACCAAACTTGTTCCCTTGGAGACATCCTGTCTAGAACAAGTAAGTTCAGTGGTGGCTTATCACATACATAGAAAATGCTGCTATCTCACAAGGCTGTGATCTCCACTTCTTTAGAAACAGAAACAAATAATGGGATCTCTTTCATGGTCATCAACAATATAATGTACTTTAGACTGTGAACTCCTCTGAAGGACAGTTTGTGACACAACTATACAATAATAAACCATAAACGTTGATATGTTTTCACTATAAGAATTACTATTACAATGTTTGGTAACCTTGAACAGGATAACAGCTATAATAGGTCTATTGAACTTTCAGGGATCAGGTATGCCACACACAGCATCACAATGTACTACTTATGTAGGAGAATCTGACTGAATATAATACGATTATTTTCTTTTAACCGATTAAGTTAATCTGTTGTTTATTTATGACAAATAATCTGACAGTATCCCTAAACATGATCCGGTTACTCTAAGCCTGCTTAACCAATCGGCCAAACTGGAATCATGTTATTTGGCTTTCGGACAATGTGGCAGGCCATGCTGGAGAATGACCAGAATACTGCATATAGTACAGAGCATAATGAGTATCAGTCTATAAGAAGAGAAGAGGGATGCAACTTGCAAGAAAAAAGGGTATATGAAGAAAATTCACTATTCAATTTCAAAAGCAAACTGCAAAATTGTATGAAACAGAAGTAAAGTAAATTAAGTAAAGAAGTAAGAATTTAAAATATTTGACCTTTTTTTGGCTTTTTTAGTTTGTTATCAGATCTCTTTAAATCAGGGGTGTCAAACTCAGACCCTTGGGTCAAATCTGGACCACACTGTGATTGTGATTACTGTATTTGTCTGCGTCTTATGGTCCGAATGCCAATCCCCCGCAGCCGAGTCTTCGCTTCCCGCCAGCTCTCCCGGCAAGGAGATTAGCCCACGGCCGAACCTCACATCTGAACTGTATAATTGCTTATGTCAGCAGAGCTCAGAGCCCTGCTGGTATAGGCAATAAAGAGAGAGATCGATGAACTGCCATCTTTCCCTCTCTCCATGTCCTGAGTGATCCACGAACACAGGCACAACCCGAGAGGAGAGGGAGAAGACTGTGCAGTGTTCCTCCCTGGCCCCCTTCCTCCTGATCAGTGAAGAGAATGACGTCATGGGCTGTGAATGTGCTGCTGCTAGTAACATCTACTGGTTGAATTTGATATTGCATTAACCCAATTGACGTGAACACTTTTATATATCAAATATTTTTTTCCTGGTTTTCCTGCTTTATAAACTGGGTGTGTCTTATGGTCCGGTGGGTCTTATAGTCCGAAAAATACAGTATATTTGGCCCGCTAGATTTTTTATTTGTTAATCCTATTTAAAAATTGAAAATGAATGTTTTTTTTTGCCAAGTGTTATAGTATTGAAAGGTATCAAAAGGTTCATAGTTAAAGTGGATGCATACCTAAAATCTAAATAATATATATATGTAAAATCAAAGTTTGAGCTGGTATAATGGTGGCATATAACTCCACAATCCTAAAACAATATACTTACCTGCTGTTCCCTGGAATTGTATAAGAGATTCCATACTTATTCGCCAAGTTTTCAGGGATTAACACAGAGTGCAATATCACAAGTGGCCACTGGGGGCATTTAAATGGTCAAGAGTCAAGAGCCAGGTAGAGAGGAAAGACTGCGAAGGATCTTGTTAAGTTACTTCTTAAGCTGGCCATAGATGTCACCATTTTTCATGAGATTTTGTGCGACCATCGACCATTGTATGCCGCGATTGATCGAGCAGAAATCGATGCATGCACAAAGTGTGCAATTGATCAAAAACTCCTGGAATCGTGCAAAAAATCAATTGCTCAGATATCGGACCTGTCTGTAAAATTTAGTTGATTCCCCGGGAATCGCGGAATGTTAATGAAGCCATGCAATAATTTCTATAGATCGACCTGTTGCAGGAAAATCGAAACGTCTATGGCCAGCTTTACAGGTAAGTTGTTTTTTATGCATTCCTCCCTATTTTGGCCACTTCTAGTGCCATTAATGAAAAGATGCATTTATGGTGGTAGGTCTGCTTTAACTTTCTCAATTATAGACTTTTCAATAAATGACAAGGTTGGCCCCCTAAACAGTTTTTAATTGTTGGCCCAGGATTTTCAGATCAGTAATTTTTATAAAAGGTATAGCTATTCTCAGAAAAGGTTCTTTGTAACTAGACTATTTGTAAATTGCACATGTACCATGTATACTCACACTGACTGTCCTTTTCCTTCTCCTTCTCATCCACTGTGTTTGTGCAAAAAATGGCAGTTGGCTGTTGATTTCCATTTCAGAACCTGCCAAGAGAGTAAACATAAGTTGTTAAAATATATACATAAAACATTTGATCAATTATAAAGATTAAATGTAGTTTTTCTAGAAAGGACAAGTAAATAATTACCTTCATAAATAGATGCGATTACCTATCTTGGTGCATGAAGTCTAATCTTCCAAGGGGAAATGTAACGTAGCCCAGTATGTTGAGGATTTAAACTTTGTGTAACAGTTCTTGTAGCAGCCCTTTAACTCTGGCTCCATTTTTATGCGATAGTATATCTAAGAAGTGCCCATTATATCCAATAGGCTTTTTGACATGAACAGCATCATATGCATGTCAACAAACATAAGGTAGATAGGTGTAAATCAGGCCTTTAATGTCAATAAACAAATAAAAGGAAAACCCTATACATAGTCTTGATTTCTTCTTTTCCCATTCCGTTCCAACTTCTTTTTTAAACCAAGTTTATATGGTCCCAGTTAACATAAAGAACTGGCCACTGATACAGGCAACTACTTAGGGTATGTGTGGATGTGGGTCACTAGCCAAAGGTGTAATTTTGTAAAAAATATCCTGGTTTCTATAATGCAATAAGCAGGTAGATATTTTACAACCGTGCACTGAACCCCCAGGCTTTCTAAAGACATATGAGGAATATGTTGATTGAAAGTAAAGCTGCAATCAAAGTATCCCTGAGCTCTACACGTCAAAAATATTATACTTGATTAGGATAGGAAGTAGATTTATGATTTATTTATTGAGAAATATATTACTACTTCCCTGTTTCCCCAAAAAATCACACAGGAGATTCAGAAGTGGTTACTAAAAGGGTAATCCCCCCCCCCCCCCCCCCTCTAAGTCTCCTGTGCCATTTTGATTTCCCACTCTAATCCCCCTGTGTAATTTTAAGTGACCCCCCCGATACCCCAGCACCGTATTCTTCTTCATGGAAAAATAAGACATCCCCCGCAAATAAGACGTAGGGCATCTTTGGGAGTAAATTTTCATATAAGACACTGTCTTATGTTTGGGGAAACATGGTAAAACTAAGTACTCCAATAATGAAAATAATTTACTTTTTAGTTTGGCATTATACTAAGGGCCCTTTGTCCAGTCATGTGACTGCTAACTTATCTTAATCCATAGGCTGTGTGTTACCGGAGTCCACCTATATATATTGCTATATGTAGAAGGGAAGATATAACTATTGACATGGCATTGGATACACATGTGGCTGATTTAGGACTTACTAATTTAAGGATGATGGACATGATGGTAGAAAAGAACAATTTGTTCTATGAATGAGGGGTGTGATTATAAAGTGATTTCCCCTCTTTGTAAATGGTACATATTGAGTTGTAAATATCATGTGTGTACTTAAATATTGAAAAATAAAAGATTTAATAAATTCAATTTAAATATAATAAAAGCTGTAATGAAAGCACGTCTATGAGAGCCTTTAATATGGACAATAGATTTGACACAGACTCCAATACAATTGCTGTTCATCTTTATCATTGGTGGACTTTAAAGTTGTTACCCACTTTCATGCAGTGACTCATGTGTAATAATTTATTACAATTATAATATGATAAACCATATATACTCCTGTATAGGCCAACTTTTTCAGCCCAAAAAATGAGCAGGTCGCTGAATCACAAGCATCGGCAGCCTCTGTGAAGCTCCTTTGTGTTCTCCGACCTCAGCTGATAAAATGTAAACAAACAGCCCCACACTGCCACCTGGTGGCCGGTTACTGTTACTGGTGACCTGTTTATTAATTGTTACTGGAGAAGGAATTTAATAGAAATTCAAATAGAACACTCCACTGCTTATGATTAAAATTTTTTAATAAGTTTCCATGTATTGGTGCCAATAATAAAAATAAAGACTATTTAAATGCAAACTAATTCTCATGTTTGAATCATAAGAAGTACCTTGAAAAAATATCCTGTAAAAACAATAAACCTCTGTTTTATCAACTTTTTTGAGGGTGTGGCACTAAGATTCACCTTTTTGATTCATTCCTAGCCCCTAGGAATGAATCAAAAAGGTGAATCTTGCCCCAATGGTGCTTTCTCTATATATTTTTCTAATTTAGAAATCTCCACTATCTGAATTTGCTTTTCTTAACCTCGTCTTATACTCGAGTCAAAAAGTTTTTCCGGTTTTTGTAGATAAAATAAGGTACATTGGTTTATACTTGAGTATACACTATAATATTATATTAGATAAGTCCTTTGTACAGCAGAGCTACAGAAAATAAAAAACAAAGAATAACTGCAGATGTGCACGGCTTACCTGAATGATGTGGTACACTAGGTATTTGGGTTCCTGGAGATTTCTCTATGATGTGGGGGCGACTTGTGCTTTCCTGAAGAACAACAAATGCTGGTCCAAATCAAATAAGACAAAGCTGGAATAACGCAGTTCCATTAAGGAGGCTGGTTTCAGCCTCTGATAACAGTATCACAAATTCTGTATGTGATAATACACTTTCAGTAATATTTAAATAGGTCATTCACATAGGCTTACATTTGGCACATAACATTGTGTACAGTATTATTTCCAGTAATGCTATAGAAAATACAGTTAGTTAACACCTTATTTTATTTTTAAACCGGATGTAAAGTTTAAAAAGACCCATAACATGTTTTATAGGTGAACACTAGATTTTCTAGCAATAGCACTTCATTTCTAATGTTCACCCCAGCACCTGTAAAACTAAATACAGAAAACATCCGGCTCCAATACTTACCTCTTCTCTGGTAATTCCCCCAACAGGCTTATCTCTCTGAGGTCCAGGACTGATTTTTTTGTAGAATGCTTTGGGTGTACTTATTTCTTTTGCACCAAAAGCATCAAAAACATGATGTCACCATTACATGGCACAGCTTTAAGAGTCTACACAATGTTAGAGAAAGAAAAGGTGGAAGAGGACCTGTAATGTCACAAAACTATAGGGCAAAGACACTTTTAAAATTGTTAAAAAAGGGGTTGTAAATACAAGTGCTAGTTTGAGCCTTGAGTTAGATTTTAAGATAAATATAAACACAATAGTATCACCAACAGCCAATGCACCTCCGGGTACATCTCCAGTCCCTACTTTGAGTACATTTTCCTAAAATCTATCTCTGTCTGATCAAATGTTTTCCTAGCATGATATAATAGTCAGGAGCTAGAATGTATAGCAGCAAAAATCATATGTTGCTGGGCACTATGATTTCGGAATAATGATCCATCTATATGAAATTCCCTTTTCTCCCTCTTCAAACTCAGTAATACGTTGATTATCAGCTTTATAATTTACTAAATTTATCATTTAAGTTTAATTTTAGAAAAACAAAAAATGTCCTTTCTACTACAATGTGATTAAAATAACTTTTCATGGTTCCCGATCATATAGTCATAGTTTTGCACTATTACTGAAAATAATTTTTAACATCTCTTTAGTTCTTTCTACTGGATTATATATGTATTTCCTGCTGTTTCCTATCAAGACAAAGGTTAAACTGGAGGTAGCCATGGGATGCAGAGCATTATAATAGTTTTTTTCCTATGAAGACATGGAGATGGGCTGGGCAAACTGGCTGCATGTATGAGATGGAGCCAATTGTTGAAAAGGTTCACTTTAAAAAATGTCTAAGAACCATTGCAAGAAGCATTGTAGAAAAAATGACTTCTGTCAGAAATGTAGTGATAATGGAGACTGCCTAGTCTTCATAAGAAATACAGAGTGTAGCTATGCTTTTAGTCTAACTTCCAAAGTGAATATTCACCACACTCACTAATGTAATAACTCCCTACCATAAAAACTATTTACAATTTATTTCATTAATACATTAGCTTCATATTATAATTTTTTTGTTTAATGTTAAGGGGTTTATATGTTGTAGCAATAAAGGGGAATTGTAAACAAGCAGAAAAGCAAACGCAAAACACCACTTCCACAATCTTTTAAATGTTCTTGGTCATGAGATGTCCCACTAAATGGTGCCAGAAGGTCCTGTATATAAAAATAACCTACACATGTTTCTAGTAGTGGAAAAATATCCCATAACAGCACACTGATTCAATGTTAGACTCAATAACATTGCATCTAAATTAAATCTCTGGAAAATAAAGTAAATCAATGTTTGATATTTTCATCAGACTTGGTCAAGAATGGTTGATCTATAGAAGAATCTTTTCCTAGTGTCCTCTTACAACAATGCTCTGCATTATTGATAAACAGAGGGGATCCAAAACCAACATTAAGAGGATACTAAATTAAAACAATTGAAGTTCTAAGCTGTTTCTATGCTCTTTTTTGTCTAGAATAGTTTTCATGGGTCAGATCTCACTACACTAGGGACAGAACCTCCTGACACAAGAAAATATTTAGAGTGCTAAAAGCTCTATGAATAAAACATAGCTTGATCACTCTACAGAGGCTTCAAGCAGACACAGTCCTTTTCTGTCGAACTTGGGCATTGTCTCCACCATTGCTATCCCAAATTGAACCACAAAGATTATGGAGACAGCTCTTAATTTTTTATTGATTATAGATGCTGAGGTATAATTTTTACTACTATAGTTGATCACCTCATATAATTTTTGATACAACATCCCAACCATATAATTTATCCAACCCCCAAGAAAATGATCCCTCCACCATATTAAAGCAATAAGGTTAAGGGACTTTGACAACAACAAAATATTTTAAAATTATGGCTTACAATAGATAATTTATAAGAAACACCACATTGCATAACTTCAATGTCAGTTTATTGCCAATATACAATTCAAATTGTCACAATATGTATAAATAGGTGTGTGTATATTCAACAATATCCAATCTCATTTTTTTGTATTACTTAATCTATTACCCTTAGTTATATCCCAAGCTAGTTCCTGTGTCACATAATCCCCTTAAGGCTCATCTATTCTATACCTCCTGTGCCCCATCTACAAACCCCTATGCATCCAACCATTCCTAACCATTAAACCTCAAAGCAAAAACATTATTGAGATCAACAATCCTGGTCTAGGTAATGTTATACCTATGGTATATATACATATATACTTGTTACATCATTTTAAAAGATTTTGATACCTTAAAAGTCCCTTAACACTCTTGCTCTATTATTATAACTTTTTTACAGCAAGGAGAACATGAAACAAAAATGTTCACTCTAGGCTCCCCTTCATCATTTTAACCTACCATGAGTTTAATGCAATAGGTTTTATTATTTCCTGTGATCTGACCAATGGAATCTGTCAATAAGTAGAAATATGTTTGTAAAAACAAATAATGGGCATGTTAAACAGGCGTTCTTCTGACAAATTTCTCGCTTACTAGCAAAGCCAGGAAGATTTTACTACTTCCCTGCTCTGTTGAGGTCCAGTAAGGGAGCAATTTACCACCCCTTTATGGCACCAGGGCACGGGCAACCAAGCTAGACTGGAGAAATTCTTATAGTCATCCAGAAGGTCACCCATGTATTTCACATTGTATATGTTTGGATACAAGGATGGGCACTGTCCTCAGGACCATCTCTGAAGGTAGTGTGAGGGAGAGAGGATAGTCTTGGCCAGGCTCTCCCTTTATGGGGAACCCTCTTTGGAGAGAGTTCACTCAAGTACTGGAGAACTAGCTCTGGTGGGCTCAGTCCTTAGCCTAGAGCTTTTTTTGTATAGTTGACTTTTGCAAACTTACCTTTTTGGCATCGGATATGAAAGATTCACGTTCTTTGTGTGCTTTTTATGCACCATGTGCTTAAAAATAAAGCAATTTAACAAAGGTCAGTGAAAGGCTCTCTTATGTAGCATTTGTCATCATGAACATGGCTGTTTGTTCTTCTTGTAAAAGGCCCAAAGTAAACAAACAAAACTTGACCAATGCCATGCATCTTTACTGAGTTTTAAGATTTTGTTTGCTAGTTCTATTTTTTGTCCACTCAGGTTCATTGGAATTCATATGCAGCAACCAATAGAATACAAGAGGTACTATTACCTCTAGCAATAGTCTTGGTTTTAAAAAATTCATAATGAGAAGCAAATAGATAACATATAAGAAGATCACAATTTCTCAAAATATAATTGGAGATATAAAAACAAATGAAACCTAACACATTTATATGTTAGTTCTAATTAACACCTATGATTTATGTTGTGTGTGGGTACTTACAGTGTTGTGAATAAGGTCCACTGGATGTATGGTATAGGTGTGGGTGCCATCATCGAACATTCCACTGCAAGGAAAATTGTATATTTGAGACTCTCATAAAATATTTAACAATAGCAGTATTTTAAAGGCAGCAGAAACTGAAATCCAATGTGGTGGCTGATGTCAGCCAATAAGAGAAGTGATGATGTAATTACCCTGGTCATGTTACAACACCCTGGCTAAGTAGTTGGTTGCTAAACCCTTGAACTGCCACAGCTTTGAGTCCATAAAACAAAAAAATATGTTGAGGTGAGCCAAGCCTTTGGCTCTGTATGTTTATACAGTGAAATACAGGGAATATCCCTACCTGGAGTACTGCAAAGCTGCCTGCCTGACATTTATATTTTCAATATTCATTTCTGGTAGTTTTAAATGGCATTTAAAAACTGCAAGCTCAAATTTTTTATGTAGTTAATGATTTAATAACTACTTAAAATCATACCTTCCAATTAAGGGAAAACTTACGGAAAGTAAAGCCATGGGTGCCGTGCAAGCCGTTACTTCCGGGTTGGAAGGTGGAAGTGATGCTTCCACATCATCACAACAAGTGACAGAGTTCATGACAGATAGGGATGAAAAACTGTAGTTTCAAGGCCAAAATTTGGAAAAACTTACATAAATAGTAAAACAATAAGGTGTGTATAAATGAAAAGCACAGATGAAAAACCTGGGTTTTTATTGGACCTGTTTGGTCATGGGCTGGGATTTCCTTTTGAAAAAGTAGGTTTTGAAAATTCTCTTTTAAAAAAAGCAGGTTAATTGGAAACGGTATACATTTTTTTATTAAAACAAATCTACAGAAAAAGTACTTACGTCAAAAGACACAACTTTGATTGACCAGACATACAAAAGCCCTTTGACATGAGGTTTGTGAATGTGGGGGATCTGTTTTGCCTATATAACTATTAAAGGAATTCTTGTTAACTCATCTATGACCAGGAGAAAGCCTACATTAAAACAGTATGCAGAGAAAGGAAACCTGGCACAATCTTTTAACTGGCATCTACTGTCACCTCAAATAAGATCTAATTCTTGCCAGCAGATAGAAACATGCGTTTGGCTGCACTGTAATCTGCTGAGTAAACCCCTGGAGCCTCAATAATGATGACTTTTTCACTAGAGATGGTCAATTTTTTATTTTTTTTATTTTGACTAGCTGACTTTGTTGATTAAAAGTCGCAAAATTGTTGGAGATGTAGGGAAGGGTTTTGGGAATGTTAAAAAAAGAAAGTATTGCTGTAGCAAATTTTCTTTAAAAAATTAAGCTTAATGTCAAGAATGTCTTGATAAATACATTTTCTTGGTGCTAGATACAAGAAAATGCAATTTTGCCATGCCATATAGGAAATCAGGATCAGGGATAAAACTTCAACAAACTTTATTGACCGAAAAAGCTGACATCAACCCATGCACAATGTTCTCTGCCAGAGGGGATGAGGCATGTGAATGGATTGATGTCAGTAATCATTGAATAAAATTTGTTGAAATTTGATTCCTGTGCATGGGACAATAGTTTAATTTGCCTTGATAAAGGTGCCCTGCATGGGCCAAAAACATAGCTTTTTGTACAAATAAGAGTTACTGAAGAGATTGATGGTGGTATCAGGAAACTTTTAAATAGAATTTATTGAATTAGAATCCCAATACTTTACACATGTTGCAAATCAAATTCACTCTACTGGATCAAAAACATTAAACAATTGTACATCAGCTAAATTTAAATTGGTTACTCAGTGGCAAGTTTTATCTTTTTTTATGCCATAGGATAGCAGCAGTTGGTTCTTATTTTCTTGGGGGACTTTTAAATTAAGAAAGGATGCTAGGTTGGGATGCAGTAATGTTAGGTGTTGACAGTATGATTTTGATGATTTGGATTTAATGTAAACCCTATTATTAATATATGAAAATAGTGTTTATACAAAATATTGAATTTTTTGTACATTTTAACAACGGAATTGAAACTGAAAGTAATGTGTTAGGCTTTGTGCAATTTGCTATAATGTTATTACAGCAACAATTAAGTAGTTTGTATTGTCTACATAAGGTTGATTGCATGCCTGACAACATCAGGGCATGTTCCTTATGAGATTGTGTCCTAGGGTATCTCCTACTACAACATTCACTGCAATTTCCCTTTTATGTCACATGTGCTTTTGATTCAGCTAGTTCTCGTTTGTCAAAAGCAGACCAGTAAATTCTGGTGTTCTCTGGCAAATGTTAGAGTGGTGTTCTCTGGCAAATGTGCCCCCAGGACATCTTGCCCCCAGGTCACTCTCATCTTTCTAATGGTTTGGTCAGCAATTTAATCCATTGGTCACTTTAAAGGGCTTTGGCAGTATTCTTCCTGTTCTTCTTCACACAGAGAAGCAGATGCAGGTCCTGCTGATGAGTTCATGACCTTCCACGACTCTGTGAAGCTCTCCTAGAGTTTCCTGAAATCTCCTCCATGCTATTATGACACAGTGCTGGGAGACACAGCGAACCTTCTGACAATGAAAAATATTGATGTCCTATCCTGGAGGAGTTTTTCTATCATGTTAAATGCAGTAGGCAAAATGTTCTGGGATCGCTTACTACACTTACTACATGAGTCTTGAAGACCATATACAACAATGGGTTTTGCTTTTTTCACCATCCACTTGTAAGTGAAATATTAGTATTGACCCGTTTAAATACCGTAGATGCAATTGCAATGTAAACTTTATTATCATTATCATTTTAACTTACTGTAAACCATTGCAGGTGGATATGGCCACTCTTGAGTTCTTTTCACCTCTGATGGTACCATGATAGTAACAGTGCTCTCCTCCCTATGGAATACAGAAACATGCTCACAGTTAAGAATAAAACTGACATTTAATGCAATCAATCCTTAGTGAAGTGGAAAATAAGAAATTATAGAGATATATTAAATTCATATTTATCATGTAGACTGTCAAAGCACAGTGTTTAGATACCAGTTTAGAGCAACCAAAATGGAATTGTGGCCAGAAGCCTGTGGTGGCCTAAGAGAGGAGGAACCACTGAGGGAGGTAAAAGTTGTGTAAATAAAGCTCTTTAGTATTTAGGATTATGGATCCCAGATGCAGCAACCATAAACATGTGCTAATGGGTTTTATTAGCTGTCAATATGAGGCCTTTAAATGTAACAGTGTACTTAGAGCTGACCTACCACCTCGTAGGTCACTCAGCAGTTTTTGCTGCAGCTCAGCCAATACTGCTGAGATCCGCAAATGAAAATAAAAAAAACATTTCTGACAGCAGGAGGGATGCTTTTTCTGAGCGT
Organism: Ptychadena robeensis; assembly: GCA_036250615.1. NCBI lineage: Eukaryota > Metazoa > Chordata > Amphibia > Anura > Ptychadenidae > Ptychadena > Ptychadena robeensis. The sequence goes on from CM070039.1 coordinate 44,026,854, forward strand.
GCCCCTCACACTTTCTGACGTCTCGCTGAGGCAGGGGCAATGGGATTTGGAAGGTAAGTATGTTTTTTTTTGTTGTGCAGCAGTTTTCCAGCATCTGAACTGCAAACAGGTGACATTGTGTCTGTTTAACCTTCCTAGCGCACCGCCCGTATCGCGCCGTTGTACGGGCGATCGAGGCAGTGTACACAGTACACTGCCTGTCGTTTCCGGCATCTCGCCGGAGCTCTACACGCAGCTGCTGTCATTACTGACAACAGCTGAGTGAGAGGGAAAGCCGGCGCTCCTCCATTAACATGGAGGTCTATGGCACCGCCCCCTTCCGCGTCACCGTGACGCGATCAGGGCGGTGCCGCCAACCCGGAAATGCTGCAGCGATGAAGACAATCGCTGCAGCTTTCTGGGGAGGCATAGGGTCTCCCCGCCGGCTTCCCCTGCGGTTGAGGCGAGCCTGAACAGCGGACGAGCTGGGCTCGTCTCAACCGCTAGGGAGGTTAATGTATGTGTTTTTTTTGTATTTAGAACCGCTTAAATTACTTACATAAATATATTAATATACCAAGATGTACAGCTATGTCAATAAAAACTTTAAAGCATTTTGTCTATAAAAAAATGTCTCTATTTTTGCATTTTCAGCTTTAAGAAAAGTTAGATAATCAACGACGTGATCTTGTTTTGATGCATATTAATACCTCAAAAATTCTGCTTCAATAAAGCATTTTATGCATTTTTTTAGAGATACTAATAAGCAAATTGTAAATCCAAACATGAAAGATATGAATCCAATAGTTCTGAGACACTCGCACACTTCTGACCAGCCACTTCTGACCAGCTCAGTGAAAAACTCAGGAAGATTTGCCTTATACTGTAAGCACAGAACTGCATCAGAATCAATCAAAATTTCTCAAGTATATTGTATATTTTAAGGCACACCAATGCAGCTAACCTAGTTTAAAAGATTTTCACAAAACAAATGAAGACACAGCAAGGGGCTGTTAGACAAAGCATGTTCAATGGGAAGAGAAGCAAACTTAATATAATAACTTGTATAACAAAACAAAAATATTTTGCGTAACAAAAAAAAAACTTGAGGGTCCTTTCACACATTTTATAAAGGGATGCATTTACGCATATATCCAAAATATTTATGCAAACTACATATGCGTTTGCGTTTTGCATTTTTGAAGAAAGCAATGAAAAATGCATCAGAAATGCATGCAGCAGGGCGCTATAAAAAACGCATGCAGAAACGCTGTGTTTTTAAAAAAGGAATGCATGTAGTGTGAATAGTAACATTGGTTTTCTACGAGACAACACAGCACTGTTAAAAGTCAAAAAATTTGCACGTTTATAAAAAGTGTGAAGAGGCTCTTAAAAAATACTTTTTCATGCTTTAATATTTTACTGGAAAATGATGGACATTGGACATGCCCTCCTAAACTCCGTGATACCAGCAAACAGGTACCCCCCACTAACTGCCACACCCCAACAGTAGATACAGTAGATTGTGTCACATACTAGTTAAACAGTAGGGGTTAACTCTACCTGTAATAGATGCTATTGTCCACATACACCATATCAGGGGCATCACAATCACGGCCAGTGGTGCTAGAGCAAGGCGGAGCAACCCCACAGAGAGAGGTGTGTATCCTGGTATATCCAATTGTTGGACTTGGCTGTGGTATGTCTTGCCGATACTGGTGAAACAATTCCAATTCCTAAAATCTCACACTGGGACCTGTGAGGGGGTAGGGGTGAGCTGTGGGTATGTGTGTGTGTAGAGGACCTAGATCATCCAGTATACCCTGTATAGCAGGACTGTAGTGTGACAGTAGCCTTGACAAAAAGATGAAGATATGTGCTCATTACTGTAGCTGATTTCACTGTAAAGCAGGGTTGTAGAGCCAGGAGATGAATTGGGTGGGGTATTTGGGGGGTGTAACGGGAAAGGTACATTACAGTTGGGGCATCTGCCATATATCTGGCCTGCACATAATATTACACAATTCTTTGTTTAGAACGTATTTATGGTTCATAGGCCATGGTGGGAAGAATGTAGTTGAAGTGGAACCAGATGACTCCTATGATTTGCAGGGCTGGAAAAGGTTAACCAGATTTGAAGATTTGGCTGTGGTTACTGAGACTAAACTATACTTTTTCAGCAATTTTCTCTACCTAATTTGACATTCCATGAACCATATTTCCGCACCTATTTACTAGAGATGGTAAAATTTTTCGACTTGCTAACTTTGTGAGCCTATTGCAAAGCCCCTGAAAATGGTATCATCACTAAAATTGCTGGAGATGTAGAGAAGGGCTGTGAGAACATTTGAAAGAAAAAATTATGGCTCTAGCACATGGAGTTTTTGCATAAATTAAGTTCAAATTTAAAGTCTAAATTCCGATTTTCGAAATTTTTACTTGATTTTGAACTGAATTTGTGAAAAGACTGTTTGTGTTAGAGACATACTTTCTTTTTTGGAGTATACCCCCAACCCTTCTCTACATCTCCAGCAAGTTTGGTGATGATACCATGCTCAGGGGCTTTGCAATTAAGTCTAAACCGTCAAAATGGTCGAATGTTTGAAAACAAATTTGACCATCTCTACTATTTACAAACAGACGAAACATTGACTTGTATCATACTGAACGGTTGACCGCACTGCTATTTGATTGATGCCATGTTTGCAAATTTTAGGTGGCAGGAGGTCTAACAAAGAAACATATTCTATACTGTATATAAAACTTTACTACATATTGAATAGGGTATTGAAACAGTATGCTTTGCTGGCATAAACTGATAAAGAGTTCCCCCCAGTGTTCTTGAACATATGTCTTTTTTTATATTGACAGATGGTGCTTGTTTGTACTTTGTAGTATAAAGTAAGTATTATTTGTTGTTTGTATATGGTAATGGAGACCTTCTTTCTATATTGTAGTAGGCATTTGTAAACCAGCAACAATGTTACTAAATGTTACCTAAAATGACTTTTCCAGATTTTTTGGTGATGCACACTGTGCGATCCATAGAGATATACAGTATATCTGAAGCTAGTAACCAACATTTTACTCTCAAAATACTGTAAGCATGTACTTTCTGCAGGAAAGCCCTACAGCCATTATGAATTTTGATGTACGTCTTCAGGATTATATTCTACTACTATTTAATGTTATTAATTCCTCTGTAGAAAAAAAAGCCATAGTATTTGACACATTATTTGTATGTGCCCACAAAACATTTACCAGAAGGCCCCAAAAGTTCCTTCTTCACCCTATTATAAGTTACAAAGAACCTGGGCAGACAAGGACACTATAAAGGCGGAGGCAGAGGTGAGTTACTGTATATAGCCTTGTGCATAATGAGCTTATATGGCTCTGTACTTGGTTACATCAGGCAGGTAAGTGTAAGTAATGTGTTATAAGAAATATGTAACTTTTCCCTAAAGGGTAAAATGACAAACTTACTCTAAACCCTTTACCTTCTGGTTAAGTGGCCTTCTGCGAAACCTAATAAAGACTGAAGGATTCAATTGCTGACCTTCCCTTTCGGAAAATATGAGTTCCTAGAATGTCATACTGATCCACTGGCTGTCTGAGTCACTGCTCTGAATGATTGCTGAGATTCAATACCACAGAAGTTAAAAAAAAAAAAATTTCTAAAGACATCTTTCATAGTACTTTCATTAAAGGTTAAATGTGAAATGTGTGTGAATCTTAAATAAGAGACATTAATAAGAAGACAAATTAAACAATACACACATTTCAGGCAGATCCTAAGGGCCCCCAAACACGTAGTGAGCCGCGGCCGGGAAATTTCCCGGCCACCGATGTGTGTGCGTGCTCATGGCCATCAGCAAAATTGGACGCGGGTCAAGGGTCACAGTAGCCCAGAGAACGGACATGTCTGTAAATCTCTGGCCGATGCCATTAGTTTGAATACTTTGAGCGACGGGATGCAGCGCTCGTCTGACGGCCCCCACTCGCTACGAAAGTTTATGAACCCCATAAATGGACAATAGATAAAAAAATATATCTCTGTCATTTAGAATTAATTAGTCTAAATTAATCTATCTATCTATCTATCTATCTATCTATCTATCTATCTATCTATCTATCTATCTATCTATCTATCTATCTATCTATCTATCTATCTATCTATCTATCTATCTATCTATCTATCTATCTATCTATCTATCTATCTATCTATCTATCTATCTATCTATCTATCTATCTATCTATCTATCTATCTATCTATCTAATCCCATTTTAATCACAAAAGCACATACTATTCTTTATATTGGGTTAACACAGTGTGGCTCTGACATTCTCAATTGATCCTCTACAGTAGTTAAACTCATGAATCAGCAACTGCGGTATTCACGCTGCAGCAGTCTCGAGCCACTCTGCACTGTTTTATGAGGCTTTACATTGCATTTGTACTTATTCCTCTTTACATGGAACACACACAAAGCTGTGTGACTTGATTCTGCAAATGCTATCAAACATAGCCTTATTCCTATGGCAAATGTTTGGTAGACAGCTGCTAAGCATATGACAAACTATTTGATTTAAGTACTGAAACAGAGATTTTCAGTTAGATTTAGATTAGTGAAGTATAAACAAGCAGCACTTTTGACTGATGGTTATCCAGCCTATCTTACAGTATTTATACACTCTTGTTTTCCTACATTTTCTCATGGGCATGATATTTCTTTTGATTCTTTGTATCTTCATTTGTAATAGTGACCTATTTAAAATGCCACATACTTATAAACTTAAAATAAATGCATTCCTTTGTATATCCTGACATCAACAAGCCTGACATGAAGCCACTAAGACTATACATATTTAAATACTCTTTCAAAACTAACTAACTGCTATTCCAAGTTGTGAAGTTTTATCCTGGTCTTATCCCATTCTTTTGTAGGTGAGCGTGTTTTGTATGATGTCTGGTAAGCTCAAATTGATTTGCACAGGGAGACAGGGTTACTTAAACCTCTGGGCGTTACGGGCTTTTCGCACCATTCTTTATGGCACAAAAAGCTGCTTCCACCGCAATTGCAGCGGAGTACAATGTACTCCACCATGTTTGCTGGCTCTCTGTCCAGCCCTCTTCACACCGCCGGTGTCAAATAGACGCCGGGGGTGTGTGGGGAAAAGAGCGGCGCCCCCTCCATTAACATGGAGGTCTATGACGCTGCCCCCCGCCCCCTTCGGTGTCACAGATGACGCCAAAGACATGGGGCCGGAAAGGCTCAGTGTGTCTGTGGCTCTTCTCCAGAGCCACAGGCACACGGAGAGGCACCGTTTGAGTTCGGCCATAGTGCCCAGGAGGTTAAATTGTCACTTAATAAGTTTAGTATAATTTATATTGTATCTCTTAATTTGTGTTTCCATATGATAGAGAAATGTAGATCCAAAACACTAAAATGTTGACCTTCACACCTCACAGGACCTTCCAAAACATACAGACTTCCTCTCGGGCTGCCTTAGTTAGGGTTGGGCTCGCCAGTGCTGGAGCTCCCAAACACCAGTCTCCAAAGCATTTTCCAACGCATGTAAAGTGTAGAATACGCCACACTAAAATGAAAAGTCCAAACTTCTTAATTGAAAAATATTTCCAAACACAGTCCACCACCGACTCCCTTGGGGGTCTCCTCCTCTCTAACGCGTTTTTCCCCACCTCAGGGGCTTATTCTATGCCCCAACTCAGGGGGAGAAATGCGTCATAGGGGAGGAGACCCCCAGGGGAGTTGGTGTGGTACTGTTTAATTGAAATATTTTTTAATAGAGAGGTTTGGAGTGTGGCGTATTCTACACTTTACATGTTGCATAGGAAATGTATTATTTAAGTACTTCAAGTCACCATTTTCCAAGACAAAAGTATACTTTCCAAATGGACGGTGGTAGCCTTCAGTTAACAGGAGAGGGCGAACCTTCATCTAAATGGGTGGTAAAAAAAAGTTACCTTGTTTAGGCTTGGCTTTCCTTCATCATACTCTATCTCCACATAATCCGAGGACAACAGACCACTGCAATAGACAAGAGTAGCATTACACAGATTAGACCACTGTGACTTGAATAGGGTTACTACAAAATACAGGGTTAACATTTACATATTTACTGAACAGTGCACTTTAACACAAATGCTTACCATTTTACTAAATCAATTACTCAAAATATACATACAATATAAATTTTTGAACATATATTAAAAATCAAATATATAAAAGAAAATAAAAAAAGATTTGATGCAGTTAATCACATCACGATGTGGTTTAAAATAGAAGCAGGCAATAGAGAAAAATATTGCTGCAACATATCCGAAAATGGATATCAATGCTTTACTATGGATTGCATTAGCATATCTTAGAAAAATATAATGGCATTATGCATTGAAAATTCTTGGCATTGAAAACCCTTGTTTTTTTCAACTGATTATAGTATCTTTTTTCCAAGTTTTTATACAACACTTTACAAAATTTTTTTAATTTTTTATTATTGCTGGCTTACAAGACTGAACTGAAGCACAAAAATAGCAGGTTTATATGGATTAAAGTATTACAGGTGCACTGCACTATTACAAAAGGGAAAACAAAGCTAAGGAATAAAAGTTATTATATAAAATGCCTTGAGGGGTGGACACTCTTTGTGCTTTTTTATTTCCCCACAGGGGTTGAACTCATTGTTTCTTTGTCTTATGCTGTTTTTGCTAACTTTGTTATTGTTTTTTGAAAAATTCAAAGTTAAATATAAAAAAAAGCATACTAATCCCCCTTGTGTTCCTGGTGGCCCCATCTTGTCCAGTGCTGTCCTGTCAGTATTGCACTGGATGAGATGGGGCCTCTGGCTGAGCCCCGGCAGCACAAACGTACTGTTATGCGCTGTCCCGGTGGCTCCAATCTTCTGAACTGGGTTCTGCACGGAAGCCTATCCACACCCCCGCTCACCCCCAAAACCCCCACCCCGGAGGGGCAGCAGCAGGAGATTCAAAGATAAATTGCACAAAAATCGTTTTCAGTGTGATTCCCTAGATGTGCCCCTTTGAAGTTACCCTCTCTCCCCTGGTGTGATATCACCAGGTCCATCAAACCAGGGGAGAGAGGGTGCCAAACGGAATTGTATTGGATACAGTGATAACTGTATCCAATACAATTTAATGTTTAAAAAAACACATACTAAACACCACATGCCATACTAAAAACACCATACTAAAGGAGCTGCACACCGACCTTCTATTAGGATTTCTAGATGCGTGCACTTAACTGTGGACTGCAGAGGCATACATATCTCACCCCATTCTGGCTCTGCATCAGTACCTACTGTATTTTACACCACTTATGAAATATGTGTGCAAGTGCATATCTATAATTTTACTTAAAGATATTATGATGATGACCGTTGAAAAAAATATTTTACAAAAATAAAATAAAAATACAGTTATACATTTTCTAAAAACCATGCTATAGAAGAACATACATTTGTTATGACATTTATAAGTATAAATATAAAGAACTTCAAGATACCATGAGATCAGGTGCACTATGAATGTTTTTGTATAATATATTAACAATAGAATTGATGTGAATATATGGGGTGATCAAAGGGATAAATCAGCCATTATACCTACAGTGTCCCCAGAAGAACCTCACCTGACCTTTCTTGGCTGGTGGTATCCTAAATTATCACTCAACAAGAAAATGCACTTTGCAACCTGGCACTTGAAAGAGCAGAAGCCACAGGCAATGGCTAGGACTAAAATAGAACACACTTAAGCTCTTCAGAGCTCATACGGGTGGATGAATTATCATTATTGGTTAAGCCAGGAGTTTTCTGGTTGCCTACAAAAGATTCTGCTTATCATAATACAGTCTTATATCACTGTGATCATCATTTTGGTTATGCCAGGAGTGTTCTGGTTGCCTACAAAAGATTCTGCTTATCATAATACATATATCACTGTAGGCAAAGGTTGGTTGGGGAATCACATGTTTCTTATCTAACAAAGAAGATTCTGCAGATGGAGCAGATTTTAGCTTTCATTTACAACTGAGGTACATTCCACAGTACAGAAAAAAACACAAGCTGGGGGCCACTTCTGTTGGTCATCTGAATAGACAATCTTTGAATAACCTTCTGTAGAGTCTCTAGATTGCCATTATGAAATATGAGGGCAAACTCATATTGAGGTTACTTCCCCAGGATATGATCTACGGGAACTGTTTAATAATATACTAATAGACGCATCTTCGTCTAGCCTAAGCATGCATGCATTGTATTGAATATAGGGCTATATAATAAAGAAACAACAGAGAAAGACAATTTTACAAAGCCAGTAAACCTTTTTTGCCAAAGGTTTGCATAATCTAACACATTTTGTTTTGTACTAATGGCTTGTAGGGTAATATTAGCAGTGCTTCCCCTACCAACCAACAGCCAAAGGAAATGCTGCCCACCCTGTATGTTAGCAACTTGGGAGGAGTTGATGTGGGTAGTATGCTTTTTGGCTGGTGGCTGTTAGGGGGGCAGGACATTTGCAGAGAACCACTAGATTATGTTGCAAACTTATACTCATGCAAACATGAAACTCATCCCTACTCTCCAATTGAAGAGCTTTTCTCTAACTCCTTGAGCCAATGATCTGTCTTAAAATTTTAAAGTAAGTAAAATTTTGATTACATTTTTAAATCCAATTCAATTTTGATCCAAAAACTGAATGAATTTTCAAACTATCAATTTAATATGATCGTTTTAAACTCGATCCAATGGAAAAGTTTAACAGTCTATGGGCAACTTTACTTACTACGATAGAACAAAGCTCTGCAAGTGATGGTAGGATAACATAAGTGCATAGGTGGGAAACAATTGTCACCCTATAGCAGAAAATCTCTAAGCACAGGTTTTAATAGCAGGAACACCAGGGATTTGTTAACAAAAATACCCATGTAAAAAACCTATATTACATTTTGGGTTTACCTCGCAACCGTAACACCTTTCAAAGATGTGTGATTTGATTTTGCTGTATATGTCCCCACAGCAATGCAATTGTTAATAGAATATGGAATAGTAGCTGTTTTCAAAGAGAGTAGGGTACATCTGGATATATTATTCTCTGATCTCTGCCTAAGTGTCGGCTGCAATGCCCAATAGATTTCAATAGGCTAGATTAATTGCTTTGCAGCACAGCAAACCAGTAATGCTGTTACCCTGGCAGTGTGGAGATCTGCACCTGCTTACACCATCTGCGTGACCTGATGGTGCAGGGCTCAGAGCCCCAGCATGGCTGACCTTCATCTTTCTCTGGGACAAGTACATTTGGCTTTTACCAGTTAAGTGTGTCAGACAGAGAAAGACAGGCTAGTTCATCTGGAAATATGAAATCATCATTTTTATGAATGGATTTAACCATTTCATGCACCTCATACCTTTAAAGTAATCATATTAAGAAAAAACATTACCCTTTATTAGACACACGTACAAAAGTATAAATATAAATTAAGAGATTATAAATTGTATAACATAATATTTTTAGAATGGTCTACATCATCTATTCATCAAACACACACTCACATGCTTTTCAACACCTGCATTGCCAGTTATACATGATCCAAGTCATCTAAAACCCAACGCAAGAGTTAGATTCCATTATTGCGGGCAACATTTTACATGAGATGTTTTTAAACAATGAGATCCTGACATCCAGAAGATGTCTTTTATTAAAGGAGGCCTTACTTATTTTAGTAAGACAAATGTCACACCACATTTGCAAGGCTCTATAGTAAAAGAGTGGGTGCCAAACTGGTCTGCTTTAGGTCCAAACCTGTCACAAACAAAACATTTAAATAGAATATGAATTTTAAAAACAACAAAGAAGGTCCTAAACCAGAGGTGGGTAAACTTTCTGACTTGTGGGTTCTTGAATTTGACAGAAGGGCCTGACCAAGAGGCTGTAATAGCAGCCTGGAATAGGTGTTGCAACAGCTGGTGTCATATTTTTTAATATATATCAACAAAGTGTGCCCAATCAAAACGAACTCACCCTCCATATTTCGAATAAAATGTGGAGACCTTTATGACAAGACATTCACCGCAATGGGAGGAGGTCCACAGGCTGCCTGCCATCACCATGGGGAAGTGCCCTCAGCATCATCATTATTTCCATTCATTGCAGGGAACGAGGAGTGGGGAGCCATAGCATCTTTTCACCAATGTGGCAACATGAAAAGGTAATGGGACTCACTTGACCCACAGGCTATAGCTTTCCAATGTCTGCTCTAAACTGATAATCGCTGAAATAAAAAATAGGACAACATACCCTGTTTCCCGGAAAATAAGGAATCCCCGAAAATAAGGCACCCTTACATTTTTGCCTCACGCTGAAATATAAGACATCACCCTAAAATAAGGCACCCCCAAAGATATGGTATTGTAACTCTGGATCAGAGAGGGCAATCAAAATGACACAGGAGGATCAGAAGGGGTTACTTAACTGGTAATCCCCTCCTCTAAATCTCCTGTGCCATTTTGAGTGACCCACCCTGATACCCCAGTGCCGTATACTTCTTCTTCTTGGAAAAATAAGACATTGCCCGAAAATAAGACGTAGGGCATCGTCTTATTCTCGGGGAAACACGGCAGGACAACACCTATATGTCCTGTCAGTTCCTGATCATTTACAAAGAAGTTAGGTAAATAAGAAACATGTCCATGTCTCAATAACAATATGATTTCTCACATTCAACATTTCTTATGTTTTATTATAAATGTAATGACTCGAGAGCTTTGGAAGGGGAAATTATCTGTCAAAAATAAGTTTGCACTTATTAATTGTTTCTGAGAAACTCTGTAGTAAGAGATATAACAGAAACCTTTCCTTTGGGAAAACATCTGGAACTTTTAGTATAGGGAACAAAGTTTACACAATTATTCAGAGCACAAAGGTTTTTAAGAAGAGGAAAAGTTGCACTAATTTACATTATGTCTACCGTTCTTCCTTTTGGAGGTTATTTAATATTCTCTTTGTAGCTCTCTTCAGCTGTCATCTCCAATAACATGAGAAGCTATTTTGCCTCTAATGTACGGCCCTGAGGTGTATTGAGCCGCAATTACGGTATATGTATCTGCAGTCTTCCAGACACCACACTTTGGAATACTTAACTCTTCAATGAAGCATAATGGAGCATAACACATTTTTGTGATCAATAAGGTATGGCCGGAAGCAGGAGACATAAGTCAGATACAACTTAACTGTCAGATAAGGTAACTGATTACTTGAGTTATATATTATATATTACCATAACTGTTTAGATCATTTTCAGGACCATTTGTTTATTTGTTGTAATTTCTTTATCTATTGTAGTGGTTTTGGTTTTTAAAACGGAAATTGCATTAAGAAGCACACATTAACACACTGTTTTTTACCAAGATTTTCTAATAATAATAAAAAAAAGGCTTAAAGCTGGTCAGCAGGGCTAGTTTCAAATTTCTTAAACTAGAGTGAGCCTTCTACCTTTTAACACTATTTTAAGACTTTATTTACTAAATTTATCCTAAAATGTCCAAATGTGCCATAAAGAAAGAATCAAAATATGAAACCAATAATCAAAAGTTTTTGTTGCAGTTTAGGCTCACTATTAGCCCTTCCCACTTTCTGCCATGAAAATTGGCCCATGGGTGCAATGATGGTACACTGTTGGAAACGACTGGGGGCTCTTGTCTGCGAGTGCCTGCAAACTTGTGCAGGTAGTTCAGATAAGGACCCATGACAGGTCTATCAGGTGAAAGCCCCAAAACCGACCAGCCGAATGCCTTGTGTTGCGTTCGCCGGGTTGGTTGCAGTAATTGGTCATGTAAACAAGGCCTAACACTTCTACAAGAAAATAAAATATTTATCATCATTCATGTCCCCCTTCCAAACTAACCTACTCTAGGCAACAGGCTTTCTCAGTGTTGTATTGATGGGGTTCCTCCATGTTTGCGTTCTCCAACACCAGGGTACCATTTCTGCTGGCACATACACAGTAAATCCTCATACATTGGATCTTCTATCTTATAATATTTTATATCTTATAATCAAATTAGAGTCAAATTAGAGTCCAATATTTGTATTTCTTAATACAACCCTCAGAAAATATGTCCTACACAGTCCCTCAGAGTCAAATATATTGAAATCTTTCAAATCTTTTTGTTAAAGTAAATAGTTCATTTAAAACAGTTTGTAAGTGGTCACATTAATTCATTTTGTTTTTTACATTTATACTATTCCTATTTATACTCCTATCTGGGATGTGACAGTCAACAGGACACATTATGAAGACTCTAGAACTAACATTTCAGATAATAATTTTCTGAATAAACTACCCACAGGGATTGGTGCACTCTGAATAAATGTCGTTTGTGGTTGGTTAAAAGATTTTATTAAGGACAGATGCCAGTAAAAGTCAAAGTACACTATATCTCAGTACTGTATGTACATTCTATTATTTTAATTCATATCAGTAGAGGCACAGTAGCAATGAAGTACAATACAAGCAAACCACAGCTTGCCAAGTTTAAACTGACATTTATTTTTTGCTGGGTTGCATTCTGGATGCTTGAGAGTTGTCATTGCTAAAGTCCAGGACAGTGGTAAATCAAATGTACATCTAAAGCTAGCCATACATGTTCCGATTCCATGGCCGATCGATCACCCATCCGATCGATTCCGCGATGCCAGAGGGAATCGGATGTCCGATCGATCGCCCAATTAAGCCTGACCCTACCACCTTGGGCCACCGATTCCTGGACGATTCCGTGCCCGATCGATCACTTCATACATGGCAATCGATCGATCGGACGTGATCGATCGGGCAAGGTGGGCTTCACATGATTCCGGGACGATCGATTAGCGTGCACGCGCCCGGAATCGATCGTCCCGGAATCCCTTGGGAATCGGACCCGTGTATGGGGACCTTTAAGCTACTATTATCTCATTTATACAATCTAAATTATCTTTTCCTTGTACACCTTTTTAACTTAACTCTCTGCATGCTATATATGGTGCTGTACTCAAATTATTTACTCAGTTTTTATAGACTATATACCTCCTAATAATGTTTATTTATATGTATGGTATATTGTGGTTTTAATCAAAATGTTTAAAACTGCTTTTATAGACTATATATACCCTCTACAAATGTATATTTGAATGTATGTTACATTGTGGTTTACTCATACAATTTAAAACAGCTTTCATAGGCTATATACCCCCGTATAATGCTTATAATAATAATTTTTAATACTTGTACAATTTTCATTTACATTTTTTATTTATATTTATTTGTATTTAAATGTACTTTGTATTTCATCCCACCCTATGACGCCCATAAAAATTGAGCTTATGCCGTTTTTTGTTTCACTTAATATGCTTATGACAAATGTAATTATGCTATTCTTTTGCTATTTACGTTTTTAAATCCCAAATACCTATAACTGTAACCTACATTCCAGAACCTTATATACCAATACTCCAATATGAAATCCTCTATGTTCTACAGATCAATTTCACATTTCATATCCTGAAGAAGTGGCCCAGTGAGCCAAAAAAACACTGTGTACAAGCGTAGATGTACATATCTTCATTTGTTCCTGGTATTACTGAGCACAAAGCTAATAAAGAAATTGTAGTGCATCGGGCGCCTCCACACGAGCCTTTGTCTTTTTGCAGTGGGTCACCTCTTTTACCCTCTCGTAAAGCTACTATCATATATTTAATATTTTTCAGCTGTGCATCAATAATCAATATCTATAATGAACAATTATGTGGATTAATGGGTCTTTTTTATTAAAATAAAGTTCCACAATCTTCAATACAAGTACTCATAAGTATTTCAAATATTCTAGTTACCACCGTCCTAGCAAAGATGCACAGAATTTTAATGGCACATTACCATTCTGTACACATCTATCCTGATAGCACACAAAGTTTGCACATAGGAATTTGTCAAGGAACTGTTCCATTAAAATGTAAGAAGTATTCCTCTCTGGGATTACCCTACACAAACACTTTTAACTATGCTCCTAAATGTCACATATCACCGAGTTCAAGTAAAGCATCGTTTCACATCATTCTGCCTAAAAGCAGCTTTGTAGATGACACACAAGAAGTGCGCTTCTCTCTGCTATCTCTTCTGCATGAGATCTAAGAAATGTAATCAGCCGGTTTATTTTGCAGCCACTGGTACATTTTTTCCTCGGCATCAATATTTTACCTGTTTTAAGAGTGCTGTCAGGGCCTAGCAGACTGCAAATGTCATCATTTTCTGCTCCTAATTTTATGCAGTCAACTGAGGTAATTTATGAGCCAACGGCACAATAGGTCTCACAAAATGCTTCTTTGGCAAAACCTCTGCTTCTTGTGCACCTGGTTTGTTCTTCTGCCCAACACACAAAGGAGAACTTTGCATTGGGCTTTGTAAATAGGTGAAATACCTAAAGCCATTACATTTTTAGGTTGTGGCATGCAGCATCCATGCCCAATGAACCTAGATCAGTGATGGCGAGCCTATGGCACAGGTGCCTCTCTGTGGGCACCCAAGCTGTCAGACAGCACAGAGGAAAGAACTGCAACCTATTGGCTCTCAATGCCATCAGTGGCTTTTCCCCTCTCTTCTGATTGCACACAGTGCCCTATGCCCTCTCCTATTCTATCTTATAAGAAAATAGAGTGTGTTTTTTCATGTTTTGTGTGTGTATATGAGTTGTGTAATTCAGGTTAAATTGCCATGTCGGCACTTTGAGATAAATATGTTGGGTTTGGGTTTCAGTTTGGAAACTCGGTCTCCAAAAGGTTCGCCATCACTGACTTAGATGATCAAAGATCAGCACAATGGATACTGCTCCCACTAAACATTTCTTGTCATGTAAAGGGATGGCAAGTTCTCCTACAAGAGAACTCATGGAGAAGCACAGCAAATTAATTTAATCAATAACCTTTTTCTTCCTGATTTACTGGTAAGGACCAGCTGACCAAGTTTAATTTCTGCTGCCTGTGTAGGCTAAAACAGGGTCCTAGAAAAGCTTATTAATCAGCTGATAAAATTGTTCATGTGCTTCTCAATGTGTTCCCCTCCCTATTACTGAATCAGTCATTCAAAGATGAACTCAAGGGTGAGGGTTTCTCCCTCCTTACCAAGAACAGTCTATTAATAATGATATATTGCTGCAGCAAGAAGCTAAGCATTCATTAACTAGCTCGCTCTATTAACTACAGTATTTTTGCACTATATGGCGCTCCAGGCCATAAGATGCAACCCATAATTCTGATGAGAAAAGTGAGATGAAAAAAGTGAATATACAGCATGTTCCAGTCAAGTAGGCAAGGCTTGGCCATGCAGTATTCACTCTATACTTCTCCACCCAAGCTAAAAGGCCAGTGCCAGGGCTGGATCATTGCAATAATAAAATGATGTGAGACATACTTATCTCTCCTCCTATCTGTATATAGGTGCTCATGGGTAAGTTGTTAGTGCCAGATTGTAAAATGTGTCTCATGTGTCCAACACTTGCTCAGTGTGTTGGGGAAAATGGGTACTGCTTGTACTACTACAGCTAATATCTACCTCTTGGCAGTGGCCTTTTGGCTTGGCTGGGGGGAATGGAACAATTCAGGTTTCATGAGATGCTCCCAGGATGTTTGGAACTTAATGTAGCCACACACGGGTCGATTTGTCACCGATCAATTCCTGATCCGATCATTGCAGGCAATTGTAGAATCGGTGTGAATCGATGGAACACCACCTTGGGAATCCAATTTGTGGTTGATTTGGACATGAGCTGATCTCCAAAATGTCCAATTCTACAAAATCCATTGATTGGAAAGGCTGCTGCTGAGGGAGCTATGGGTCCACCAACGTACTTCTTGAAAAAAATCAACATGTCGGTTCAATGTCCAATTAGATTTTTAGTCGATTTTGTTTGGTCGATCATTCACAGTGGGCAGAATTTAAATGATCTCTGATTGATGGCCGATCAATCTCATGAACGTGCACGGCGATCGATCGGTCAAAAATCAAGTGGAAAATTGATATATATATGGGAGCCTTTAAATAGAAAAAAAAATATATATATATATATATATATGGGGAGAAGATATAATCCAAAAATATGGTAATTGGTCATAACCCCTACAAAAAAAGTTTTACTTTAATAGAGTAACGTCTAGGATTGAATTTAGTTTACAAAATCCTATTACTAATTAACAAATGTCTCCTGTTCTGCATACACTGACCTTAGAATAGAGAGGTTATTGGTTATTAAGATG
Organism: Ptychadena robeensis; assembly: GCA_036250615.1. Taxonomy (NCBI): domain Eukaryota; kingdom Metazoa; phylum Chordata; class Amphibia; order Anura; family Ptychadenidae; genus Ptychadena; species Ptychadena robeensis. The sequence goes on from CM070039.1 coordinate 44,043,151, forward strand.
GGGCCCTGCATGTGCTGAACAGAAGAAATCATACATTATTATTATAATAGGCTGAAAGGGTATAATTGTCACCGCAGAGTTGTTGTTTCAGGCACAATGGAGTGTATGATTTAGTTTATGTGCATGGTTTTCTTTTTTCCAACCAGAACTGTCTATCGTCATACAACAGGAAATAGTTCTCAACATTATCCAAATTGGGATTTATCATAAATCCAGAGACATCAGCACTAACACCAATGAAGTCTCCCAGTTTTTAGGGTGAGACATAAATACATTTTCAGTTATTATCTAGTGATCTATTCTATTCTTTCACTTCACTTAATAACACTTAATAGTGTTGTACTGTTTTAGCCATTAATGAATACAGAGAGTTTGGAGTTCAAGTGATACTGTTTATTGACTACCTGAAGTCAAGCTTTAATCTCAATTCAATCTGCAGTATCAATTTCAAACACTATGGAGCACTTGCTGTCAAAGCACAACACAAGCACAGCTTCCTTCTCACACATAGGGGAGGAGTGGGTAGAGGGGGAAAGCTGCTTGCATGTCTCCCCTCTCTGTGTAGTACGCAAATGTGCTTAGTAAGGATAATAAAGGTACACATGGCCTCTTTTTTAGATAGGAATAGCGTTATGATTTCCTGAAAATTCCAAAGCACCAGGAAGCATACATCACCCATAGTAATGTTGCAACCATTCTTTAACATTCATCTTATCTACTGCCCAGTGAAGCATGCCTGATGCCTGCTTATATAGTGCTCTCTGAACCATCATTGTTGTGTCTCGTGAATCTTTTGGTGAAAAATGTTATTAAACAGCATTCTTCTGACCTTACCTAGAAAAATAAATATTTAGACTGTGGTTGACTATGCTCTTTACATCTAATGAATGCTTTTAAAGAAGATCTAGTTCATGGCTTCTTTATTCCCCAGACTGCAAACTACGCTCTAGGTTATGGAATTCTTTTCAATGCATCTTAATTGACATTAGGGCTATGACCTACAAGATGAATGATGTCTGTTTCTAAATACTGCACTAAGCAAAACAAAAACAAATTATCTATCAATGTAATCAAAATAATTTATCTTATTATCTGGTGTGTGTTATGGCATTTTATTATATGCTATTTGATTATGTGGGGCTATGTAGATGTAATACTCCCCATTATACCAGAAAAGTTGGCGTAGTACCTCTAGTTGATCACAAGATGTCCTAGGTCTTCCGGGATGAGCAATGCTGAATGAATGTCAGATGTCATGTCCTGTCCAAAGAAGAACCATCAGCAGGGCTCCCTATAATATGTATGTGCACTGATGCAGAGAGTAGTGCTGACGCCATTATTCCAGCATTTTGCAACAATAAGGACCACTTGGTGAACATTTTAGAGACGGAGTGCCCAAACTGAAACCCAAACCCCACTGATTTATCTCAAAGTGGCAGCATGGCAATTTAACCTGAACTACACACACACAACTCATAAAAACGAAACACACACTCTACATTCTTATAAGATAGGATAGGAGTGGGTATGGGGTGCTGTGTGCTATCAGAAGAGAGGGCAAAATTAAATGGAAGCATTGAGAGCCAATAGGCTGCAGTTTTTTCTCTTTGCTGGCTGACAGCTTACATGCCCACAGAGAGGGCTCCGAGTGCCACCTCTGGAAGCTGTGCCATTGGTTTGCCATCACTGGCATAGGCCATGATAAAGAGGATATAATGGCTTTATGGGATCAGTGTGATAAAATCTTAAAGTTAAACATAAAGACAAAAGCAGGGGAACAGTGGTTGATCATAATCAACCGAAATGCATTTTTCTGTCTAGATGTCATATACTTAGTTGTCAAAAATGTCAAGTAAGATATAAATATATAGCTGTATAAAAAACATTTCACACATGAACACCCCTTGTATTATCTATTTGAAAAAAAAGATCAGGGGTCACCTAAAATCTGTCTGTCATCTGTCAGTTCTTCTAAACAGTTTACACGTCTCTGGGTCGGAGTGTGCCTTTCATACTCTGAGAAATTGGGAGACTGGAAATGTAAAGCAGAAAGCAAGTGTGAGATTAAGTGATTCATGACCCCTTAACAGATGAGGAAAATACAAATATTATTGATGTTAAAAAATAATGTTAATAATAATTTTTGACAAAAATTCTAGTTTCTCTTTTAGTACTATAGTTAATACTAAAGTCCACAAGTCACAGCCGGCCGCTTTCATTTCTGTCTGCTTGTTAGCTATGATCACCATGCAGCTCTCCTGGAAGAAGGGAGAGTGCAGAATCCCCCTCCCCTTATTCCTGAAGTGTGCTCTCTAGCGACACAATTCTTGTGGCTGATATTGGGTACTGCAGGAAATAGTTTTTCCAACTAACTTTTCTGTTTTTTCTGCTCTTAAAACAGGGTGCATCTTATGGCCCAGTGCATCTTATAGTCCAAACAATACAGGGCAGAGGGCAGACATATTTACAGCTCAGTGCACAGCACAATTTAGTCCAGAAAAAACTTCAACAGTAATCCTCCCTCCAACTTACTTTGACACATCTCCTGTGTAGCCAAAGAGAGAGAGTTATAAGAGTGGAGTAATCTTTCCGGGGAACATATCTACAATGCCTATGGTAGTGAAAAGCAGCCTATTATTATTATTATTATTATTAACATTTATTTATATAGCGCCAGCATATTACGC
>CM070039.1:44045937-44074222 GCA_036250615.1 Ptychadena robeensis
CAAAGGTGACACCAAGGCAGCGAGCTTGTGGAATGGGGGAGATGACGGTGTTATTTACTACACTATACACGGGTCGATGCCTGTACAATAAAGGAACCCTCAAGTACAGAGAGATGATGTCATCATGACCCTCGGTCCCCATCCAAAGTAACCAAAATAGGACAGGGTTTACCAACATGTTGATTATCTGTTCGATCGAGTTTCTTTGAGGAGTAACCGGTGGCCGCCATTAATTCAAGTACATTTGGTCACCCAAAACGCACATGACAATTGATCACCCAAAACGTGCTTGGGTCGATTAAAAAAATCGACTTGTGTATGGCCACCTTTAGGCTTGAATGCAGCTGCTCAGCCATGGAAGTCCATTCTATGAAGCTCTTTAAGTACTTTCCTTGTGTCCTGAATATGCCATGACACCATTCTATTATTTTATGCAGCATGCCGTTTGCTAGCAATAGTTAACAGTGGAATATTTAGCAGCGAGGACATTTCATAAATAACTTATTGCAGGTGGCGCCTATGAGTTCCAAGCTGGAACTTACTAAGCTCCCAGGGGGAACTGTTAATTCATAAATATTTGTAGAAGTCGTCTACATACCTAGGTGCTAGGTGGACCTAAGTAAAAAGGGTGTTCCAATACTCTTGGCGACATAGAGTATATATTTCTCAGTTACAGTAAAAATATGCAACCCCCCATATGCACACATAGTTACTGACTTCTCTGGTGACATGGCTGGCTAATTATCTCTCAGTTCCGTATGCCCTCACTAGTTTTGTTTGGAGTAGGGGTGGAACCACAAATAGTGCTATGTATAAGCTCACCTCTTCACATTCAGGTCACAAGACATGTGTCTTCCCCATAGCAAAATATCAGAAACCACTGGCAGCAACAACGTAGGTGTCTGGGGCTAGTGATGCAACTACACACTTTCGCCTACCTGATCCTTAAGTACTTTTGTGTAATTATGTGTTCTTATAAGGGAAGCATTAGAAGCAAAAAAACTATGTGTATCATATCTTAGCCATGGACAGTAAATATTTACAAAACTGATGTACCCTAATAATAAATTATTTAATCCCAAAGGAAACATTCCTACTAATATTTTGTAGTTAGGCAACTTTGCTTTCACACACCTTTGTAAACAAACGTTGCTTCTAATACCTAACCAAGCTGCATCATTATTCTCAGATAATTATCCCATTTTGCTGATTCATTTTTTTTTTAAACATGCTGAAGTAAGACAATGGAATCCGCAAATGTCAAGTCAGCAGAGTATTTCCTTTCTCCAGCTTCAATTTATAAAATGTTAGCTTATTTTTCCACAATTATTCCTTAGTGGTCTGCAACTCGTCTACTCCATGACAGATCTGACATAAGAAAAACGAATGTCATTCTGAACGCACCATGTCAAGCTGTATATCTGAAAGAAATGACCAGTTTTTACTTTTTAATTTCTAGCTATCTTAGTGAGTTCATTGCAAAGCCCTGGAACATGGTATCATCCAAAAAATAGTTGGAGATGTAAAGAAGGGTTGTGAGAAGTTTAAATATAAAATAAAAATAAAGAAGCATCGTCAAACACATGTTGTTTTCGCATACATTAACATCCTGGTACCCAGTATGGTCACAGTTCTGTTCTATGGTCACAGTATGGTTTGTTCTTAGAACAAACTGTTGTCGTGCCAAGATCAGGCATAAACTCGTCCACTGCAAACCTGCAGCGATTCTGCTTCACTGTCGGCTCATTGATCTTTTCCGGCCCTGTCTCTTTGGCGTCATTGGTGAGGCGGGGGGCAATGCCATAAACCTCCATGCAGGGGGCCACACACATTGCCAGCACCTTGTTTACAATGGCAATGTGCAGAGGGGAGGGTGATGAAGCGCATCTTCCGTACAGCTCAGTGTCACACCATTTTTTTCCGTAATGCCCAGGAGGTTAAAGTCAAGTTGAAATTTGTAATCTTCCCAAACCCCTTCTTTACATCTAAAACAAATTTGGTGATGGTACCATGTTCAGGAGCTTTGCAATTAACTCAAAAATACACTGGTCAAAGTGATAACCATGTCTAGTAACTGGTGGTTGTGACATTACTTACTATATTAACATCCTACATTGCTTACTATCAGGTTTGGTATGTCCTGAACATAAAATGCCTATTTATACTTCAATGCTAATGCTAAGTGAAAAGCTATAAACCAATCACCAAAGCTGAAAATGTGCAAAACGTAATTTTGTTCTAGGTAAAAAATGGTGGCCTTTCTGTATCAGAGGATTTTTACAGGGGCTACCTCTGTCTGCAAAATAAGGGGCTACAGAGCTGGATTTCTGAAAAAAAGGAAGGAAATGTATTATTGAGCCTAAAGGTGGCCATACACAGGTCGATTTCCCACACAATACCTGGCCGATCGATCCCCGGGCGCGTGCACGCCGATCGATCGACGAGGAATCGAGTGCAGCCCACCTTGACCGATCGACCCCGCCCGATCAACATGGCCCCCAAATCAGATCGGCCAGAGAACCAACCTATTGGTGTTTTCTGATCGATTGGGCACACATCAAGGGGCGTTGAAATTTGTGAATCGATCGACTGGTAACAGAATCGTCCAGGAATCGGTGGCCTTAGGTGGTAGGCACAGACTTGTATGGTTGATCGATCGACGCCTGTGGCTTCACCGGAATCGATCGGATGGTCAATCGATCGCTCAGGAATCGACACATGTATGGCTAGCCTAACATCAAAGTTGTGCAATTAACTTGATATGTTGGACAGAAAGGAGCTGAGCATTTGTGATGATCTATGATGAGTTCGCTGTTTGGGAAATTGAAACCCTTAAAAAACAACTGCTAAAGATACCCCTCAACAAGCAAGGAATGGCAGCAAACCAGTGTTCTATCAGATCCATCACCTGCATTTTCACTAGTGATGCAGAATGCAGTAGGGAGAATGCAACTTAAAAGAAAAATACCTGGGAAATTTCCATACAGTGCCTCCTCTCTCCGCCTCTAAATTTACAAGTACTCCATCGAAAACCATTATAAAGTTATACTCATAAGTTTACAGAATTTAGGATTTTTTTAAAAAAAAATTCAAAGAAATTAAAGATACCATAAAAACATTTTGTTCAAAGAAAGATGAGCATTCTTCTTACAATATGCCAAACAGCACAGAGACAAGCCTCAAACCTGGCACAGTCATTTGGAGGGATGAGACTAAAATTTTCTACCCACAACCATAAATGCTTACATTTGGAGAGGTGTCTACAAGGCCCATGATAAAAGTTACACCATTCCGACTGTGAAACATGGTGGTGGATTTCTAATTGCTTGGGTATTTATGAGCTACAAAGGCATAGGAAATTTGGTCAGAACTGATGGTATAATGAATGCATCAAGTTATCGAAAAGTACTAGAGGAAAATTTGCACTCACCAGCCCGGATGCTGCATCAAGGACATACTTGGACATGCCAACATGACAATGATCTAAAACACAAGGTTAAGTCGACCGGTCATTGGCTATAGGAAAATAAAGTGAAGGTTTTGGAGTGGCAATTACATTTTAACCACAACATCGAAACATTCTTGGGAGACCTCCAAAGTGCAGTTCATGCAAGACCGCCCAAGAATTACAGTAAGTGGAAGCTTTTTTGCCAGGAAGAATGGGCAGCTTTTTCATCTGAGAAGATAAAGAGCCTCACCCAAAACTACCACAAAATACTTCAGGCTGTCATTGGGGGTTATATTAGGAACTAGGGTGTGTAAACTAGGTATTTGGGTAGTTTGTGTTGTGATTATGATTAAAAAGAGTCAACACAGACATTAAATGGCTTCAGCCAACCACTAACCATAAGTGAAAAAAAAAATTTTTGTTCCATTCACATTCTCTGAATTATGGTTCACCCCCTGGTGTTACACGGTAACCGTGCAATCAAGGCCGAGTACACTGTACCCACGTGATTCCCCGGCCTCCCCCCACCTTGCTGCACAACGATGTTTGCAGAGAAAAGCGACGCCCACTCCATTAACATGGAGGTCTATGGCGTGGTCCCCCTTGATGACGCCAAAGACTCAGGGCCAGAAGAACTCTAGGAGCCTGCAGCTATGCAGAAACACTGCAGGTTCATGAAGAACCGGCGATTATGCTCGACCAGGGTATGTAAACATATAAGCACAACTGTATATGACAACCTAGAGGAAGGTTAGAATACCGGATATCAAGCATTTAAATGGCAATTAACTGATGGGACATAATAGAAAGCATATTTTGCTGTTTAGAGGGCATACCCAACTGTATACTCAAAAAAAGCATAATCAAGGGATGCTCCAGTGCTTATTATATGTTAATTGAACAGTCTATATTTAAATATCCCATATTATGGAATAATAAAAGAAAGAACAATTTATATAAAGATTTTAGAGGGTGCCATGAAAAAGTGGCATGGGCAGTCAATGTTCCTGATCTAGTTTATATTTCAAAATTATGTCATCAGTCAGTACTTGACAAGATCCTGCCTACTACTAAGTGATAATGCCTCTCACAGCGGTAATTGGATAAACACCTGCTATATTTCAGAATATACTAAAGGATCTACCAGGTAATATATCTTGGTGAGCATGCCCCCAATGAGGGATTCTTACATAAATCAGTCTACTGACAAACCAACCCTCGAGAAAGTGGTGCATTTGTTCCTGCCTCATGCTTTGAGTTATTTTATAAACAATTCAAGGAGTCTTCATGGCCAAGTGGATTATGTCCATCCAAGCAGCAACATTTGCCAGATTTTGTGATTTGAAAGTGAAGCTTGATTTTAGTGGTAAGTCATCTATAGTACAGTTAAGCTCAACACTGTTGGATGTACTCCTATGTAAAGGTGAATGTTGGGCTCTGCACCCCAGTCACCATTCTTTTCAAGTAATATTTTTTTTTTTTTTTAAAGCCATGGAGAGCTTAGCTCTTCAGCCTTAGGCCTCCTTAAGCTCTGTGTTTCCGACCCCAGCTGATCTAATGTAAAGAAACCGCTCCACACTGCCATCTAATGGTGGTTACTGTCACTGGTGGCCCATTGTTACTGGAGGAGGAATTTCATAGGAAATCAAATAGAACACTCCTCAATTTATGATTCAAAAATGAAAAAAAGTTTCCATTTCATGTACTGGTCTCAATAATTATAATAAAAATGATTTTTACATGGAAATTTATTTTCATGTTTGAACATAAGAATTGCCTTGAAAACCCGTCCTGTAATAATAATAATCCTGTGTTCTCTTAACTTTATTGAGGTCGAGGCACTAAGATTAATCCTGTTTGACTCATTCCTAGGGGCAATGATGCTTTCTCTATATTTTTGCACTTAGAAATGTTCATATGACTTCTCCGTCCAGACTAACGGCCAGTACAGAATGGGTGCCCGCCGATACTCTGCGCGACGGAGTGCAGCTTGATGACGTCATCACTTTGCCCTCCGTTGCTCTTCTGTCGGCCCAGGCTCGCTATGTGTATGAGGGCCTTTACTGAGATTACTCCAGTAAAATACTTTTTCTTTTTTTCTTCATAAAAACATTACAATTTTTTTTTAAACTGTATGATTCAAGTCATAACCATCCCTTTGTAAGATGTGATTGCTAGAAAAGTCTTGTCTATTCTTCTACAACAAACAAAGTCTTGTCTATTTTTCTACAACAAACTCTACACTTTTTTCCCTTCAGATGTTAGCACAATGATTCTTCTGTATCTAGCTGTGCAGTCTGTTACAATGTGTGTTAGATGAGCTGCTAAAATATCACAATTGACCAAAAATTAAGCTATAATATTACAATTAAATGTACCCAAGCAATGACTAGAGATGGACGAAAAATGAAATTTCGACTAGCGGATTTTGTGATTTTGGCTAAACTTTGTGTACAAACATGTTCCAGAACAATACTTTTGTTCCCCAAAACATTTGTCAACAACTCCGGCAATTTGGGTGATTATACAATGTAAAGGGGCTCCTAAATAAAGTAAAACGTCAGCAACCATCGCTACTCATGACAAACATGTTTTACAGAGCTCTCATTCCCTCTACAAATCATTGCATAAAAATTTACTTTTAAAATAATCAAATTCATTTGTTTAGCTAAAGTTTATTTACACCTGTGTTTTTATTAGATCCAATGAGACCAACTAGCCAGATTTTTATCAGATGTTTATCTTTTACTCTGATATTTTATAAGCATATTAATTTGAGTAAAACAAGTTTTCATTACATCAGATTTAGGTTATTTTTCTAACTGGAAACCAACAGTTAAGCTTTTGGTTTGATTAACTCAGTATTCATATTTAATAGGCAATAGGAAACAAGAGAAAGAACAAAAAGCATTGTCAGTTAAAATAATTGTCAAGGGGACAATTAATTGAGGGGAATACTAAAAAAAATCCTACTCTAATGTTAGCCCAAAGTTTTTCAAGGTGATCCATTTGCAGCATTAGCTGTTCCAGTTGGTCCCAGATGACCATCCAGATGCCATTCAGATATAAAAACAAACACAATTACAAGTAGATATGATCCAATTTAAAATTTTTATTTAATTTTAACTAGCTGAGCCCCTTAAATGCATTAAAAATTAAAAAAAGAGATGTAGAAAATGGATTTGGATATACAAAAATAAAGTATTGCTTTAGCATGTGTAGTGTAGTTTTTGCATAAATTAAGTTCAAAGACAAGTCAAAAATACGTCAAAATGTTGACCATCTCTACTTATAATATACAGCTCTTTGGTTCTGTATTTTAAAGACCATCTCTCATTACAATTAAGTTAATTACTGCAGGAATTAGCAAGACATACATTAAACATGCACCCAGGTGTTATACAATCTAGAATATTGTCTGAGAGACAAGATCCCCTCTCCCATGCACAACATACAAGTTATCATGTTACAAGCATGTTTTGCAGGTCATGAGAGGTGGGCACATATCGATAACACAGAAAACACGAGTAGGCACAGGAAAGGAAATAGGTAATAAAAGGAAGACATAGTTTCTATTTACAAGCTGTGATGTTTGGTTTAGTGAAGTCACGCTATCATGAAAAGAAGCAATGAGGTGTCTGATGGGATTACAAAATGAGTGATCATTGAATAAACTGCTGGAAATAGTATACTGGTAGAGCAGAAAAGTGTATGATTTACCATATAGATATGTATTCTGTATAATAGCAAGAAAATTCCTATTATATTGAACCCCAATGCATCATGCCAGTTGCCCATGTGGGGGGCTTCCAAAAGTTAAAGTTAATGTGTCTCCAGTTTAGATGACTGCAACGAGTCATGAATTTATATGTTAACCTCCTGGGCATTATGCCCAAAGCCAGTGCAGGCGCAGTCTGACTTCGAATCAAACTGCACCCATGCCGGGATCGGGAGCAATCGCCGGCTCTCCATGAGCCTGCAGCTATGCAGAAATGCTTTTCCTGCCCCGAGTCTTCAGGCGTAATCGGTGACACCAATAGACCTCCATGTTGATGGAGGGTGCGTCGTTTTCCCAGCCAGATGTACCTGTAACCACTGTCATCACTTACATCTGTAACTGATATCATCATTCACACTGAATTCAGCTTGAAATATCTATTTCTGCTTCATTGCTCGGAGAATAAGTGAGCTTTTTTACTAAGTGCGTTTATCCTTTCCGCTGCCTTCCCCTCACCTAAATGAACCCAACTGTAACAGATGAACCCACGGAAGCGGTGGACCCACTGTGCCACCAGACAAGTATAAACCAGGGTCTAAGTCACAGGTTGCGGTACCTAGCTACACTTACTGGCAGCGGCTGACAGCAAAATATCCAAGGTGAAGTATGGAGATGGCAGGCATAGACGTAGTCAGGCAGGCAGGCGATAGTCAGGACAGGCGGCAAACAGGATAGTCAAAAACGGTCCAGACAAATGTAATCCGGCCCCTAAATCCCTAAATGGGTTTTTTTCTTGCCAAAATATTAGTCTCAAGGAAATAGTCGCAAAGCATACTTATACATATTAAGTATAAAAAGGTCTATATTTGGGTATTGTACAGGACCATCAACCCAATATTGGGCAATGTTCACTGTATGAACTTCCTCAGGGACATATCATAATAACTGGAATGATAATGTCAGTTGTCAATATATAACATGGGCATACATAGGTTTAGTATTGCAAGTGCATAACAGCAGGGTTGCTTCTTTGTATATATTCATTTTAGACACTTATATTTCATCTTTTGAATCCTAGACCTTCTGAAGAGCAATTGGGCTCCTCTTTTATACCTCACCTTGAAAAGGGATTCCCCCACTATGTGAGGTAAGTGATAGATTATAAATTGGTAATTTCCACTTGATATTTATCTGATATACGCATGACTGACATGGTGGTCTGGAGAAGGCAGGAATGCCTTGCCCAGACATTTTACATTGTCTAGCACAAATATTCCAATGGATATGTTTTTTCAGTCTCCCTATTTCATTTTATAGTTGGAAACGAAACAAAACAAAAAAAAATCCACACCCCCACATAAGGCAACCCATAACTTCACCTGAGCAACCATGCTTTTATTTTGACATTCTGACCTTCCTGCTTTGCACACCGAAACACAGTACAGACATAACATAACAGACATAATGATAACATCACTGGATCTAAGGTATACAATGAAAACAAAATTTCCTGATGATGACACAAGGAAACCATGGAGGCAAAATATAAACAGATTCAACTTCAGCTTAAAATTCTTCTAACAAACACAGATATACTCTATACTCTCCAGAGCATCAGTGTTTGTATACTAAGCAGGCAACCTCAGCACCAGTCTAATCCCATGGGAAAAGTAGCAGCTCATAATATCTACTGTGGAGTCCATTTAAAGAAAGAAATGTTCCATTAAATGTTATCACACTTACTTGTTTAGTGATAGGTCAAGAATAAACTTGGATCCAAAGGCCTCTATCTGGAAACTGGCTTGGGCAAGATGCACAGCCTGTAAAGAGGAAAAAATAACTACATTTTAGTTGGAAGTTTTGAAACAATTGTAATTTTTTTTCTAATGGCCCTTTAATAATATTCCATTCTACTCATCTGAATCAGGAAAATAAAACAATCATCAAATCTTACAAAAGCATAATATACCCAATATGGTTTCAGAACATGTGCATAGGCAGGCCTTATACCAGGGGTGCCCAACATGTGTATAGTCATCTACCGGTGGAGAATAACGGCAACAAGTGTAGATCGGGGAGCCCTGCCCATATTTTCTGGTCTTTATTAACACATGGTCAAAAAATTGTATTGTGCCATACATGTTAATACTGTTATGCATGGTACATTATATATTTGAAATATAAAGTATACTTGGTATAATGTATACTTGGTATATATAAATAAATAGTTAAGAGTAGCGGTTCTCAACCAGTTGGTCGGGACCCCTCTCAGGGGTCGAACAACCATTTTACGCGGTCACCAGCAGCAGCAGCAGCAGCGCTGAAGTCATTTCTCTCCCTCCTAACTTCCCACCCCGCACATCATTTGCACAACTGGGGTGGGAAAATAGGAGGAGGGGGGGTATAATACTTACCTGATCGTGCCAGAAATTACTTCCAGTATATGGAAAGCAGAAATGACACTCCACACTGGCACTTCCACGTTCCAAATACAGGAATTTACACTTTCATACTTGTCAAGTTTCTGCATCGGAGACCCGGGGGCGTACAGGAAATGACGTCAGTGACGTCCCTTCCGGTACATGGATCGTGGTTCTTCCGTGTTCCACATACCGGAAGTGACGTCATTGACGTCACTTCCATCGTCCGCCCGGTCTTTTGGCTGATCAAGCAGGGAGAGTTATGCCACCTCCCTGCCAGAAAAGCTCGATTTCAAGAACCCGGGAAAAATTCGGGATTTGGCCGGGAAAGCCAAATAAAAACGTGACTTTCCCGGCCAAAATGGGAGACTTGACAGGTATGCACTTTGTGACTCACTTCTGGGATCTGAGAAAAATTTGGGAACCATAGTTTTAGAGTGAAAGTCATTAGTTAAGGTATAGAAGTATAATTATTAAGTCCAAACATATATGCAAAAATGATGGAGCTGGAAATAAAATAAATGGATTGCAAGATTGGCTTGCAATTTATTAACATTCGCAGGCATGATGCCATATTCTGGGAAAATGTTTATAATCATTTCATAGGCCACAGCCGACATTTTGCCTAGCTAGTGGCTGTCACAGCTGGCTGTCACTGTCAGCTCAAGTCCCCACATATCAATGGAGGACTTGAGGCATTAATGAGAAAATGAAAGTCACCATTTGGCTTTATTGAGTGGATTAGAACCCTCTTAAGGTGCCCATACACCTTTAGATCTCTCTGTCAGATATCCTTTATATCTATCAACAACTATGTAGTATAGGGTCCTCTGTGATTGAACACAGGTAGACTTAATGGTTTAAATGTCCCTCATATTACATGGTTTTGGTAAAACAAAAGGAAAACTTAAGGATACCTGACAGAGAAATCTAAAGGTGTATGGGCACCCTTAGCTGGGAACCTAGCTATGTTTGACCTGGTGACGTATCAAACCAGAAGATGATGTGAAATTCTAGAGTTGTCACTAGATCAAAAGAGGAGGGTAAATTATTCTAAAGGTTTCTTCTAATTTCCTGATGTCTATTGCTAACAAATTTGTAAATTTGTTTATACTGAATACACTTATAAATAAAAGGACTTTGGTCACTAAAGGGCAAAGTCCAATGTAGGCTAGACCAATCTGATCTTATAAAATGGAACGAAACCCTCTATCTCAGTATTTACCGTAGGTATAATTATTAATTATTATATAATTATATAATTATTATTATCATTTATTTATATAGCGCCAACATATTACGCAGCGCTGTACAATACATTAGAATGGTAGTACTGTGCCAATACTCTAATCGAGTTTTACAGAAGTTATGGTGAAATCCATGCAAAGGCTAGAAAATGGAGACACAGCTTATAACTATGGATCAAGTTCAAAGAGACTGAATAGGTCACAGCCAACTCACTACTCACAGTTGTTCAAAAGAGTCTCTCAGATTCTAGGACGGTGGCCCAATGCCCAGAAATCAAGATCATTTGTGACATATGAACCTGGCACCACAAAAAATACTCCTGTATTATAAATGAGATCATTCTATCAATGTATCACACCAAGCACATTTTTGAACCATTTCCAGATCTATATGCACACTGCTGCCATATGTCAGACATAGCGAAGCAATATTTTGCATATCTTTGAAATTAAAATATTTGTAAAGGATATCACGATGCCTGTAAAATGAAGTGTACATCTAGTCAAAACATTATTTTCTAAAATTCTAAAATAGGAGCTAAAGGGATAAAAGCAATGTCAGGTTTTGCAGACTTTGCCACTTCTAAGGAGAAGAGCACTGCCACACGAAGCAACAGGGAATCCAAAATGTTTTGTTGGCGAACACTTGATCCACTCATAGGCTTTTCTTCCACTTTGAAGAGAGTTTGGTAGGTTGAAGAAATATGTTCAATGGGATACAGAAATTAAATAACTGTTCCTTATCTAGTCTTCTACTAAATAAAATATATTTTAGCTATATTTAAACCTTAAATACTCCTTGAGCAATATATTTAGTCCTTTAAAGACTAGATAACAATCAGGCTGTGTAGGAATCCAGCAGTTAAGCTAGCCATACAAGTATCGGTTCCTTGGTTGATTCCCAAATGATGGATCTGCATGCATGTTCATCAAACGATCATTCAGGTATCGAATGTGTCCACCTTGAACGATCGACCCAAAAAGGTAGAAATCAAACAAAAAACGGAACGAACAGGGATATGACAAGTCTATATTTTCCTGTTCGATTCCCACTGCTTTAGATGGGGACCCTTGTGGTGCACATCGATAACCACGTTAAGAAGGGGAATCTATAGGTATATGGCTAGCTTTTGTCCATATTTGTTTAAGGAAACATCAAGGTTCAGGTTGATAACCTTCAATTGATCACCTAATGTCCTCTTTAGAACTTTACTGGTAGTACCAAGTGCCATGGAGTCCAAGTTTTTTTTATGGTTGCTTAAATGCATACATAGATATGCTTGTGAGTGTCCTGCAAGGCCAGAATTTCTTCACCACTTCCACTTCCACTATTAACAAATATCCGAGGATTACCTTTTGTGACTGTTTGCCCATGTTAGCAACTTTGTAAAGTCATTCTACTTATATTCTGCAAATGCCTATATATTCTGTCTAAAAATCATTTTTTTAAGCATATTTAGATCCAGACCCGCCTAGACGCTATGCAGACGAGAGTGTGCTCCAACCAGTCTGAAGAGTCTACCAGATGGTTCACCTAATGCAATATCCAGTCCCTCCTAACTCTCTTTCTGAAATGCAAACTACTCAGTATAAATGAGAGTGTACTTGGCTCATTTTGAGCTTGTCAATGCCAGAGAGTGATACTGGAGTGATATAGTAAGTGTGGGGAATTAAGTATGCCTACTACATATGCAGAAGTGTCAAAATAGCACATCTAAAGGAATTTCATGAGTGAATGCATAGTAAGATCCCGATGAGTGATTTTTAGGTGTTGTAAGTTTCACTTCACTAAACTTAACAATCTCTATTCATTAAAAATAGTAATAAAGGCTAAAAACAATACACAAAAGCTCAAAACGTTTTCACCAATACATTTCAGTAGTAAAAAGAAAGTCTCTATTTAGTGTTATTGACACATAACGTTTAATCCATATCAAAAGACATGTTTTTCTAACACAGCATTATGCCGAATGATTCCTACGGAAAAAATCCTCCAAAGGCATGTCCGAAAAGAACAATATGGGGTTCTCCTGTGTCCAAAGCTTTTTCAATGAAATTGTTAACTTTTTTTTTACAATCGCCACATCAAGTCAAGGAATCTGCATGTTAAAATTCTTGGGTGCCTAACTTTGATTTTAATTCATGCAAAAACTACATGTGCTAGAGCAATGCTATTTTAAAAAAAATAAGATCCAAACAATCTTCCCTTAACTGTTATAACATGAAACACAGTTTAACATGCAAAGTGTGGTCCTCTAATGCTGTTAGGTGAATTCTGTGGGATGGGGTGCAATTCTACATTCTGAACTTTATAAGAGTGTGCAGTGAGCTGTGTTATCCTTGAGGAAAATACATATTTACGATATTATACCTTTTTAATCTGGGTCACATGGTGTGTTACATTTTTCTAGCATTGCAAGAGTCTATGAATGGAACGAAGCAGAAGCATGTCAGTATTTCTAAAATCTCCTGTGTAAAGCGTATAGGAGCATTTGTGGCATATTAATCACATTAATCTAGGCTGAACATGTGTAGTTGATGGCAATCTCTGCCTGTGTGTGTTTCCCCCTCAGCCCCCTACTTTCCCGATGTGTGAGAAAGATGTGCTGCAAAGTGCTACTAGTTACATATTGTGGCTGAAATTTGATGATTGCAGGGGAATTTTTTCCGCAGTGGATTTTAACACTTCAAAAAAAATGTTTTCCTGCTCTTAAAACTGGGTGCATCTTATGGTCCGAAAAACTATACCTATACTTGCCTGCCATTCAATTTTAGACTACTTTAGATAAATGGCTGATCCCAGTAGAGCCCAGGTCTCTTGGCAAATATTTATTGCACATAAATCAAGTAATTTAATATTGCATCTCAACTATATGTTTGCCATGCATGATAACAAAGGATTATGGAATGAAAACAGGCATCAGAGTGTTCAAAGGACACCATTTTTAGGAAAATAATTAACATGTGCGGTGTAGTAATTAATGCAACCAATAATGTAATATTTGTGCTATATCAAAATATATTAACAATAATTAGTGATGAGCAGCATAGGCAATATTAAAATTTGCAACATTTCGCAAAATATTCTACAAATATTCTAAGTATCATATTTTTCAGACTATAAGATGCACCTGACCATAAGACGCACCCAGTTTTTATAGAAGGAAATCAGAAAAAAAAATTCATGTGTTTAAACGAATTAGTGAAAAAATCCCATGCAGTACCCCTCTTCAGCCACAAAAGAAATGTCACTAGAGAGCACACTTCAGCACCTCTTCTTCCTCACACAGAGGGAAGGGAGGGGGGGGGGGGGGGGGGGGGGGAGCCCCGCGGGGGAATCAGGACTCTGGTCTTCCTGTCCCCTGTACGCTGAGTGTAAGGAAGCTGCCAGGGAGTGCAGGTCTCCCCACACACACTCTGAATTGGCTATATCTGCGGGGCTCTGCAAATATAACTAATACAGTTCAGCTCCCTGCCAGCTCTCCCGGCAGATCACACAGCTGATCTCCTAACTGGGAGAGCTGGTGGGTAGCCAAGTTTTGATCACCAGCGGCCAAATAGCCACGGGTGGTCGCACATTCGAACCACAAGATGCAGGCACTTTTTCTCCCCAATTTTAGGGGGGAAAAAGTGCGTCTTATGGTCCTAAAAATGCTGTAAATTCGGAAATTCAAGATCTCCAGTCATTTATTATCCTGCCATTAAATCGTCACTTGTACATTTGAATATTGCTTGTGCAATCTGTGTTTTCATGGTGACGTCTAGTGGCAGAATGTAAAAAAGCAGCTGCAGTTTTCTCACCACATGAGACAACACATAGAAAACTGAAGAATCTGGAATATTCAACATTACAAAGATATAGCACTGAATTCAAGATCTTATTGAATTATTGAAGTGCCTATATTCGCAATAAAAATTAGTTATTCAAATATTCGCTCTCAAAACAATAAAAATCATAAACAATTACATTCACCATGTTTGCAAACATTCATGTATGTGAAGGTCACCTATCCTTACTATTACCAGTGCCACTTAGAGCTACCTATCCTTTACATTCTTAAAGGGACTTTGAGTAATTTCGAAAACTTGGAATGGTTTCTGCATTTAATACTTTCTGATTGACTGCTGAGAGCAATGTCTAAACTTTTTCCACTTATCAGGCTCTATAACAAGCACAGGTAGGCTAGATTTACACAGATGTTTACATGGCGAAGGGTGGTTATTTGACACATTTGCAGGTGTTATTGCAGTACCACATTTTCGAAAAGCACCATGTTGTGTGCAGCCACCATTTGGCGCTACAAACAACTTGATTGCATTGTATTGGAAAATTCTTTCTCCATTCTCAGCATTTTTACAGCTTCTGTTGTTGTTGATAAGAGTTCCTGAGGGTAATTTATTTTTTTAAAGCTCGGAGTTAAGCCGGGCTTACACAGCTCAGTGCTGCACCTTGATATTGATGATGCTCAGGTGCAGCTCAAATCACGCAGCGATTGGCTGTGCATCGGTCGCATGTATGTCCAGCATTAGTATGCATGTCAAGAGAACCAAGAGATAGAGTTTAGGACATTTTAACCTGTAAACCCTCTTTGCACATGCATATGAAATGGTAATGTAATATAGTAATGTATATTGTCTTTTTTAACACCACCCAGCGGTCCCGTTACTTCTGTTTTTTAACCTAAGCGATACGCCATGTAATCTGTTTGTATTTTCCTCCTTTTCTGCCCCCCCCCCACACCACTATCGATGATGCTGGAAGATGTGAGTGCCTGAGATCACCATGCCTGTATTTCCATGCAGGTGAATGGCAAGGGCACTCCCCTGCCGTCATCATTTACGCCTGGGAGGTGGATGCAGTGACAAGCCGGCAGCACACAGGCGCTGCAGGACAGCATGTGCACGGCAGGAGCAGGTAAGCATTCCTGAGTATGGCTAAGGGTAACTGATATTGGTAATGATAATCTTCCTGGAATCACACAAAGGAAAATCGCTAGTAAGGTTAAAAAGATAAATAAAGCACGTGGAGTAAGTATAGAGGTCCACAGGGACTCTTACCCATTCCTAATGGAGTTTGATAAATGTTCATAGAAATAAAGACACTGAAATGGTATATATTATACTATGGTAAATGGTAAATATTTATACTATTCAACAACATTGCCTTGCTGGAGTACCACCAAATGACCATCTAGTAAAGTAAATTTTTTGGCATTTCCAGGCTCGTTGTGCATGTAGTTGTAAAGCGGATGTGAGGTCACTTAACATATAAATATGAAGACAACTGACATCCACAGTGAGTGTGAGCCCAATCCTCAATGAGCCCCCACCCATAGACCCCTACAGTACTGGGTATTGTTGTGGGGATGAGGTCCCCTACCTTAACGAGGTGCCTTGTTAAGGCATGGCATTGGGCTTGGTTGTACTCAGGAGCAGACCCTATGCCAAACAGGGGCTCTGATTATTGATTGAGGATGAATTTTTTTCAACAATACAATATTAATAAATATATTACCTCACTACTGTCCATTTCAACCACTTATGCATGTGCAAGCAGGTTCTGCAGTAAGGGATTTTTTTTTAAATTGTTTTTATTTTCCAGAAGTTCTTTTAGGGCTGTTATAGAAGTTTTTGTGTAACCCTTCAAAAAAAGGTTGTGAAATACATCCAAAACATCTGCGGGCAGTTGGGGGTGGCCAGACAGCTTCATATGCAGCTCTGAATATACATCCATATGAACCTAGTCTTAAGGACTCACAATGATAGAGGATGGTTTATAGGATAATCAATACCTTTTATATGTCAGCCCCCACAAAACAGTGACATTGCTTTTTACAGCTCTTTCCAGCAAGATGAGATCACAAAAAAACGATGTGATTTAGATATATAGAACATGGCAGAGAAAAGATCTAGCTTAGCCAAGTATAGTTCAGGTGCTACAACTAAAACACAAGCATGCTATAAATACAATGGAGAAGACAAGATAATCTTCATTATTTTACTTCAAAGTGTAGATGGGGTAAGTGAGATAAACATGAAGGGGGACATAATGGAACAACTGAAGAAATGATTTGCATTAATTAAATGACAAATAATTTCTAGGGGATTGCTCTGCTTCAAGGAATTCTCAAGGTCTTTTGTGTGCACACTCTGCATGATTTCACTTGCTAGCTCTGCAGAATCCGCTTCATCTGACCTTCTGTCACACAGGCACGACAAACCAAATTTTTTTTATTTACCAGCATTTCATTTTTCACTATGACAGTTTAATGTGGCTTTCGCCCACAGAGTAAAAAAAATGCTCAATATGTGTATTGAATAGTAATATTTTCCTGTATTAATCTAATGATGGAAATATACATTAAACATCTAAACATCTCTATGATGTGGGTTGTCCAATCCACGTTGTTCCAAATGTGCTTAGTTTTCTTTTATTATGATGTCCTAAAATGCAGAGATATTGGAAAGACTTTCTTTTCACATCTAGTCTAACTGATAGATTTTTGTCCCCCTTGATAGTGTTTTCCCATTATTGAGACTCACTTCTTCCATTGTTGATAACCCCAATTCACTTGTGACATGGAATTTGTCCAAGAATGTACAGTTGTCCTACTTCATTGGAAAGAAAGCCCACCCCATGAAGTGGGTCAATCATTTTATTTCCACAATTCAATTGGAAAACACTGTGTAAACACTATAATGTTAGGACCCTGTGGGGCACTGTGATTGCCCATCCATGGGTTAGTCCCACAGTCACCAGCAGGTGGTTCCCTGCAAGCATGGGCTGGGTGGAGCTCACGCCTCCCTTGTTAGCTTAGGAGGGCTATTTAGGTGTGCTTCATCCAGACCATGCTTGCTGTTTATTGTACTTGTATCTGGATCTGTTTCTTTTTGCTTGTCTGGACCTTGTGCTTCCCCTGGCTTTATGTTCCTGAACCTGATACCCCTGGACTTTAACCTGAACCCTGATACCCCTGGACTTTTGCACCTGTTTGTCTTCCTACCTGTAAGTCTTTCATTAAATCTGTTTTTTGTCACCACCATCTCTGTCTGGATCTCAGTGTGTGTTGCCTGCCTGGTCCCCTCCTTGTCCTGGATCCCAACATATAATCACAGTTTTTTAAGGACAGAACTACAATAGGTGTTACATTGGGTTCAGATCAGGAAACATACTTGCCCATACTTTCTTCCTGTTCACCAGCACTACCAACACCAGCATCACTCATGCAACCCCACATAAGGGCATTGCCACCACCATGTTTTATTGTAGACATCATGCTGCATAGGCTTTAGGAGAGGCTTTGTTAATGACACCCATGCTTGCCATTCCTCTGCAGTGTACGTTGTATTGTGTTACAGGAAACAGGCATCTCAGTTTTGCATTGAACATCTTCTAGAACATGATGAGCAGTACCCCTGATGCTGCAGCCTATTCATTTGAATAGGGAAACTGCGCCTGATGCTTTTTATATTCAAAAGACGCATCGCTGGTGACCCCCGTGTCACCATGATGACTATGTGCGCCGACTTGTTTACATAACAGTGGACATTGACTAGAATGGAAGATAACCGGTCTGTGTCTGAAAAAGATGCAATGGAAACAATCCTTAACCTCCCTAGCCCTCTTGCAAGGTCCAGATTTCTGTAGCAAAAGCGCACCATAGACTCTAATGGAATGTTTTTTCTTAATGTTGTAGGCCTGTAACATCCAAAAATATGTCCGTACAAGGGTCTAGTAGACATCCTGAATACAACAAGTTTGAAAAACACAATTCATTAAAAAAATGAATAAAAGGTATAATCTGAATGATAAAATGTTTAAAATACTTATTTGGTATGAAAGATTGTAAAACAGTGTGTATTTATATTCATGTTTTGTCTATGATAATTTTATTACAATTGGAAATGTGTTTTGTGTCTTTTTCTTTTTACTTTAAATTGTATTGGATACAGTTATTGCTGTATTATTGACGAACACACCAGGGGAGAAAGGGTTAACTTCAAAGGGAACATCTGGAAAATCCCACTTATTACAGTTTTCTCCAAAGGAAACTGTTCTGGTGCGATAAACTTTTTAATCTCCTGCGCCCCCCCCCATGTGATGTCATCACGTCACTCAGGGGTGGGGACACATTGGCTTCAGTGCAGAAGCCAGTTCAGGTGATCGGAGCCACCGGGACAGAGTGAAACTGTAAGTATGCACTGCTGGGCCTCTGATCTCCACCAGACGGCACCATCTCGTCCAGAGCAGTACTGACAGGACAGCGCTGGAGGAGATGGTGCCATCAGAAACGCTAGGGGGTTAAGTAAACAATCAGTTTGGGTGACACATTTAAAATAAGGCGAGGAAGGTCACAGAATCTTGGAAATGTCCTATACAGACAAAGCTTAAATGTAGCCAAAGCTTTGATACCAATGTATTGGAAACCTACAGTAAAAAAACAAAACTGGTTAACTAAAGAACCAGCAACATCACAAGGCTCACTGATGCATGTCAAAAAGTAAAGGTTAGCTTGTGTGTTTTGAACCTACAAAGTCTGGCTAAAACTCGAATAATGGCAAAATCGTAGTGGCTGCATCGTTGATATGCGCCACATAAAATTTTCGGGCGACCCATGACTATTATATTGTGGTAAACCACAGGGTGATCCCTGTCTATTTCCCAAAGGGTTTTCAATGGGCATATTAGCATCAGAACTTGAACTGGCAAGGGAAGAAGGTGGCATGGTCTTATGAATTGCATTTTAACATGATGATTGAATATTTATAAACAAGTCCCAAAAAATTTACTATATATAGATATATGAGATCTTTTCCTTGAAAACATAAAGGTTATATGCCACATTTCAAGACCTAATAAACACATAGTAACTGTCACTCGAGGAGGAGAAGAAATAGTAATGCTTTGCCATGGCACCTGTTATAATAAGAAATATTCATGTAAGATGAGTCTGGGACAGCTCCGGTGAATATGCTGCAATTGCTAATCACGCTTGCAATGTCATGGAAAGATCTAGAAAAAATTCTAACATGTAATCCAGCTTCAAGTGTATACAAATATAGGGATCCTGAAAGGCTTATACTGTCACTACTCCATACATTCCCAAGAAAGACACTCACCTTCATTACTTGAGAAGGAAGCTAAATTGTAAGTTACACCAAAAGACATTGCAGAAGATGTAATAGACTGTGATTTCAGGTTGGAACATTGCTGCTGCTCTAAACTGAACAAACGTCTCAATAGAGCAATCAGAGCCTCAGCGGGCACAGCTTGCTCCATTCTCAAGCAGCAAAGTGTTTCAACTCACAGCTATTATTGTGTGGAATATTTCACTGTGTAGGCGGAAGTGTTTTTGTGAATTGGTAAATCCTATTTTAAATAATTGGAAAATTTCCTATATTCTGCGTCTTTTTAGATATTTGGGAACTACAGTTCCCAGCTAGCCCTATGTACCCTTCATGTAAGGTCTATATGCCTTTGTGTGTACATGGTACACTAACAAACAACAAAATATACAAAGAACAAAAGTATAACCATTGTACAGGACGCCTGGGATGGGTCCTGGATAGGGCATATGTGTCGCCCATTTTTGGTCTGTGTCCCCTTTTAGGTAACCCCTAAGGCGCTTGATGGACACAGTCCAGGATTTGAATGGCAGCCTGTGGACTGCCACTTTGTTAGATTGCCAACAGGGCCTGGACTGTGAATAGGAAGGATGGTTGGAAGGGCCTCCTGTTCCCCCCACCCAGCACCTGTGGATTGTGTTGGCTGCACAGCAGTATTATAACCAGGTCATCTGACCTAATCAGGGGGAAGAGTAATGGACACTGTCTGGAGGACAGACAAAGCTGGACTGCTTTCCTCCGAGAGAGGATGAAAGGTTGGTTTTGGAAAAACCTTCTCCCCACGTGAGAATTATATTTACTTTCTTGCCTTTGCTGAAGGACTGTTGTTTTTGAATGGCTGTAGTTACGCCAAACTGATCATTTGGGCATAAACAAAGCCTTGTTGATTTAAAAGATGTTGAATTTCGGTGTGGTGACTGTGAACCCCGCACCCCCCAAGTTCACACCATATTAATGGACATTCTGTGATGTTAAAGCAATGGACCACACACAAGAAGCTTCAGATGTAATATTCCCTTTCTTATTTATCAAAATGGCCCCATTCAATTTACACCCCAAATTTAAAAAGGACATATTCACTATCAAATGTCATGTATTTCCACAGTAAATACGGTGCTGTTAGAAAAAGGAGCATCTCTTTGGTCATTGGACTCTTCAAATATAAAATAACATCATATGCTATCTAGAAAAAACCAAACAACTGGGTGACTTAAAGATATGGACACATGGTTTACTCTTTGCTTTAGTGCAATTTATCTCCATTAGTATGATTTGTTTTATAATTGTTGTAATCTTTAATAATTTGTTTTGTATGAGAAACAAAAACACATGGCGCCTGGTAATATGATCAACTGATTTTCAATCTATATTCCCCATTAATATCAAACAATTCAATCAAATTGAACATTGGTTAAAGCAAATTTAGTGAAAGATTTAAGAATTGTACTACAAGCATATCAGTTGTATACAGTTTCAGGGCAGAATTTACAACAGAAATGTAGGCATGTACACTTTAAGTCGGTTGACATGCATTTTCATAAATTTTTAAAGGAAACAAAATATAAAATTAACTTTTTGGACATCCCTAACGTGGCCAAAAATGCACAGGTGTGAATAGGGACTTAGACCTAATTTGCAAAGGTGCATCATGTGCTGCTTTGTATCACATTATTGCAATACCACAACATGCTCCTGTATCTTTTTTTTGGCTAGATATTTCACCAGATGTAGCAGTAGTATTTAGCAAGTGTTATGGTACAAGGCAGCAGGCAGGTGCAAGGTTGAGGCACCATTCAAAATAACCTGCCCAGCCATACACCAGGATGAATAAACCCACAATACCATTTATTGTGGTAGTGCATGCCATATCAGTACGGCAATGCATAAGTGTGAATTATGCCTAATGCTGCATTTCTTCTGAATGGTATATAAAACACTTTGCCATCTTTCTAGCATCTTGGCTCATACTGTCTACCATGTGGACTACAGAGTAGGTTCTACAGAAACAATTTGCAAACTTTAAAAAAATGTTGTGTTAGTCTAAGCAGAGAAAGACTAAAGCCCCCCCATACACCTTAAGATCGATCCATACAATCTCCATTAGATCTACCAACAACTTAGTAGTATAGTGGCCTCCCTGATATAATACATAGTAATTGGAAGGATTAGAAAGCTCCTCATATTACATGGTTTTGGTAGAACAAAAGTCGATTGTACAGAAATTGTATGGAAGATTGTAAGGTGTATGGGGGCCTTTAGACAAGATAGACTAACCCTACTTTTATGTGCATACCTAATGTATTTTTTACCCATAATAAGCTAGGTATTGGATCCCATTGTGATTGCTCTCCTTCTTCCCTTGTGGTAACAAGGTTATACTCACCATTAATTCAAAGCCACAGTCAGTCTAAGGTATGTATATGTCTGTAGCTAAGAAACCGCAACATATATTTAAGATTGCTTGGTCATATCTGAACAGTTTGCGGAGCAAAGTTTTGAAAAAGGTTTTATAGCAAGAGTCAAGATACTATCTGTAACTTAACTAGGATTCAACTGTTTCCTTTTAAGCCTAGATCACACCTATTATCACTTGTGTTCTACAATTTTTTTTAAATGCGCACCTTATATCAAATGGATGTGGTCACATGAAAATACATTAACCTGCATACTATAGATTGTAGGGTTAATTATCAAATAAAATCTAAATATATAAAGCATTGCTACTGAATAATAGAGAATGACCATAAAAGGAACATCATAGCAGCAGATTAAAAATGTTGAAAAAAAGTACCGTATTTTCAGACGTATAAGACGACCCCCAACTTTTCCAGTTAAAATATAGAGTTTGGAATATTCTCGCCGTATAAGGGCCATTTCACACTATATGCGTTGCACGCATTTTAACATAGACAACCAATGTTTCCATTCACACTGTATGCGTTTCCGCATGCGTTTTTAAAAACTCACTTTTGTATGCATTTTTGATTAACTTTTCCTGCGTTTTTCATTAATTTGTTCAAAAACGCAAACGCATATGTAATGTAAAAAACGCATGCGTTTTTGTATATATGGGGAAACGCATGCCTATAAAAAATGCATGCCTTTAAAAAACGCATATAGTGTGAAATGGCCCTAAGGCTATGTTTTCATTACATCGGGACCCCTCCGCTAAGCAGGAGGTCCTGACGTAGCAGATAGCCTTACCTGCTCGGCAGAGGATCTGTCTTCACTGCGCCGAGTCACTCCGTCGATGTAAGGCTAAACGTAGTTGAGTACGGTCAGCCTCTTAACCGGCGGATGTGTAAACAGACCATCCGCCGAGCAGGCAATGTCTGTGTGATACGTCGGGATCCCTAAAGGCCCCCATACACGTGTCGGATTCACACCGGATTCCGGCACGATCGATTCCGGGCGCGTGCACGCGAAACGATTGTGCCGGAATCGCATGCAGTCCACCTTGTCCGATCGATCAGGTCCGATCGTTCAGGGGCTCAGAATCGGATCCGACGGAGAACCAACATGTTGGTTGGTCGGAGGTGGAATCGCACACGGAATCGTGCCGGAATCCGCTCGGACAAGGTGGTATGCTGCGATGGATACTCTTAATTGGCCGATTGATCACACCTGCGATTCCCGGCAGAATCGCTGGAATTGATCGGATGATGAATCGATTGGACATGGAATCCGACACGTGTATGGCTAGCTTAAGACTACCTCTCTTCCAAAGCACACCAAATAAAAATTTTTATGTCTACTGTGACTTTCAACCCAGAGATCTCCAACACCCTTAGAAGTCTAATCTTTTTTTTGGATTAGTAATTTACATTCCAAATTTGACACCCCTATCTGCAACCTTTGATAGTTATTAATGTTTCCCTGCGGTTATCCAACTGACATAAATTGTATACAATAGCTTTAATCTCAACCTCCTTGCAATACCAATGTCAGCCACAATAATGCTAGTGAGCACACTTGCTGTCAGTAGCAGCCAGCTACTTTCACAGACATCTTCACAGACATTGGGAAGGAGAAGGAGGGGACGAGGGGGGTGAAGAAGAACTCTCCTCTGCTTCTGTTGGCTAGAGTGCAGTGTGGGGAGCACAGATCCAGAAAGCAGACCTACAGACTCTCTTAGAGCCGGAGTGCCCCCTGCACCCCCCTGACGGCAGCACCCAGCGTATAAGACGACCCCCGACTTTTGCACACATGTTCCTGTGTTTAAAAGTCATCTTATACGCCGGAAAATACGGTATTTTGTGGGTCTTCCCTGGATCCTGCCTCTCTCTATTGCAGTTTGCTGGTCTAATCATGTGATCTATGTTCAAAAGGAATTTTTGAAATAGGAAATTTGAAATAGGAATATAATAATGAGGATATTTGTTTACATCATTGGTTCCCAAACTTTCCTTGCAGGGCCCCCCTTTTCTATTTAGGAACATTATTGAGCCCCCCTCCCTATTCAAACACAGGTTAAGAATGAGGGCCAGCGCCCCCCTGGAATACCTCCATGCCCCCCAGTTTGGGAACCACTGGTTTATGTTTTATAGCTCCATCTCTTGTAAATTGTAGTAATGTTGAACATTCTCCTGAAGAAGCCAATTGGTGAAACACGTCAAGATAAAGGACCAGCAAGAGAATTGTTTTTACCGTTAAAGGTAACAGTATTTAATCAAATCATGTGTGTGTATATTATTGAATTATTAGAAGAAAGTACTCCATCATTTTATATACATATATATTTTCTATGAAATAGTTTCATGAGTTTATTTACTAACTAAAAATTATAAACGTTTTAAGATCATAATGTGATGGATTGCTGTGTGACATTACAGTTCCATAGTTTAATGCTCCTTGAGGGACTAAATTTGGACATTATGTACATTATCTATCTTGAGTTTTTTTAATTAAATAAACATGCTATACAATTACTACTAAAGAATAAATTGTTCACATTCCTAGTAAATGACAATCACAATGAAATCCCATGATTACTTCCCCAAAGAAGAATCTGTATTTTGTTCCCAAGTAACCCATGAACCTATTGATAATATAAGAGTAATGCCTGCCATACACATGCCGATAAGCGGACGATTTTTAATCTGACAGACAGGCGTACGCGCTCGCGCCGTCGGTCAGGTTAAAAATCGGCCGCTAATCGGCATGTGCCCACATGGGGCGACAGATCCCTGTCGCCCCACTTCTCGGCCGGCCAGAGAACGGACATGTCCGATCTTCTCTGGCCGATGGGAGCTGATGAAAGCCGATGCCATAAGCTGCAATGAAGCGGCGTCTTCATTGCAGCTTATGGCCGGCACACAAAGGGTGCCCGGCCGATTGAAGGGGCCCCATAATGCAACGGGAGGCTAACGTGATGACGTCATCACGTTAGCCTCCCGGAAAGATATCGGGACTAGTCTGCTACACACATCGGTGTGTGTATGGCAGGCTTTAGTCAGCAATCTATTGTAAGCATGTACGCTTGTAGAGGTGGGAATTCAAGAATCTCATGACTGAAAGGTCACATGTTAACCCGATTATTGCTATCATCATTTATTTATTACAACAATGGCAGACTAGCAGTCTGAGAGACAGATAATTCAAACAATGCCCTGATCTATATCCACATGAGGAGCAATAATCAAGGTCTGAAAATGGGTGGATACATTATTAATCATTTCCTCGGCAAATCAAGGCCATTTTATTTTTTTTACAAAGCTGTAAACTAGCAATTTATTATGTTTCTACAAAAGGGTCATTAGTTAATGCACAGTTAACATTATTTAATAAGCAACGGAAAGCATTCAATAAGTAGCATACATGTGTTGATGAAAAAAATAACTAATAGAGTTGAAATAAGTGATATGTTCCGAGAGAATATCTGAGGCAAATAGTGGTCCTATTTTCTATGTGAAGTATGTTGAAGCAAATTTTCAGGGATAGTTCTACGTATTTACATTATACCCCCTCGACGCCCTCCTTTCCTGTGGATTATTTCCCTGTTCCATTGTGACTTATTTAATGAAGAAGTGTAATACATGGTATATAAATAATACATCCAATTACAAATGACGGGAGAGATTGTCCTTCACTCCCCACATTATCCAAAAATGTAAGGGGCAGTTGGTTTAACACTTTAGAATGCCATTTAAATCTTTAGGGTGACAAAAAAAGTAATAAATGCATTGTGTTAAATGCATTAAATGTTGCGCATACTTGAATTAGGACAGGTATTGGCTAGTGCAGGGCAGATAGCAGCAGCTATAATAAGGCTATATGTACAACTGCAAACATTTCTGCTAACCTGCAGGAACTTTAAAAAGAAATCTTGACTCATTATGTGAAAAAGGGTACCTTCTGAAGGGATACAAATAAATACACAAAGGCCACTTGGTGACTAGGCCAAAAGACACCTAAAATGTATTGCGTGTAAAAATATGCCTTATCTTTAATGTCACTGGTAGTAATAATCATTTTTATTATTTTCAGTGGCTGCAATAATAAGATCCCATACACACACCAGCACCAACAACATCATCAAAGGTTCCACATTGTCGGTGGTAGTAATGCTTAACCCTCACCTCCATTAATTGGTGATCAGTGGTAGTATTATTAAGGCCAGTACTGGTGGTCAGTGTTAGCTTGTAATACTCGCTGCATTTTGTGGGTGGACTTCCAAAGCCCCTGAACATGCTGGATGTAGAGAAGGGTTGTGGGAACATTTGGAAAAAAAATTATTGCTCTACCACATTTAGTTTTTGTATAAATTAGGTTAAAAGTCAAGTAAAATTTAAACGTGTTAACTTATATGCTTTATTAATAAGTCAAATTTGAACTCATTAACTTATATGCTAGAGCAGTGGTGGGCAACTGAGTAATTATGGAGGGCCACAAGTGCGGCCCTCGGCATCACTAAAGGGCCGCACATAATGTTTTCAATCTATACTGACTTGTAGAAGCATTTTATAATGAAAATATTACAGCAGGCCGAGCTAGAAGACATTGTTTCATTTTTGAAATAACAAATTTTTTTTTAATGATTCTTCAAGCATTATGGAACACTGTAGTATGGTAATGCACATTTTGTGTCATGTGGATCATCAAATGTTATGTGCTTCACAGCCATTGATTATACCAATAGGGCACATAACCTTCGATTCGGCAGACAGGTGAGTTCCTATGCATTAATAGTTAGTAAGTGGAAGACTGAGGGGGGCCGCCAAAGGGCCGCGGGTTGGGCACCTAGGTGCTAG
Source organism: Ptychadena robeensis (assembly GCA_036250615.1). Classification (NCBI taxonomy): domain Eukaryota; kingdom Metazoa; phylum Chordata; class Amphibia; order Anura; family Ptychadenidae; genus Ptychadena; species Ptychadena robeensis. The sequence continues at coordinate 44,073,147 of CM070039.1, forward strand.
AGCAATACTTTTTTTTATTTTACAATGTTCCCAAATCTCTTCTCTACATCTCCAGCTATTTTAGTGATAATATCATGTTCAGGGGCTCTGTAACTAACTTACAAGTCTACTTAATTAAATAATAACATCTCAAACAAAAGCTGTGTGTTTCTGTACCTTAGCTGCTGTCCCCCCCCCCCCCCCCCCCCCCCCCCCCCCCCCCGGCTTTAACTGGAGTCATTCTGCTTTTCCAGATTTTATTTCCACAATTAGGTACCTCTGCTTATATTCGGGTCGGGTTATACTCGATTTTTCTATATATCTGTACCATGACATGCTAGCAGCAAAATAGAACATTACAATAAAACATCCATTCTCCGTAAATTACAATATTTTACCAGTAAATATTTTCCAAAGTAGAGTTTAGCATGAAATTCCAAAAATACAGATTTAACAAACAACCTGAAGGCGTATTGATTTGTCATGAACTGCATTTTACCGATCTGAAAAGTGCAGAAACATGTTGGGTGTGAATGAGCACGAAGGCTAATGGAGCACAATGTCACTTCTCTAAATGATGACCTCTCCTTGGGAGGGGTGCACTCCCATAAACCTCACAGCTAGTCCATTCTAAATTGGGAAAATCAGAGAATACAGATTCCAGAAAGAAATTGCCATGTGTCATTATACCAGTTCACAAACAAGGCAGCTATACAATGTTTTTTTATGTTTTATGGTAAGGTATAGTGTTTTGTTTATATTTTTGTAAGTTTTTCCTATTTGCCCACTCTAAATGCTTTTGGCTTGAGATTACTAGGAAGCACTCCAGGTTGTATATTAAAGCGGACCTACCACGTTGTAGGTCACTTTGCACTATCAGCATCAGGCTGCCAATAGATAGGGCAATCACTGTCCAAAAAAAAAAAAAAAAATCTTACAGAAGGAAAGACTTTTCCGAGGTAGCACAACCCATGCTGTGACGTTGCGCCGCGGCGCCGAGGTCGCTTGTTAGAGCTGAGACTGCCAGGAATCAGCTGTGAGATGTCACTGTACACTAGTAAAATAAAGTTAGGGCTCTTTACGCGGTAAACGACCAA
>CM070039.1:44084924-44102210 GCA_036250615.1 Ptychadena robeensis
AAAGCCACCAAGAGGACGCCCATCTACCACAAGAAAGTCGCCAAGAGGACTCCCATCTCCCACAAGAAAGTTATCAAAAGGGACTCCCATCTCTCTCAGGGCTTGTTTCCACTAGTGCAGTCGACGGCATGCTTTTTTAAACACGCTTCCACAGCTGAACGCATGCATGGAAACCAATGAGTCAGGTTCCACTTATGCGGTCAGGCGCAGACACAATGCATTTTTTATACACATCCATTAATTTCTTATGGGCGATCACACATGATCAGAAAAAAAGTTTGGATCACTTGCAAAATCACGACCGAACGCATGAACAACGCGTGCGTCCCTCAAGAATGGCAGCTGAAATGTATGACAATCTTTGCCTTTCCCACCTATTTCTGTGTGTATGATACAGTTCCAAGTTTACACAAACCTAAGCTTGCAGCCATGTGTTGTGATGGCTGCTACTATGAGGATGAAGGGTTAACCCCCCAGCTGTCTCATTCTGTAACATTTTCTGTGTCAAAAGTGGTACTTAAGTGTAAACAGATAACATTTTAGCAATTTTGCAAACACACCCCACTGCACATCCACATCATCATCAATTAAACCGTGTGTGGACATCTATGCCTGTCAGACAATTCAGTCTGAATTCAATTCACATCAGGGCCGCCGTCAGGGGGGAAAAGGGGTCAGTAATGTCCCGGGGCCGTGCAGCTACCAGAGGGCCTGTCTTAGCAGAGCCTCATGCTATACAGGAAGCCGGTTGCCATGCTGACTGCGTGCCAAACGCGGCAGGCATGTCACCTGGCTTCCTGTACAGCGTGAGGCTCTGCTAATCCACCAACACATCTCCCACCCCCCGGCAACTTATTTGGATAGAACCCACCCCCCGCTCAACAACTTACTTAATAGGTCTTTGTGTTATCTGAAAGGCAGTAGGTGTCCTGAACAGTCCTCAATTAAAATAATTACCTGTCCGATGTTACTGGAGGACGGGCCACGGGATCGCAGTGAGCAGGCAAGCTGCCCCGAGTGTGGCTCAATATTACGCTTTTTGCAGCCACCCACAGGAATCCTGCCTGTAAAGGTGAGCTGTGCTGGGGAATCTTCCCATTCATTATCCATATACCATAGCTAGGGATGGTAAGGATTTCTGGGGATAGGTGCAATGTGGCTGGACAACTTCACAATTTCACCTCACCTAACCCATTACTTTTGGCAAAAAGTTTAGACACCATTGGAGTAGCGTGGATCCAATGGCATCAGAACATTCATCTAGGTCATGGTATATATGTAGACAAAGAAACTAGACGTGAAGTAGTTTTCTATTTCCAAGTCATCCATGTGGATTTATTATCATGGTATGGCACACTCATACAACAGCATAAACTGGTTACCATACCCATAGTGTAGGGTCAAGAGCTTCTTTGGTGGTAAGGGGTTGACTATATATGGATAACCCCAACTCTGCCTTAGGAGACTATTTAAGCTAGCTTTCCCTACAGATATATTTTTTAAATAATCTACTGGATGGTTGCTTGAGAACAGAGAGTATGGGGAGTAAGTTCCATTATTCCAGTATTTTTTGTACGTACAAACTCAAGTATAAGCTGACATTTTTGGCACTTATAATATTCTTTAATATGAAATGCAGCTTAAACCAGAGTCAAGAGATGAAAATAGTAAAATTTCATATCATTTTTAAACATTTTTTTTTAAAGAATCACAATTAGTTTCTGCATATATAAGATTCAAAGTCAAGTTGAAAGTCAACTATAAGCTTAATTAATGCAAAATTTACAAAATCTAGAGCAATACTTTTTTTTAACATGTTCCCACAATCCTTCGCTATATCTCTAGCAATTTTGGTGATTATATCATGTTTTGGGGCTTTGCAATTAACTCCCATGAGCTATTTGAAACAATGTCATCCCGAAACAAAAGTGCACTTGCTGTGTGTTTCTGAGCTGCTGCATTTTCCACCCTAGGCTTATACTCGAGTGATTCGTTTTTTTTTCACACTTATTTTTATTAGCTATCTCGGCTTGAGTTTGGATTGGCTTATACTTGTGTCATTCGGTTTTTTAGTATTTTTGCAGAATTAGGTACCACTGCTCATATTCAGTTCATACAGTACCAGTGTTCTCCCCAGAATTTTTTTTCAGCCGGGCGGCGCGATGATGTCATCGCACCGCCTGCACCGGTCCGGCGGCCTCTCTGATAGGCTGCCGGCCAGCGGCAGCACACAAGTCCTCTGACAGGCGGCGCCTCCCCATTCTTCAGGAGCGCGCTGCAGCCACTGAAAGACTCCGGCCCGCAGCTCCGGTAGTGTGCCGCGGGCCGGAGTCTTTCAGTGGCTGTGGCGCGCTCCTGAAGAATGGGAGGCGCCGCCTGTCAGGCTGCTCGCCGCGGAGGACTTGTGTGCCGGGCGGGGACTAAAATCTCCCGGACGGGCCGCCCGGCCAATCTGCTCTGGGGAGAACACTGAGTATATATAACAACCCATATCCAGACAGAAATTACAGAGCCCCATTCTGAGAGATAGATATGGGAGAATATGGGAGATACAGCAAGTGACATCAATTCTGTATTACAGTAAGGATATAATAAACAAGGTTACAGACTGATTCATGAATTCCTCTTTTAGCTGCTCTGAATAGGCCTGAGACTGAATGAAAGCTGACCCTGACCACTAATTAATCGTGGGCCTGTTTAGAGTGAAAATCTGTCTCATCCACAGTGATACATTCTTTTCCGAAAACTTCACACTACACGGCCTAGGATGACACATCTAGAAGGTCACAAATACAGAATAAAACGGTCATACCGATAGTAGTAAATAAGAACAATCCCGACACGCATGTATTATGTTATTAGTTTGCTTTACATATGTCCCCCAATGTTCATGCGCAAGAGTCTGACTCTTTCTTTGTCACCCTCTAAGTTTTCTGTAACCAAGTGGGGGTATATTTACATCACAGTGACATACCCATATAGATTGTCAACTGTTTTCCCGCAGGGCACAAGACATAGTGGAAACAAGCCCTTACTGCTGTTTTAGCCCCCCTGCCGTTCCTGATGGTCCCAGCTCATCCAGCTCTGTCAGTCCTGCACTGGACGAGCTGGGTTCGTCAGGCAGAGATTGGAGCCACAGGAGCACAAACTCACTGATCCATGTGGCTCTGATCTAATGAAGAAGCAGATGCAGGGAAACGGATCACCCCCCCCCCCCCCCCCCCCCCATGCTCTATGTAACCCGGCATATCTGCAGCGCCATCTAGTGGTTACAGTGCTAATTTACCTGATAAAGTGAATTATTGAAATCTTCATCTTCTCATATTGTTATTCATAAAGCATCTGAACATGTTATTATATTCAGGATGTCTACCAGACCATACTTTGGGAAGTTACAAGCCAACAATGTAAAAAACTTTTTTTCCATTAACGTCTATAGTGCACTTTTGGTACAGAAATCTGTACCTCAGCAGTGCGCTAGGGAGGTTAATAGATTTGCTGTACATAATTACTATTACTATATATAAGAATATCTACCCAACACCTTCCCTTAATTCCCCTCACCCAGTCCCCATTTACTGTTTTCTGTCCTCCCTCGTCTAGCCCACAATTTCCGTTTCTTTTCTTCTCTTTTCTGTCTAAGAAATTTTTGTACTTTATCTTGAACATGCATGGTTCAGGGTTGGGACTTTTTACAGACAAGTCACTGTATTAAGGCACCGATGTGCTTATGCATTGTTGTTTATTTCTAGTAAATAACAGTCACAGTTAATCACCTGGTCAGTTGACGTTTGAGGCAAACCAGTTTCCACTTTGCTCTGGTCATATATTATAAAAAAAAGAATATCTAAAGGTGGCCATACTTGGGCCGATTTTTCATTTTATTCGTGAGCGATCGTTTGACGTTCACATTCAAGGCAATCGTTCAGGGATTAAACGCAGCCCACCTTGAGGGATTGACAAGTCACTGTATTAAGGCACTGATGTGCTTATGCATTGGTGTTGAGATTCCTTTACGAAAGACCCGAGCCTTTATTACTAGTTAATAACAGTCGCAGTTAATCACCTGGTCAGTTGACGTTTGAGGCAAACCAGTTTCCACTTTGCTCTGGTCATATATTATATGCTCGGGAATGACATAGAGATCCAACTTAGTTGATGTAATTCATAATAAGCCTCTTATCATCGCCTCTAGTCCGCAACAATTTTTAATGCTGCATTAAGACTGACTTTGTTATATTACCAAATGTGCCTTTTTTTAGCTTTGTACTGTATATTTTATTTGTACTGAAAAGTTTCAATAAACTTTAAAATAAAAAAAAATAAAAATAAAAATATCTAAAGGCGGCCATACTTTGGCCGATTTTTCATTTTATTTGTGAACGATCATTTGACGTGCACATTCAAGGCAATCGTTCAGGGATTAAACGCAGCCCACCTTGAGGGATTGATCCCACTCCAAGGATAAATCGATCTAACAGGGATACAACATGTCAGTTGTTGGGGCCGAGAGTAACGGCCAGGGATCGATTTCCCCAGGTGGTGTGCATCCCCAAATGTTCTGCGATTCTTATGTGATTGATTTACAAGCTCCCATCATAGACAACTAGATCTTTAGGCTTCTGCGGAAAATGGGTTTTAAGAGGAAGATACATTTTAGAAATGTTTGTCAATAGATTTTGAGCTTGAAAAGCACAAACATACAATTATAAATGTAAAATATATATATAGTTGGAATAAGAAGCACGCACGGCAATAGTTGGCCGTATGACCATTCTTTTCCATGCTCTATATAGCGTGCTTCAGCAACAATGCTGACCTTGTACAATGAGAGAGAACAAGTACATGTACATGCTATGGGGGATTTATTACCTTATTAAATCTAGGCTGAAGTCACATCAGCCTTCCACTATCCTTAAACATCTCTTCCAGCAAATGTCAGGGTCAAGTTTCAGGCTCAATGCAGGTCTTGTGCTTCATGCTGGATACAGTAACCGACACTTGGTCATTTTTGCATACATTGACAGCTGCGCCGGATCATTTCTCCTTTTTATGCCGCCTATACGTGAGGATGAATTCACACACTTACGTTTATTAAGACGTACATCTTAAAGCAAGCTGCTATATTCACAGTTGGAATTGTATCATAGGAGATCTTTTACCACCCACAGCATCGGTATTTCTGTCCATTCATTTGTGGGATTTTCCAAGCTCTGACAGACGGCACAATAAGCTGACATTTGTCTACAGCAGTTTAGCGATACAACTTGGACTCTTATGACCCCCCAGCCTGTGCATTGGATAGTAAAGGAGCAGGAACACATTGATAAGCTCCATCTTCTGCTCTATCTGTTATGCCGCATTACACCTAGACACCTAGCTAGTAACTATAGTTTCGCCTTATTATTCCAGTGATGGAAGACAGGGGACACATGGCTATATTGGATATTGGAGCCATTCGAGGTTCCCTGCAGCAGGGTCAGATATCGGAGGAGCTGGAGGCACAGCACTGCAGTGTCTCCAGGTCAACCGAGACCCCGTGGTCCGGCCCATATCTACACTTATGTTCCCAGCTTAAATGTCCGATGGGGGGCTTCCTTCTAGTCACACCAGAGGGAGAATTTATAGCACTAGGGTGCAAAACCTGGTGCAGAATGTGAGTAAGGGCAGAGATACCCAGAAGTGGCTTTTGGGTTTAAATTTACAAATTGGTTGGTAATGAAAATATGTTGGTACATACGGGGGAGAGGGCATGACATATACGGAGTTGACAACACAAAAATATTTTCTATTTCTTAACAATGTAGGATAAGCCCGTGACCACAAAGTGGTCCAGTGACAATGCCTCTGCCATGGTGGCCTCTAACCCCTTTATATTTGGAAATGCATACTTCCTCTCTGTTATTTCCTCTGTTGCAGTAGACAATGCTATCCTATGGTGTTCGGTATAGAGGAACATTTGACCTTCTCCCGGTGACAGAGTACAGTACTGTTACATAAGCAAGGAAGGGACCTCAGTGCTCTCCCAAGTCACCAACACCATTGATTTCACCAGCTGCCAGAGAGGTAATAGTGGCAAGTTTAGTATAATGGGTCCCATGCAAAGACATTGCCTCTTTGTCCAATATGGGCAATGTACGATCCATCCAAGAAAAGTTTAATTTATAGGTTAATGGAAAAGAAAGCTGACATGTACAATGTAAATAAATCATGTGTCCTGCAATGCTATTTCAGACATGTATAGGGCTAATACAATGGTTGTAACAAAGGGCAATGACCCATGAAAGCTGTGCATCTGGATTTGACTGGTTCGAGATTAATATGGAAATATATACAAACAAATCCACTTCTTGTGTTGGTGTGTAACCCATACCTGTCAACTCTACCATTTTAGCCAGGAAAGTCAAATTTTTAATGGAAGTGACGTCACGACCCATATTACTGGCAAAAGCGACAGCTATGATGTAACCTTTATTATTAAATAGAAACTAAAATTCACCTTAAATAGACATATTATGTACCTAAAACACTATGTGTCAGAAGCTGTCTATTGTGCACATTTAGTTGGAAATAAAATCTGTGTACAACAGTGGTTCCCAAACTTTCCTTGCAGGGCCCCCCTTTTCTATTTAGGAACATTTTCGAGCCCCCTCCCCATTAAAACACAGATTCAGAATGAAGGACCGTGCCCCCCCCCCCCCCCCAGAATACCTTCACGCTCCACTGATGTACACTTACCATGCAAAAGCATTGCTGTACATCTTCTGCACATTGCATTACATTCTGGTAAAGGTTGGAGTAAACTAGACTAAATTGTGCTATTAGAGGACACTCCCTGGTAATTATGGAAAGTTTGGAGATGAAACACACATACCTTTGTAATGTGTTCCTACAAGTTTAAAATCATTAGTGCATTGACTTGTATTAGTGTCCTCAGTAAGTGAAGATGGCCATAGACGTCTCATTTTTCTTTAGATTTCTCAGCATCGATTTCCCAATGTCATCACGCATGGCCGGTCGTGCCGAGAATCGGCCGTGTACCCTTTGTGTGCCGGCATTTACTTTGGACTGGTCCCAGTCCAAAGTAATGAGATCGATCTAAAAATTACGGATTTATGGCCCGATTTAAAGGTGAACGCGTTAGATTTTTTTTTATCTATGACCACCTTTACAAATAGGCATTGTCCAACACATTCGTGGGAACATCCCACATGCGATCTATATGTCATTGCTTATCACACACACACTGATGTCCTTGCTTATCACACACTATATATTTTGCCTTGAAATGAACAGCATTATGTACAGTGTGAACTAGGCATCCAACAACAACACTGTAAACCATAACCACGTTCACGACCTATTATCCTAGACTATTTATTTATTAAACTTGCCCCAACTAAGCAACATTTTACAAAACTGTATTATCCTCAATAAATTTCCTGCAAAAGTACAGTTTAATACAGCTGTATATTATCTTTGGTCTCTTAATCTATAGGAGTTTAAAATGAACCACACTATGTAACCAAAACTTTTAGTGGTAGAAGGCAAATTAAGTACATAGTAAAATATGAGCTGTTTATGCTGTTTAACAACTGTCCTGTTCTATAACACCAGGACCCCGCATAATAACTCCCCCCTCCCCTCAACAACTTTTCTGATAGCATCCCCCCATGATATCTTAAATATTGTTGTGTCTTTAATTCTTCTCCTACTCCTTATCAAATAGTTATTATATTTTTCTTTTGTACAAACCCCTCATGACAATTGCCAGCTTCCCATAGACAGAAGTGAGTCTATTAGCCCTAAAAATGGCCAGCATATACTAACAAGATGCCCTCCATCACTGGCAGACTTCCAAGAACTGCTATGGTCAAGGCTGGTGAATTACAAGCAGGGCCGAAGAGTGAACCTGGACATTGCAATGCCTGACTCCAGACTCCGGAGAAATCACCTGCCTAAGTTATTCACTATAACCCTGAATTCAGATGCAGCCCTGACACTGAGAACAGTGGTTGGACATATTGTAAGAGTGGACAGTTAACAGAGATCAATCACTGGCCAACCGCCCCCATAATAAATCTATAACCCAACGGTCATAGTTTAAGGTTGTTTGAGATCGGCAAACAGGCAGCTCTTAACCGCCATTTTGAACTATAAGAAAATACTTTTTATTAGATCAAACCAACCATAATTTGGCTGGAAAGGTCTGGTGATGGGCTTTTAAGGAACTAGTTTACGATAATAAAGGAACACATGATTTTAATGAACACATAATTTTTAAAAGAAACACATGATTTGCAGTCAGTAACATAAATAAGTAATATACAGTCATTGTCTTAGGTGTCTCCAAGGTGATAATCACCAGTCCAACGCGTTTCTCCTCTAAAAAAAAAAACACGTAATGCATGATCAAGGTCAGTTATCCCAGATAAGTTTTAACCACTTAGGCTTTGTTTCCATTGAAGTGTTCCCGTGCGGTTGCAGCCGCGCGGCTGAACGCATGCCTAAAGTTGCAGATGTGAATGCGGTTGGGGCGCGGATGCGTTTCAAAACGCTGCAGCTAGCGTTCAGAAATGCGCCCTAAACCGCATCCGCACCCGAACACCCGAAACACAACCGCACCAGTGGAAACTATATTGAAGTTTCCAATGGATGCGGTTGTGTGCGGGGGCGGCCGTGTGGCTGCAACCGCACAGGAACGCTACAATGGAAACAAGCCCTCACTTGTCCAGTGAGTATAAAACAAAAAACAATAAGAAGAGTCAAGCGTCCTCAGTCCTAAGTGTGTAACGTCTATTTACTGTCATTTTAAACTCAAAGGTCCCCACTATAGTGTTCGCGCTCATGTATTCCACGGGGCTAATTCCCACTGCTGTGGTCGGTTGCAATCACACCCATAGAGATGAATGGATGCAGTTAAAAACCGGGTCTCCATATATTGGTTTTTAAACACGAGATCAGGGGCGATCGGGCGAGTCAAGATTTCTTGTCCCCCCACTTCCTGCCTGACTTCAAAGGGGAAAAGAATTGCCTGCATCTCTGCGCCACGATTATCAGAAAGCCTGCGGCTGATCACTATAGTGGGGAAGAGCCCAAACTGTGTTAAAGTAAAAAAAAAAATTTTTTAATATGATGAAGAAACTGACAGCTGTTTCTGTGAGTCCAAATTTATGGTCATGAAGAGATAGGTAACAGAGATTACAATTGTATTGTAAATTAAAATTAAAGTATATACACTTAACTGAAAGTTAACCAACTAGCACTCTCAAGCAACCAGAATATGAACCATCAGTTTACAAGCTTGGTATCCTATTATTACACTCATGCAACCAGAAAAGACATTTATCTGGTATCTACCTATTCCGGTGGGTGCCTGAGTCTATATCTCTACAGTCAAAATTCTTTTTACGTTTTTGAAAAAGTGGGACGGGGTAAATCTGTGTTTTGTGATGTGTTTAGGAGATTTAACTTAATTGCATGACCTGTAGACACGACGGGAAGTAAGAAAATATATACTAAGAAAGAAAAATATCTATTAAACATATGTTAACTTGGTTTGTGTATTGGCAGCCCATTCAATAGAAAGGGTTACAACTGCACCTCTAAACTGCAGATCTTTTATTTGACAGTTGATGTCACATGTGTTATAGTGTTACGGTTTGTATGTTCCAGATTCAATGTTTAAGCAAAACTTTGGTTTGTTTCCATATGAAAAGTTTCATTGTGATATCTGACAAGAAGTAAAAACGTCATCAATCAGAAGGGGTTACTACTTGTGCCATTTTGATATCCCCCTCTGATACCCCCTGTGTCATTTTAAGTGACCCCCCACCCTGATACCCCAGTGCCATATTCTTTTTCATGGAAAAATAAGACCTCCCCAAAAATAAGATGTAGGGCATCTTTGGGAGCAAAAATGAATATAAGACACTGTCTTATTTTCGGGGAAACACAATATCAAGGTTGGTCGGTGACTTTATCCAAGTTTTAAAGTTTGGTCGACTGTGTGTTTGAGTTTGACATACCTGCTCTAAATGTAAGTAAAACACATGTTTCTATTATGTGTTACTGCAACGCGCACCAGGCACAGATAAAACACCAATCACTGTTGATGTAAGATTTAGCTGACAGAAGGAGAGATCAGAGAGATGACCTCATTAGCCTGCTGCTGCTCCTTAGCTGTCACGTGAGTAGCTGTGGGCAGTAAGTTGGCCAGACTGCATCGCCTCAATAGTATAGAAACCTCAGGCCACCAAACCTGACATTGCTTAACTGACAGAACTGTATATTCTCCATGGGTGGATGGACAGAATCATATGTTCTTTGTAACATAACAGTTTCTGAACTATCATGCAAATCAGGAAAAGTGAAAGTCAGTATTGCTAATCTTATATATTCTTTTATATTGTTTATATTGGTATTTATTATGAATCACTTTGTAATCCATTCCTTACTGTTGTATATACTCTGTTTCCCTGAAAATAAGGCACCCTTACATTTTGGCCTCAAGCTGAAATATAAGGCACCCCCCCCCCTCAAATAAGGCACCCCGAAGATATAGTACTGTAACTCTGGGCAGGGGGGATCGGAGGGGGTAATCAAAATGACACAGGAGGATCAGAAGGGGTTACAAAAATGGTAATCCCTACTATGAGTCTTTTGTGCCATTTTGATTCCCCCCTCTGATCCCCCCGTGTCATTTTAAGTGTTCCCCCACCCTGATACCCCAGTGCCGTATTCTTTTTCATGGAAAAATAATCCCCCATAGGGCATCTTTGGGAGCAAAAATTTATATAAGACACTGCCTTTTTTTCAGGGAAACACATTACTAAAATCAGTACAGATTCCAGCCCTTGAGGACTGGAGTAGGTAAATAGAGATGGTCGAATATTTCGACTTGCTAATTTTTTGAGCTGATTACAAAGCCTCTGAAAATGGTATCATCACCAAACTTGCTGAAGATGTAGAGAAGGGCTGTGGGAACATTTGAAAAAAAGTTTTGCTCTAGCACATTTAGTTTTTGCATAAATTAAATTTCTGTTAAAAAAACAAAGTCGAAATTCCGATTTTTTCAATCTTGACTTGACTTTGAACTTAATTTCTGCAAAAATGATTTGTGTTAGAGACATCCTTTTTTTTGTACTATACCCCAACCCTTCTCTACATCTCCAGCAAGTTTGGTGATGATACCATGTTCAGGGGCTTTGCAATTACCTCAAACTCGTCAAAATGGTAAACTTTTTGGAAAAAAAATTGACCATCTCTATATGTTAATACTGTTCTAGGTCAATAACTTAAAAAATAACATGTTCTGGTCAACAATGGTGGCCTTCATGCTTCCCAAGTACAGCTCCCCTGATAATCGCGCTCAGGCTTGGATCCCTGTAAATTTAGGACGTTCTTTATGTATAAAGATTCACATTAGATCTAATTTCTATGTTAAAAAGCCAGGCTTTAACGTAAATGGTACCTTACAAAAAGAGTTCCAAAAATAGTTCCCACACACTTTGTGATAATATTAACACATACGTCAGCAACCAGAAGTCTTATGCTTAAGATTTAGAAAACACAATGTACAAGTTTCAGTTTCCCCCGCACAGTCCGTATCTTATCACCCCTTCTAGGAGGTAACACAGCCCGGCCATGGTGAAGAACGCACAGCACAAACTTCAATAAGAGGTGAGAAAAGAAGCGGCAGGTCTTTATAGGATGTATCAGTATGCTAGCTGTGGGTTACACATCTATTATCCCTGATGTAAATGATTCGCTTTGTTATGTAGAGAAGGGAACTTCTAGAGATTCACCATACAAACATTCCCTTCTTAGAATACAAAAGAGTCAGCAGTGTTTTCTAAGAGTCATAACTGCAGACATCCACTGCAGTCAGTGATGATAGGAAATTGATACTAGGAGCAAACCCAGGATCCTACACTAGAAGAGTCACATACCGCCATAGCTTACCCAACACTAGAACATCCTCCACTCGTTCAATAGGGCACTAAAGCATAGTAGCCATTTAGAAATCATGACAATTGTTGGCTGTGGGTCACTGCACTTTGCACATTACCATTATCCTTGGCCCTGCTTTAGTAAAAAAAAAGTCTACAAGGCTGATCTGAGAGTAGACTTGAAGATGTATTAACCCTTAGCCGTGACAATTCAAAACCCACTTCACACTTTAGTCAACAAAAGCACAATTGAGTTAATACATTTGTCATCTTTTATCTTTAAAAATTTACTGTTTGGGTTTTTTTTATATTATGGGTCTCCAATATATGACGAGGGCCAACATAATACCTTATTGGAAAGTCAAGTGGAGTTTCTTATACCATTCTAGAATTCTAAGCCCTGAATGGTTGGTTAAGTTGTAAGAGAGAAGTTACTTAACCAGGGTATGATGAGCAGGCTATATACAAAGGGGTGTTGATGTAACCAATAGGCTTTTATCTTTGCACAGACCTTGATTGGTTTTTACAGGTTACAATTCCCTATAGTTCCCTTAGCTTTTTTCCAAGAAGGGCCCCCAAAACTGCTTGAGGTGACAAGCTACTGTACATATGGTTATGGCTTTGCTATCCGCATTCCATTTGCTGCAGTACTTCCTTATGCAACATCAATCCATGACTACATGGGGAGCTGAGCTATCCCTTCTCCAACTAGAGGACTCTTCCCAAACAAATCCGCTTCTGCAGCTGTTAACACCTTGCAGAGGTCACTGCAGATTTTTACATGTGGAAATGACAAGGGAGAAGCACTAGTAGAATTGCCCTAAGTGATAGAGCCAGGTGGTCAGCCAATGCAAAACATAAGGAGCACATGGCTGGAAATTAGCAGCATTAGACCTACTTGTCTGCAGCAATTATTTAATGCTCAGACAGCTGCTGGAGTTATACATACCATCCTAGCAAGGCTTGGCCAAGTCATCGCCTTTTATTTTTGGGTGCAGTAGCATTGCAGCAACTAAAGTGCTGAAAACTTGTGTATTGCACTTCTTGGAACATACCTGCCATAGACTATTACAGAGGCCTTGGGGCATTAATCTCAAAACCTGCATCATACAATGTCATTGCCATTAAAGAAACGAAAGTACAAGGTGACAAGTGATTCTGTCATCCTTCGAGGGTGTCCTGACTTTTTCCCAGGGTACAAGCAGAGAAGAAAGGATCAGGTCACTCACCTGTCTGAGAAGCTGAAGCTCCCCAAGGTTGTGGGCAGGAGAGCAGAAGAAGACAGAAGAGGTGCAGCAGCGCAGGACAGGAGAGGTGGGCTGTTAGATGGGACATGGGAGAAGATGAGCGGGGATGCCGCAGGGAGCTGCCTGCTTCCTCCATATCTCATAGCTCTGCAGAGGCACTCAGGCTTTCTCTTCTCCCGACACGATCTTCCCTTGCATGCTCCTCTCTCACGCAGCAAAGGGGAGGGAGGGGGGTCTCGGAAACCCCACCAGGGGTTATCTGGCTCCCATTTGGATTTTGCCTACAGCTGCAGCTGCTATTGCAGCACTTCTAGCCTTCTCCAACAGTATCCACCCGTCTGGCTCTCTCTCCTATTTTTTCTGCACCTTGCACCTCCCTCCCACCCCCCTTGACGCATGACAGAGGATCAGACAGCCTCCTCCTCCACTTACTACTCTATGCAACACAAAGTGCTGCTCCCTCCTCCCTCCTCCTCCCCCGGGCTGGTGCTGATGCTTCTGTTGCTAGGAGAGGAGGCTGCAGAGCACATGCGTGCTGCAATCCTACAGGATGCTCCCCCAAGGATGCGGAGCCACAACCTGGGGACCACTCACTACTTAGTCATCTACACACTACCCACACTACCCAGTCATGTCCAGCTACAGCTCTCCAGTAATCACACAACGGCTGTCTATAATATTTATCAATAGTGCACAATGTTATGTTAACCATTTCCTGCAAGTGTCAGTGCATTTCCCCTAAGATGATTTATGTCTGAAAGGCAAGGCACTCCAATGCTTCAGTAAATGATTTCTCCTGTAAAGGGGTGGCTCAGCACCATTGACATGCTTCCTATCGTGTGGGACTACATATCCCATGATCCTTGAACTAGAGCTTGATGTACCTAGGCATGCATGTGTAATAAAGTGGGTGTATCTAACACATGCTGGAATAGCAGCAGGTCTAGGGCTTGGAAATTGTTAAAGGGTTATTTAACGCTCAGATAAAGATATAAAATCATGCACATACACTTGTTTTGCTTTTATGTGTTGAATTTACAGTTTCTGAATTTGTTCTTGTTCAAAAAGCAGCTAAATAAGTATACCAGGCACTTGTAACACTTCCTGTGTTGCAGTGGCTACCTTAGCTATTGGGATTCTTTGGAGCTCTGTATGTAGACACCACATACACTAAATCACTGTTTCTCACATGCATGTGCAGCAAGTAATTTACACAAGTGTTCCTAAAGTCCCCCATACACCTTACAATCTTCCCATACAATTTCTGTACAACCAACTTTTGTTCTACCAAAACCATGTAATATGAAGACCTTTCTAATCCTTCCAATCACTATGTATTCTATCAGGGAGGACCCGGCTCTACATAGTTGTTTGTAGATCTGATGGAAATTGTATAGAGTGACCTAAAGGTGTATGGGGGGTTTTAAGCATATTGTATAGACAGGATGTTTGGGGTAACACTGATACAGGAAGACAGAGTCAGAAACATGGAATTAAAGTAATGAAGGGGTTACAAGCTGTTTTTTTGTAAAGGTAGCCATACACAAGGCGATTCTGCCTCGATAGATGAGGGATCGACTTCAGAGGGATGGTGTGATCCCGCTGCAGCTGACCTCTCAGCTCATCAGCAGGCACCCTTTGTGTGCCGGCCATTACTTTGAACTGGGACTGCTGTCCCCATTCAAAGTATTGGGATTGTTAATGAATTTACCTGCATTGGGAGATCCTTGGTCTATCTCACCAGGCAGGTCCACCCGATGTTCGGCTAAGCGACCGCCGGCCGATTGGCAGGAGCGTGCTAGGTCGGTCGATCGGCCGAAAAATCGGGTGCAAATAGGGCTGTGTATGGCTGCCAAAAAATAGAAATGTCTGTTATTAAGTATTTTTATAGGTTATAATAAGTAATATTGTTTATAGGTTAGAATAAGAAATATTTTTACATGAGGGTTAGCCACTGGAAATGATCAATGAGATGTTCAAATAACAACATTTGCTGGAACATGCAGATTCAAAGTAAGCCAATCAATCTCTGCAGCTTCTTTGATGGTTCAATTTATGTCTGTAGAAATTAGCATGCTAATGCCAAAATGTTGGCATCTCTAGTAGCCATACAACACATGCATCAGCTTTGCTTTGCGCAATCAAAAAATTATTAAATCAACTTCTTTTTAAACATCGACTATCAATCCAACATCAGTTTATTATACCACCACACAGTGTAATCAGAGTAAAACTGATCCTTTAATTTGATTCCTCTGCGAAAACATTTTAATTCATGTGATTCCTTTGCTCCTAAATCCGATCTGATACAACTTGTTCAGATACTTGTATGACTGAAATTTTCCTACCTGACTCGGCTCTTTTGATTCTATACTAAATTTTTCATAGTTTTTGGTGATTGTTTCAGTAAAAAACAAATTGATTTTCCATCGATGGATTAAATTAACCTTTTTTTGTCAATCAAAAATAAAAACAATCCATATATGGTCAGCTCTAGTCTTAATTTAAATATATATTTTTAATTGCTTGTGTCTTTTTAATTTTCAAAATAGCAGCTTTATATGTCAATCACAGTTTACGTTTATTCTATATTACATTTCCTAGTTTATGGCTTGATTATTTGCATTCATTATTTATAATGTATTTCATCACAGAATGCTCAGTGACTTCACACTATTGGCCAGTTTGTTTAAAAAAAATTGTATCCTTTAAAAATGTAATTTGATAGGATTGTGAAAGGTTAATAAGATTAAATCTTCCAAGGAGGTTGCTGTCGATCCATATATTGTGCAATATTTTCAACAGATTTTAAGCCAGCAGCATCTTTTTGACAAACAAAATAACAATTTCCAATTACCATATATACTCGAATATAAGGTGAATTATTCAGTATCTGATATGTGCTCAAAAAATGAGATTCAGCTTATATTCGGGTCAAGAAATGACATTCATGGCATTTTGTAGGTGGACTTTATGAGTAATTTACAAAGCCTCCGAACATGCTATCATCACCACATTTGCTGCAGATGTAGAGAAGGGTTGTGAGAACATAAAAAAAAACCACACATTGTTTTTTGCATAAATTAGGTTCAAAGTCAAGTTTTAAAGTTGACTTAATTTGAACTTATTTTGTGCAAAAATGTTTTACATTGTTCCCACCACAACCCTTCTCTACATCTCCATCAATTTTGGTGATGATATCATGTTCAGGGGCTTTGTAATTAACTTTCAAATCTGCTGAATTAAATAAAAACATGTCATAACAAAAGCACACTTGCTGTGTGTTTCTGAGCATTAGCTGCTGCATTTCCCCCCTGGGCTTATACTCGAGTCATTCCATTTTTACAGATTTCTTTCTAAAATTAGGTTCCTCGGCTTATATTTGGGTCGGCTTATACTCGAGTATATACGGTATATTTCTTGCCATTTAGGTTAACTGGTAACTTGTATGGTAGATAATGGTGAAAATAGTATTCAAGTTAATTGAAATGATCAATTGTATTTTTTTCCCCTATGTGTTTTTATTGTTGTTTAACATATAAATACATTCCACCAACACATTCAAACATGGCCGTAAAAAAACAGTGTTACACAAATAACAAATGTTAGATTCTTAATCCAATTTTTTCACCTGATGATTCCTAACATCCATATAACTGGCTATAAAACATGAATCAACCAAGACTTCTTACTTTATTTGTGTTAGTCCTGCCCCTCTTTCTTTTGAGGAGGCTATCCTCCTTTAACCTCCCTAGCGATATGCCCGAACCCAGTTCGGGCAAAGGGACGCTGGAATTAGCGATACGCCCTAACTGGGTTCGGGCACATCGTGGGAACTCACCTGGTCCGCCGCCATCGTGATCTTCCTCCATCTCTGTCTTCTTCTGGGTCCCGGAGTGACGTGTGCCGGTCTTAAAGTCTTTATTTAAATCTTTTTTTTAAACTTTTGAACTGGATTATAGAAATGCCTTTCTATAAACCAGTTCAAAAGTGGATCCCGCTAGCAGAAACGCTCCCTCTACCCTCCCTATACCTCTAAAGCCGGCCATAGCGCTTCATTCTGTGGCCGATTTTGCGAATGATCACCA
>CM070039.1:44102310-44114048 GCA_036250615.1 Ptychadena robeensis
AACACTGTATCACTTTTGGTACAGAAATCTGCACCTCAGGGAACCGCCAGGGAGGTTAATCCATACTCCTATATTTACTTAAAGCGGACCTACCATTATAGGTATTATATTTTTTATATATATATATATATATACTGTATATACTCGAGTATAAGCCGACCTGAGTAAAAGCCGAGGTACCTAATTATATCTATAAAAACTGGAAAAACGTATTGACTCAGGTATAAGCCGAGGGTGGAAAATGCAGTCAGATAGTGGAGTTTTCCAAATGAGAAAATATAGAGAAAGCACCATTGCCCCTAGAAATTAATCAAACAGGATTAATCTTAGTGCCACATCATCAATAAATTCAAGAGAACACAGGATTATTAATATTACAGGATGGGTTTTGCAAGGCAGTTCTTATTTTTTTTAATCATAGGCTATGGAGTGTTGTATCTGTACTATTAACTGGCCACTAGATGGCAGTGTGGAGTTTGTTGATATCTATCCGCTTTTAGTCGGAAAGCCACGGAGCTCACAGGATCACAGAAGATCTACCGAAGAGGGAAGGTGCCTGTCGGAAACATTCAGTATGGAAATTCAGGTGAGGTGAGTGGACCCCCCTCAGCTGGCTCGAGTATAAGCCGAGGGGAGCACTTTCTGACCATTTTTTTGGGCTGAAAAACTCGGCTTATACTCGAGTATATATATACGGTATATATATATATTCATATCCTTTTTATAGAAGGCAGATGCAGAGGTAAAAAAAACCTAAAAAAACGTACCTCTGGGCGCAAGGGGACTTGGGAAGGAAGACATCACTGCAGATATCTACCCATACTCCCAAGTCCCCTTGCTTCTGGCAGCCATCCACATCTAATTCTGGTGATGCTGAAGGGGCGGAGCATCACAGGATTGGTGGAGGGAGCAAGACTAGAAGAGTCTCACTCGTACATCTTGCTGCCTGGAGGACCGGACACTTAAGACATGGTGCCATGGGAGCTAGCAAGCATAAAAGGTAAGTATTCATTTCTGTATCGTTAGGGATTGCTATCCCTAGGCGAAGATTGGATATAGGTGAGTTATGTGTATATGAGAGAAAATAGAACCATGGTTGGTATGGACACAACCAGGACATTGGGGTGGCTACTCCCCAGGGACTTTAATGGCACTGAAGTATTAAAAGGACCATTTTATTAGGATCCAAAGAGGGATAAAAGCAAAATACAGATACATGTTCATGCATGGTCATGAGTGCTTCATAGTTCGATGATCGATTGCAGTCAGTCTACGCGTTTCACCTCTCAAGGGGGCTTCATCAGGACAGAGTCACATTCATATATCATAACGGAAGCGATATTATATCAACAAGGGTCTAAAGGAAAGAAAAAATGCTCTTAAATAAACAATAAACCTGTTCATATAAAACAATGTATGGTCCCAATAACTATTTCAAGATTACTCTCAAAAAACATATCCATACATGTTATATAAAATCTCACAAGTATAATCATAATTAGTTAGTACAAAGGAGAATCTCTACCTAAGTACTGAGTATAGTATGTTGTTGTTTTTAACCAAAACAATCCCATTACTATTTAAGATTAGTTCAAGTCAGGGGTTCACATAACTATTTTAGTGAGCTCCTCAGATGAGTACCAGGAGATGGTGTTTGGTACTCACCCCATATGTAGGGTGGTCTTCCTCACTGTCCTCTGCATCAGCCTCCTGCATGGTAGATTCTGCTGTAGATGAACCTCCCTGTTCCTTATTTAGCCTCCGATTAGCTGTCTCCATCCAGAGGTCACCAGCTGGCTTTGAGTCAAATTTAACACGTTTGAACCCCCAGATCTCATACCTCAGTAGGACAACCCTGACATTTTCAGGCTTAGTAACTAATCACTGAGACTACAGCAGTCCAAATGTCATCCTTTCCTAGTCATATTAGTCACATATTCCAGGTGTCACACAGTGCTTTTCTCTTGTCATATTTTACCCCTACATATGCCTAATCTGACTTTCATCCCCCAGACATCCAACACCCTTAGAGGTGCTATCTTTTTTGGGGGGTTATTAATTTACATTGCCAATTTAACACCCCTAACTGAAACCTTTCATAGTTATTCATATTTCCCTGCAGTTATCCAAGTGACATAAACTGTATACACCTACATTTAGCTGCGGCAGCCCAGACACGGAGTGCCTCCAAGTTGTTAGTACTCATATAAGCTTTGCAACAATAATGCAGGTACACATAGCTAGTTTTTAGCCCCTTTTGAGTACCAGAGTACCACTTATGTGCACCCCTGTATATAGTTATAGTTCAACTAAAGTCCATAGCAGGCAGTTGGGGTTTTATCTGATCACACAGTCTACTTGCAAATCCTGTATCCTATTGTGATTATATTTACAGGAGCCGGGGATAGATTTTCTGGTCCCATAACACTCCTCTTTACTCATTAGATGACCACAGATAACACAACAGCTGAGCATGAGCACATACAATACATAAGTCCTTGGCATTAGTTTCTATTTTCACCATGCCAAACACAGAGCTGCACAATGCATGGTGTATGTACAACATATGCCTATAACCATTTAAATGATGATGATGACAGAATGTTGATTGAGTTTTTGTTTTTTTTAAAAACTTTTCAAAAGCTTTTCAAAATAAATGTTGAGTATTCTTAACAGGGACATGGAGATCAATACTTAAAACCTGAATAAAAGATTACTACTTTGCAGTTGTAAGTCAAAGCAACTGGACTTGCTGAAGATTTCTTGCAGAGGTTTCGCTAGTCAATATCAATTCAGAAACATCTTCAAGAACACTTCAGAAGGTCCAGTTTCTTTGACTTACTACTGTAGATATACCATGGCCTGGGCGAATGAGAACTTTCACAGTTATAAAATACTCTTTCATGTTATTTCTGATAGATATGCTTGGTGCCATTTCTGCAAGTAGAAATTTCAGCTTCATATGTTACTGAATATTAATTATTAAATGAAAATGCCAGCAGTAAGTTCAAAGAACTATGTTCAATTAATAGTTCATGAATGGTTCACAAAATCTGCACTTATCTGCTGCAACATAGAGAACATCTTTTTTAAAGCAGCTAAAATATATCTGATTTTCAAGATCTGCAGACTGGGGCACTATGTTCTGGTACATCACTTCTCCTTGAAGTCCATGTGGAAGACTAAATGCTAACTCCACATTCCAACATATCACTACACATTTGTAATAGGGGCTCTTGGGGTTCATTTACCATTGATTCTTAGCCTTACTATAACTTACTATAAGTTTTCTTCCTGTATTTTGGCTATTAAAGTTGCTATCATTAACAACAGCAAAACTGTTGGCCCTTAAAATTCTGGTCATGTAAAATACCTATCTCTTCTCTGCTCTCCAGCGTGTTATTCTGCTCTCTTCAAATAAAGTTAGGCCTGCCATACACGTACCGATCATATTTATGATGGATAAAAACAGATAGATGAATCCCGATGTTGCAATTGTTTATCGGTCGTAATTTTAGCTAAAATTGTACCACATAAGGTAAATTTTTTTCCAGTTTTGATCAGAAATGTCATCGAAAATAATTGTTAATGCTATCGGACAATATGCTTTCCAATGGGAAGTGATGTAGGGGGGTATGGAAAAGAGCTGATAGGATAGTGTATAAATAGGTGGTGGCATTGCATGTCTAATAAGCATCATCTGCACGAATTAGGTCAGGAAACAACAAACTTGCCCCATGTTCCCAGACCAATAAAACATTTTCTACGTGCTGATTACTTTTCAATCAAAAATGTCACCAATTTCAATAGAAATGTATCTGTCGTACCATGTGGATCTGCACAGATTTCATGACGATCAACTACTAACATTGGTCGGGTTTTATCGATCATAAATATTATCTTTATGTGTATGGCAGGCTTTACAGTTTAAACATTTACAGCAGCCTCTGTCCTCTGGTTGATTCCTGAACACTACAGAATACCGGTACATGCTGTAAAACTAAGAGTAGTAATGTGTACACTGTCAAAGATCCCAATGAGTACACTCTTCAAAATATTTTATTCGTGTTCTTGAGATACTGAAGGTCAATATTAAGGGTATCCACAGTTGCTAAGCCATTGAAAAAGAGTCATATTTTTGGACTGACCTCGTTGCTTTTAACCCAGTTGCAACAATTTATTTTGGCAATAATTTTTCTACTTGTCACATTTTTATACAGTAGCATCGCTAGACCAGTGAAGGGAGTGTGATCCATACCCAGTGATGCCATTTCCCACCCAGAAGAGGGGTGACATTAAACTTTAACCAAAGAAAATTTTTGTTTATTTGTATTCATCAGCTAAAGGACTCCAATCTGCCAAGCAATGTGACACCCATATTACTCGCAGCATGCCATATGGGTTGATGCCATGGTTTTTTGGTGTCAGACAACACCAATCCTAGTGCAAACTGCCTTATTGAGTGGATTCTTCCATGTATGAGGAAGTTAGACTGTGTGTGTTATTAGAGAGTCCTGATTTTTCTTAAAGAGGATACCCCCCTCCCCCATTAAAAAAAAAAAAAGAGTATACCCCCTAGAAGCTTTTTGTCTAAAGCAAATTGGAAGTGTAAGCTGTAATAATTACAATGGTTAACAAATCCTCCTTTGACATGGTCATTCACTAGCCTCAGCAGGCACACACAGCGGGTCTCCAGCATGCCAACAGCTCACAAAGTGTTAGTTTGCTAAAAAATGTATTAACACTTAGGAATTTAATACTAAATATATCTGATAATATGCGGCTTCTGCTGGTCTATCCACACCTCCCTCCACCTCATTCTTGCCCTTTATGCTCTCTCCACTCTCCTCTAATTCTCTTTCCACATCTTATGAACACTAGAAAGATAATTGATTATTTTTTTTATGCTGAACCATCTTCTCTAAACACATGTTCTGGTATCTATTACCGTTCTAAGGACCAAGTTACTTAAACAGGTAAATATCTTAAGCTGGGCATAGATGCTTCGATCCGCAGACTATTTCGTGGCAGATCGACCAACGTCTTAGCTCATGGTGATCGATTGTTCTACCATAAATCGAGCCATACATTGTCCCATAAATCGATCAGCCAAAGAAGGAATTTTTTTGGCATATCTTATTACTTTGGATGGCGGTACACAAAGGGTGCACGGAAGATTTTCGGAACCACCAGCCCTGCGTGATAACATCATCATGCACGGTCCATCCCACCCATCGCAGCGTCTATGCCCATCTTTAGAAATGGTACCTCTTGCACGCATCACCTCATTAGTAAACTATGTCTAAATACTAGAGATGGTTGAAACTCTTCATGATGATTTAGATTTTTCTACATTTTTTACTTTTAAAAATAGAGAATATAATGCCCACCTTGTAATTTGTACATATGAACATGGATTTTTTTTTCCTTTTTTACGTAGAAATTTTGAATTAAAAAAATTTGACTTTAAATTGAAATACTGATGGGGTCAAACTTTTTGGAGAGTCAAATTTCGCAGAATTTGTCCATCTCTAAATACTGTATACTAAATACACCAGAGTAATCAATACACAGTGGATCTACATTAAAGGCAGGCAAATGATTTCCTAAGATCATGATTGTTGATGAGCTTAATCCACAGTACAGCTGACTCATATTGGCCAAAGGATTAAACATATAATAATAATATAAAATCATATACATACATTCATACTTCTTTTGCTTTCATGTGTTTCTTGTTGCGTAATGGATTATTTATTGCTTAAAAGATTTTTAAAGTTTTTAACTGCCAGGTGAACGACCATTAACCTAATGTTGCATCCATTGGTTGGATTCTGGGCTTTCGCCCGATAGGGCCTCCATGTGGTCCTTTTCAAGAAGACCTGCAAGCACCTGCTTATTTTAGCAGTTGTTCCCAGGCAGTTGTTTACCGCACGGCTGCCAGATCACAGACTGAATAGGTGCACCAGGCACTTCCTGTATTGTAGTGGCTAATTTAGCTCTTGGGACACTATGGTCACCCCTGCTTGCACATCTCCAAACCACTGTTTCATGCGTACATGTGCAGCAAATAACTCCCAGAAGTGCTCTTGGGACATGTAGTGGCAGGAAAGGAGCCCTTGTATAGATAGGGGGCATGCTCCCTAAACAGTAACTTTAAGGCAGCAATCACTGACTCATTAGACCCAGCTAATAATGCATCCATTACTGCAGGGTGAACTTACCATATTTTAGTCAGACAAATAAGTGAACATAACTTTTTGCAAACTTCCCTTCTACCGTTAGAACAGTAATATGTAGTCATCAGTGAGTCTCCTTTCCTTGTTTTGTCCTTCATGTTTAACAGGTTTGAAGCACTGTAATATACATCTATTGCCTGAGACGTGTTATATCTAAATTATTAAAGATCTTCATCCATAAATTTCAAATGTAGTGTGCTTTAGCAAGCTTCTGAGATCTTTGCATGCTGTATATACTTGTGTATATTGCTAATTGCATTTCCTTTAAGTAAGCAGCTTATACATTATGTTCTTGCAGTTTGAAGGATGGTTTCAAATCAACAGTACATTAAAGGTCAACAGTTATAGGATGGGGTTTATTTTATTATTATTTTATTATGTCTGTAGGACTTAAAGTGAACTCCAGCGTTATTGTTGGTCTTACACTGTTATAAAGGCTCCTCTTTTGAATTCCCACATTTTAATCAATATCTGTGCTCTCTGAGCTACTTACATTAACTGGTCAGATGAAACCACCTAATTTCCTGACTGGAGGGCATGCACCATCATCTAGTTCCTTACCCTTTTTTAATGAGGTAGTAAACTATGCCGTAACCACAACTACACTGCAGTTGTTAATGTTGTATGGGAAAGCAGTTGTCAATTACCACCGGCTGTCCCCATTCTATCCATATGGGCAACCACTGGCAAGATGTGGCATGTCTACATCGTGGTTTGTGGTTTACAACGGGAGTGTCAAACCTGCAATTCCCATCCAATTGCCTCAACCTAGCCTCATAATCTTAGCCTCACCTCTTCCATTTATTTGGTTTCAGTCCTTCAAATCATGAAGGATCATTATGTTAAAATAACCTTCAATGGCTTGGAGCTCTAAAAGAAATGGCATGGCCTCACCCTCTATATATATATATATATATATATATATATATATATATATATATATATATATATATGCATATATATATATATTAAAAAATAAAATAGAAAAATAAGTAATTAACCTCCTAGCGGTCTGCCCATACCACACCATTTTTAATGCCGCAGTACGGGTGATCGCAGCAAAACACAATGTACTCTGCTCGAAATTCCCGCCCTCCCCCGCCTCTGTCCATGTCGCCGGCATCATTAATGACGTCGGCAAAGTGGGCTGGTAGACCGACGCCCCTCCATTAACATGGAGGTCTATGGGGTGCACCCCCCCTGCCCCTACCCATTCAGGGTGGTGCCGGCAATATATAAATATAGAGAACTGCCGCAGCCACATGTGGAGCGGTCAACAAACAAACTTCTGACGAACTGGGTTCATCATGACCACTAGGGAGGTTAAGCACTGTTATTAGTCCTGACTGCCACTCATGTCCTTTATTCACTCATGAATACCCAACACACACATTTTTGATACATATTATATAAACATTTGAGAAGTTTATTGTTGTGGTTTAAGTAGAATTTAACTAGTGGTCAATGGAGGGAGACTCCCAAGTTGCGGTCCCTGGCTACACTTACTGGCAGTGGCTGACAGCAGGAATTCCAATACGAGGTACAAAATCAGCAGGCAGAAGAGAAGTCAGGGCAGGCAGCAAGCAGGGTAGTCAAGGTGGTCCAGGGGTCAGTAACAATACAGCAATAGGAAGCAGCAGAGCCTGGGTTGCAGAGACTTGAAGACCTCTTTGTTCAGTCAGCTTCCTGCTGCCTGAGGGTTCCTTAAATACAAGCTCATGTGGCTAAATTGGTAGGACTACAGGTGAGCTATAAGGAGTGCTAAGAGGGAGCAGGGAACAAGAGCCACATCGAGTGCCTTTATTAGATCTTCGAAAAGTCCATATCCTTTGAGGTTTTAGAGGTGGAACAGCAGAAGAGGGCAAATCTGTAATTACAGATTGCCGGGTGACACTGCAATCTGTGACAAATACATCTCCCAAAAAGATTGTTGCTTTCAGTAAATACTTACTTAAAGAACCAGTAATGTGTTCCACTGGTCCCATGTCTCTGCTGAATGATGTTGGTACGAGGACAATGTACAGTCAAGTACGTCAGACATTAGATCAATCTGACCTTAATCAACACTACATACTATAAACATTTGTCTGTGTGTACTGGGTGTGATTTTGCTGAACTAGGCAACATGTTACAGGAACAGATACGAAGCGGTACATTAAAGTATACTGAGCCCTACTTTTGATAACAATCCTAAGCATTCTGTGCTTCCCCTTGGCTAATGAAGAGGTACGCGCCCTTAGCATCTGATGTGGAGAACGACTGGCAGAGAATGGAACCAGCAGATGCCAACCCTGACAAAAGGAGCAGGGAATTGGGGGTGACTTTACTCTGGTTCAGCCACAGACTACTAGACCTGATTACACACCAAACTGCCACCATACTGGATAATAACATCTGCTTCAATGAAAGAAGAGGCAAAGAAGTTCAGCCAAATGTGCCATTTTAAGAGACATAAATCCAATACAAAATTCTATTCTCTATCCAGAAAATTGCAGATCCCTTTCCTCGTGATAATTGCAAGTAATGTACTTTTCCACTGTATCTATATGTCCATAAGAATAAACTAAAAAAAAATCACCTTACAGGCAATCTCATTGTTCACACCTCAGCATTTCACAAGCGGGTTCATAAAAAATAACTGCATACTGCAACTTTGTCAAGCTTAAAAGCATTTTTCTGAGTGAGTGGTGAAGGAGCCTGGAGGCCTACATGTTTATAGCCAGCAAATGTGAGCAGTGCAATGTGCTGTTTAGTTACTTTCATTTTTTAAACAAAATAAATAAATACATATTTGTATTAGTAATAATGCCTTTTGGTGTTATTTGGTTTTGCTAATTAACCAATGGACTACACTCATGATGATTTGGTTTCTAGAGTTATTGCTTGACTCTGTTGACTCCTGTAAATGAATTACTGTAAGTGAAAACAATTATACCATTGCCATTATAAGATAATAAAAAGACTAGCAAAAGATACTGGGCTTTTAAGGCACACTGACAAATCTACTGGACTTACTAGATGCATTAAAATGTCTTTATGGTACACATAATTATATGGACAGTTCAATCATCATAATAACAGCATTAGACAATAGCCCGCACATGAGCAAACGCTAACATTTTTACATATCTCAGCGATCAGTTGGCGTGTCCTAGGGGCTACAACGCATTTCGCCTGTTCAGGTTTCATCAGGGAGTTCTTGGATCAACACTATCATATAGCAAAGGAATACATGTCCTATTTCAATAATTGCAAGTTAAGCTGGTCACCCATTCGCACTGGTAAGTTGTAATACATACCCAGATTCCCCTCTACAGGGGAGTCCAAGCCTCAGAACGCCAAAAGTATGGGCAAAAGGGAACTCCAGGAGCCGAACAGGGCGCTCAAGAGGGGACAGGACCATCCCACACCAAATGCCCACCCCAGTGCAGATTGCCGACGCCGGGGATGCGCCCTGTTCGGCTCCTGTAGTTCCCTTTGCCCATACTTTTGGAGTTAGGCTTGGACTCCCGGTAGAGGGGAATCTGGGTATGTATTACAACTTACCAGTGCGAATGGGTGACCAGCTTAACTTGCAATTATTGAAATAGGACATGTATTCCTTTGCTATATGATAGTGTTGATCCAAGAAATCCCTGATGAAGCTTGTACCAGGCGAAACGCATTGGAGCCCTTAGGACACGCCAACTGACCATTGAGATATGTAAAAAATTTTACATTTGGCTCATGTGTGGGCTATTGTCTGTTGCTGTTATTATTATGATTGAACGGTCCATATAATTATGTGTACAAAAAAGACCTTTTAATGCATGTAGTAAGTCCAGTAGATTTGTCAGTGTGCCTTAAAAGCCCAGTATCTTGCTAGTCTTTCTATTATCCTATCTATTTGTGGCACTGATAAACATTTAAATATGGGTAGAGATTGGTTCGGCCGAGGCTGATTGTACATAGCCATTATGGATCAGTTAAATTCATTTTGCTGTGGCAGATCCAAAGCTCCAGATTATCTCTTCATCAGATTTAGTCAATGGCAGCGCAATTTTAAAATTTTAGTATTTCTTCAATGAATTAACATTTTCCAAAAAGTCTAAAAAATACCCTAAAGGTTTTGAAGCTAGAGCACTTTTTAAACACAGATTCAAGAATATAACACTCCAATATCTCAAAAATTTATTATTTTAAAATATATAAATATATGTAACTAACAGATCGTCCAGGACCTGGACCGGCTATATGTATGTACAAGGGAATTATCTGTTACCGAAGAGGTCATCCTATGGGCTCCCCTTAATTTATTTGGACACCAAAATCTAAGTTGATGGTGGTTCTGGTCGATTTCCACTGATGGCTAGATTCATATCTCTACCTTAGAGAAATTAGATGTCTTCTGCGTAACAATGTAACAATGTTGATTGATTCCAATAAAATCCTGTATGTGTCCAGTTTAATGATTTATATTAAAAGACATGCATAAATACTATTGCTTGTAGAAGGGCTGACTATACATGTAGCCTTTCTTGGCCTATGGTTTAGAAAACTAAATGGAATCCAGTAATGAGTGTACACCAAAATTAACAAGTATAAAATCTGTTCTCTTGCAATACACAGAAAAAATTGCAGCATCCTCCTATGCTTACTACATTTCCTTTTACAACAGATAAGCTTAGACAATAAGGCCAACAGCACATCTACAGGAGCTGAGTCGGGGCTTTTCTAATGCTTTTATGAGTCTCTTGGTGATGGCTAAACCTGCACTAGATATGCACTCTCACTAACTGACTGGATTTAAGCTTTCCTAAGAACGTAGATCTGCTTCATGTCCAATGCTATGCATTGTGTGAAAAGGCCCATTGGATATTATAGTATGTTAAATGCCCATTGCAATTTTTGGCATGTGTGAACAGGCTCTGCTCAATGTGTTAAATAGTAGGGATGAACCAAGCTTTGCAGAAGTGAGCTTATTTTTTTTAAAAATCTATTTTACAAGGGGTTGTTCATTCCTGCAATACCTACAGGGTAGAGGTGGTTGTAAAATTTTGGCTAGTATATTTGTGAGTTCATTTTAAAGCTACTGAACATGGTACTAACAACAACACAATTGGAGACATAGAGATGGGTTGTGGGAACATAACAAAATAGTGACATTCTAGCAGACATTTAGTTTAAAGTTAAATTGAACATTTTATTTTAATAAAATGGCTTCCCTTTGAACTTAAATAATGCAAAAGCAAAATGCGCTAGAAATACTTTTTTCAATGTTCCTACAAACTTCTTTACGTCTCCAGCTATTTTGGTGATGATACCATGTTCATGGGCTTTTCAACTAACTAAGTCAGCTAGTCAAAATTTCATGAAAGTTACCTCATGCCTACTGTTTCTAACTGGATGTACAGGACAAATTATCCTGGACAACATTGACCTTGGCATAGAACTCCATTGAAGTACTCCACAGCGTGGCTGGCAAGAAAGGGTATAAAAGAAGAAAAACGAATGACATGG
>CM070039.1:44114148-44144353 GCA_036250615.1 Ptychadena robeensis
ATAATAAAATTATTCCTCAAAAATACCACTTGCCTAATAATTCTGCACTCCCTATATATTTGGGATCTTACTGCATAATGAATCTATTCAGACGACATATTATATTACTGAGTCTGCATTCGCTTGAAAACATTAAAGCATCAATTTTACTTGTTCGAACGTCTCTCTTAAAAGCCAAGGGTTAAGTTAATGGACATGGGAGAGATGGGCTCTTCCTAAGCAGATGGCATTTTGTCTGCTCCCATCTGTTACCATTAACATTTCTACGCATGAATTTGGGACAAGTATCGTTCCAACTGGTTTCTGCATGTTGCTAACAGAAAAGATTGCTACTGCTGACATCACCATAAAGCATAATTATAAGGCGATGGGTGATTTATTGTTCAGTAGTGCAGAAGACTGACTATTTTCTGGACAAGGCCCTAAGGCAATAAAAAGGGGAAAGCTGATGTTAAAAGCCAAACACTCATGTCAGCTTTGTCCATCATAACCAAGTTAACATTCTGCTGACGAGACATAGACCTTTACATGACAACTGACAAATCACATTATGTTCCTCTGGCTGTGTCATTTTTATGACTAATTGTCTTTAGCTTTCACTCAAAAGGTAATGATTTATCCTCCGCCCCCCTCTACATCATTCAGATGCCCCCCGGGAAAACGCCTCCCTGCAATCTCTCTCCACCTACATCCGTCCTCATCCAGACAGCCGATAAATACAATCCCAGAAGACCCTTTATGTCAGCAAGAAGTATTCTTCCATACGTGATCATATATCCTTCCTTACGTATTCTTGGTGGAACAGGAAGCTGTAGATGTTCCGTTATCTATGTAATATATTAATGAAGGTAATCGTGGGTGCTAGTTACTTAGATGAAAGATACGCACATGTGCAACCATTGTATAAAAAGAACAATCCATTTCTACATTTGTTAAAGTATTTTTGTAAAAATTCTTAAACTGACTAATATTAACTGCATGACAGAAATAAATTAATTGCTTTCACATCATAATTACTGGTTAAAAAAATCTAAAACAAAATTCTGCTAATAAATCTGTAGCTGTTCTCTTCTTTGTTCTTAAAGGGTGTATTTATTTTATCTTGTTTTCTACCTGTGCCCAAGAAAACATCAACCATTTAAGGCTATCTAATAAAATATATTGTGAGGTGATGAATCCATATTTTAACACAGTTTATGCCTTAAATATTTAATTTGGTAATATTCAACATTGTTATAAATGTTATTATTATTATGATGATGATTAACTTTTATTTATAAAGCGCCCAACGAAGCTTACAATCTAAAGCCAGCCATACACAGTCGGATTCCATGGCCGCTCGATCACCCATCCGATCGATTCCGACGATTCTGCCGGGAATCGGAGGTGTGATCGATCGGCCAATTAAGAGAATCCGATCGCTGCATACCACCTTGTCCAAGGGATTCCGGGACGATTCCGTGTCCGATTCCATCTCCGACTCCACCTTACAAATGGCAACTCCCCCTGATCTGTGCAGAATCAATCTGATGGAACCAACATGTTGGTTCTCTGTCGGATCCGATTCTGAGCCCCTGATCAATCGGATGCGATCGATCGGACAAGGTGGGCTGCACACGATTCCGGCACGATCGATTCGCGTGCACACGCCCGGAATCGATCGTGCCGGAATCCGGTCGGAATCCGACCCGTGTATGGGGGCCTTAAGAGGTTGGAAAACAGCGTATGCAATAGATTGGGGGATTGGAAATGGCTAGCTGGTGATGTTAGAAATGAGATGAAAATGGGTAGCCCAGACTGTAGATGTTAGTTTTCAGGCTATGTGTAAAAGTGTCAAAGCACTGACCAAATTGCTATTAGTCAGATATCAGAGAGAGGTGATGGAGGAGATTGAGTGTTTTGTTTAAATTATGGGTATTTGTCACCCATTTGTCATCCAACATGAGATGCTTTAAAGGAAAAAGAGTGCAATGCATGGGTATATAAGTCAATTTGGAGCAGAGTGTTGAGTCTAGGGAGATAGCCAACAGGAATGAAAGTTGAAGAGGAAGAGTTGCCATTGAAAGAGTGATCAGTCAAGAACCAGGTGAGCTGCCATCTATCTCTCTGTCCGGGACACAGGCACAGCCAGAGAGACGAGGAGATCCCATTCCCCCCACAGCCCCCCTCTTCTCGATCAGTGAGTAAGATCAGTGAGAAGGATGACGTGATATGCTGTAATAGTACTGCTGCTAGTGTCATCTACTGGCTGAATTTGATATTGCATTAATTTACTCCATTGCATTAACCGAATGATTGATTTGGGTCCGGTGCGTCTTAGTCGGTAAAATACGGTATTTTAAAATGCTGATTACAAGAGGGGTTATACCACTGTCAGGGCCATTTCACACTACACACTCTGCAGTTTGTTTGTTTTTTGTAATGGCAGCACTAGCGGTAACACTGCCATGTCAGTTACCAGGGACTGGCAAAATGCATCGGGAAAAAGCTGTGCAGCAGGGCGTTTACAGTTTAATATGGAAACCAGTGTACCTTACCTTAACATTAGCAGCACTGTGTTGGGGTACTGCACACAAAGCTGCAGCACGGTTAGTGTTAAAGGGGGATGTTAGATGATAATAATGTAGAAGCTTCTGGTTTGCTGATGAATACTGTTTTGAAATGTAGGGGATGTTTAAAGTCTAACCAAATCAAAGTAAAAAGATTTGTATTTAGGCATTCATTTAACGACTACCTTATATAAGCAAATAAAACCATGACTTCTTGGTACCTACTTAGCTCATCACAGAATTCACAGGACAGATATAACACTGTGTGTCATCCTTATATCATTTAGCAACAGTATTTGTATTAGTATTATCTCAAAAAACTTTTCTTGATGGTGATGAAAGGGATAATCTTTCATAAAGATCTCCGGTTCTTATTTCACTTCTAGGAAAAACGTAAACCCTAGGGATAAGGAGAGTTCAGAGAGTTCTATAATATAATACTTCATCTGAAAGGGCTGTTACATCCTCATATAAAAATATGTAATTGTGTACATTTGTATACAATTTATACAGTAATTACTGAATGTGTGCACCAGAAACGTTCTGTTTTTTTAGTGGCTAACTTACCTATTTGGAACCCATATGTAGCCACTGCATGCACATCCCAAGTAATGCACCAAGTAATGCGTACAAATGCTCTATAGTGCCATAGAAGGAACCCTAACAAAAACAGGATGGTGTGCTCCCCATACGGAAAGTTTGCACAAGAAGACAGAGAAAGGAACATAGGATAAAAGTAATAAAGGCTGTAGAAAGACTTTTATTGCAAAATAAGGAAAAGCCCCTTATCTATTAAGTATTACTTATTGGTTGGAGCAGTTTTTTTTTTTAAAGAGATAAATAACCCTTTAAAGCGGACCTGCCACCAGAAGTTCATGTTTGCATTTGAGTAGCACTGGAAGAAGGTGGAAGGAATACAATACAAAAAATTACCTGTAAAGATTAATCCCTCTCTGCCCCTCCTCTCTCCCTGGCTCTGATGATGTGTGACGCGTTTACAGCAAACTGGAAAAGATGCAACATGTGGGAGAACAGTGACAGCTGGGAAAAGCACCTAACCTCAGCTCTCCATTGAAATGTACGCAGCAGAATTTTCCAATAGAAAACCATTATCAACGCATTCAGTGGCCACTCTTGATATTGCACATAAAGATGGAATCCCTCATTTAATTCCAGGGAACAGCAGGTAAGTATATTTTTTATTGTGGAGCACTACACCACTATCATACCAGCTCCGAGGTAAGTCAAATTAGAAGTTTACATATATATATTTAAAATTTTGAGCATACATCCCCTTTAAGCTAGAAGTAGAGAGCCAAATGGTAGCTTTCATAAAATATTTTCATAAGAATACTCTTTAAAAGTAAATATTTAACTCTTGTTAAAATAAATGAAGAATAGTGATGAGCAGCATAGGCAATATTCGAATTCGTGATATTTCACAAATAATTCCACTAATATTCGATTTTATATTCGGAAATTCGAATATTCGCGGTATGACCATGTATTGCGAAAATCATATTCGCATCGCAAAAATCTTTAAATTGAATGGTCACATGCTATGTTTATTTTCGCAATGCGAATATTATTTTCGCAATACATGGCCATATTGCGAATATTCGCAATTGTGAATATCCGCCGACATATTCGAGATTTTGGCGAATTCTCGAATTGCCGATATTCGCAAAAAATATTCGGCATTAGAATATTCGAGCTCAACACTAATGAAGAATTGTTGCATGTGCACATGGATCCCCAACACCATGATAAACTCACAAATTCTGTGTGTGGCTTCAATAATGTATTCTCCTAAATATTGTTTTTTACATTAATATCATTTCTCATTTTTCCCTACTGCCTACTCCATTGAATGTACAGGGTTTAGAATAAAAATTGGCAAAATTATTAAAGAAAATTTGCCCTATTTTTAAAAACATTTACAAATGTTGCTGCATAAAAGCTTAAGAGACATCATTACAGGAATGTAAGGGGTCAGAAATTTTAATTATTATTATTTAAACAATCAATTTTTTTCCCTTTTTGGCCATATTATGCTATATTTTATTTTTAAGTTCCAGTTTATGATCTTATGCATGTTCAGCTTTGTACAATTATAAAAGTTACTTCATACATAATGTACGCTTCATATAAAGCAATTTTTTTTTTCAGTAAGTAGTCTTTGTTTATTGGCTCTGCTAATGGCTGTCAAATAAACAATATAACTGGCCCCATGAACAATACCAATATTTGAAGATGGTGAGATTTGCTGATCATGCTCAATTCATAATCTGAAGCCTCATCCATTATTAAAGGCTGTATATCCCCCTCTTTCCATCGATCAATTTCTAAAACCATGAAATATACAAATGCACATTCCCAGCATCATACATGACAAGGGCAGCTTTTGACATTAATTAAAAGTGTCAAGAATTATTGAACTAAATTAAGTTTATTAACTATTTATTTGGTCAGTTAACCTATTCTGTGAGGGCAGGTTTTAATCTTTGAGTATATTATATATATAGCTGGTAAACATAGCAAGTCATAAAAATATCTTTGATAAACAAATTCTCAGTTAGAGAAGAAATCTAGTAATGCAAGATCTTGAATAGGTTAATTGTGAGGATATATACTGCACTCTTACCAGAGCTTTTCAGTTGCATAGACTCATATCACAGGTGAGATCAATTACAAATGATATTAAGACAATGGCGGCAACCTAAAATAGTCTACCAATTGCAAAAACACGTGGCTTGTAATAATTATGGTAATTCTATATTTCATAGAGTTCTGGGGAATAGAAAAACAAACATGTGCATTTTCCTTGGCCATATAAGGGAATGTTGGTGCCTTAGGCCTTCACTTTGTAGTGAAGTTTTCTGTTTTTAGTAAGGGGAACATTTACAGGAAGTGATGTCACGGATGTCACTTCCCGTATTTGGAACTTTACTTTCCCTCCTAACAATCCCACCATCTGCACAACCGGGATGGACACTTTATCCCCCTCCAAAGTTACCCTGGTTTCAAAATCCCAGAAAATATAATCATGATTTATTGAACTTGGGATTTGTCCAGGAACGTCACATTAAAAAAACGTTACTTTCCCAGCCAAAAAGGGAGGGATGACAGGTATGATTTGCTTACATTGCTTACATACACGCCAAAGATGCGTCGATGGAAGCCTGGCTAGGTTTGGGCATACCGCCAAGGAGGTTTAGAAAAAAAGGTTGGGAAACACTGCTATAACACATGTGAACACAATTGCCAAATGAAACCTGTGGCCACACCTTTGGCATTCATTTCTTGGTGGCCCAAATACAATTACACTGTGGCCTAGATTTGGCTCCTGGGCTGGAGTTTGACACCCTTATTTTAAGCTAAGTTCACAGTTTTATAGGACAAGAAGTGAGATAGGCTTGTCCAATGGGGACACCTGTTTGGGAGACAACTGTCTAAAAAAGATAATTCTTCAGTTTGTGAAATCTTCTTTTTTATCCTCCAGTTGCGTCTCTGGGACGAAACATAAAAACATCAACTGGTAGGGCACACCCTTTGCCATCTCTGTGTTTCTCGCTATTCAAATTAAAAACAAAACGTGTTGGCTATGCCTACAACCTTAAACAATGATTTCTAAATTACTTTTGAGACTTAAACCCTAAATAGCCTAACTAAAGCCAAATTCATGTTCAAGATAATTTTGTGACATTTGAAATAAAACTTTAATATACCCTTTTCAATAACATTTCTAAAAATCAGTAAATTGAATATGGAGCTCTGTTCTGAACATAAAACATGGATATACAATAAAACAACTATACTTACAGTTGGTTCTTTTTACATAATTTTATATAAAGAAATATATCTTACAATAGACATTATTAATAGATTATAAATGTGTAAAATATTTTGAATATTAACTCTGCAAATAATCTAAACAAGTATAAAAAAAAAGTATCAAAAATGCACCTTGATACCCGTTTTTCAGCACACAGTGTTTTAGTGTCTTATTAGTCCATAGAAAAATGACATATTCATATTAGTTTACCTGACTTTTCGTCTAGTCAGTGTGTTAGTAAAAGTTCTGGTATTATAAGCTTTATTTGCTACTACGTGTCTACTCCTTAGATAATGCATTGAATTCTGTACGGTCAGCTCCGAAGTTTTGCTCCGAGA
This sequence comes from Ptychadena robeensis, assembly GCA_036250615.1. Lineage (NCBI taxonomy): Eukaryota > Metazoa > Chordata > Amphibia > Anura > Ptychadenidae > Ptychadena > Ptychadena robeensis. Next base: position 44,120,871 of record CM070039.1, read on the forward strand.
TCTGGTAATATTTTTGTCTTCGTACTTATTTGGAAAACTATTTTTTGTGATACTTTGCTGTCTCTTTTTGGGATTGATTGAAGCAAACTGTGACTTTGCCAGTCTTTTCTTAGGATCCTCAGCTTTACTCTTCCTGTGGTTTGCCACTTTTTCTTTATTTGGCTGACAAGCCCGAGCAAAAGATTTGTTTGATTTTGGAAGAACTGAGGAAGATTTTTTTCTTGGCTGTTTCCCACATTTTGATTTTACTTGTGTTTGTTTTTCTAATTTCTTCACCATGCTGCGGGGATTGCGTTTGGATTGGGAGGCAACTCTAGATTCAATCCGTGGCTTTCTATGTCTAGAAAAAGAGTTGGGAGGGTCTCTTGAGATCAACTTCGGCTGTTTCAGTGGTTTCGTTTTAGATTTTGAGAGGAAGACATTGTGTTGAGCATCTTCATTGGCCTTGGTGTTAGCTACCTTGCATGGAGAAATGGCCATGTGTGCATAAGGTTTTTCAGAGTTCCCTGATTTTACATAGCCAGTGTCTGAGTTCACAGAAGATCCACTTCCTTTTATGCTAGAGCTTAAACCTTTCCCCTTTACAGATCCAAAGTGTAAAGAAGCAATAGAAGAACTACTCACAGACTTCTTAGTAGTGCTTGATTCCTTTTGCTCAGGGTCCACTTTATCAACATTTCCTTCACTACTAAGGCTTCTGAACAGCTTGCGAACACAGAGCGCTTTGCTACTTATTCCGCGTACTGAATTTCTAGGAGGGGTTTTAAGGATACGATTAGTCAAAGGGTCGTAGTACTTAAGAGGTGACTGCTTATACTTAAAATACACAGAGTCCCTACTGTCAGTGGAGCACTGATTACGACTTCTCCTACAAGTACTTGGCTTTATATCTGGATGGGAAAGAACATATACCATTGTCTTGGGTTGCAATGGAGTTAAAATTTTGGTGTATGATTCTGGAAGCTTTAATGCACACATTCTAGTTTTCATGTCTGGAGTTTTTTCCTCCTCCAGATCATCAAAAACTCCTTGCGGTTCACTTTTCAGGATTTTCTTTTTCACCACTGGATAGTTGACCAAACTTGTTTGAGTGCCATGGCTGACTTTGACTACTTGGCATCTTGAAGCTTGCCTCCATATTCGTCTGCACGGCTTCGGAAGTTTAGATGTTACAAGTCTTTCTGATTTGATGCTAATTGTATCAGGGTGATGGTCTTCACAAAAATCTTCAAATAATGGCAGCAAGTTCATTTTTTGGGACTCGTCTAAGTCCTCTGTCTTTGCCTCAACTTTTTTCTCGAATGGTCTTTTCCTGTGCTTTCTCTTAGAGCCCACAGTTAATGAACAATCCTCTTCAAAGTAACAATGGAACTTTCCCTTCCTAAACTCTTTAACCAAGGCTTCAATTTTTAAATCATCTTCATACATTACTTGTGACCAAGTTTTACCAACAAATGATGGGGGGATATGAGGCAGAGCTGGAAGAACTTCCTCATCCTGTTCATGTGTTATAGCTTTTATTTCTTTTGTTGGGCTTTCACGCAGGATACCATTAAGTTTTGATTTGTATTCTTCATCAATGTTAACATCAGACTGTTTGTGCAAGTCTATATTTGTCATCTTCATTTTCAAGTGATCTTCCTTTTTATCTGAAGGTGCATTTAAATCAAAACTTAGAGTAGAGTCTTCAGCAATAGATGGGACATGTAAGGACAAAACACTTTCTTCATCTTTTTCTGTTGACTTGTCTGATGAAGGTTCATAGCAGTATTTTTTAATTACTGCCTCAATGATTTCATCTACTATGGTTCCATCATCTCTGCTCAAGTGAATCCCTTTTTTGTAGTGAGAAATTCCTTTACATTTTCCATCACTATTAAACTTATTGGAGTTATTAAATAGCACATGGTTCCTGAGAATGCATTCCTTGTGTTCCTGAGATTTGAACCTTTTCTCTTTCTTAAAAGACATGTCTGAGGTCAGATGACGATAGCTGCCTTGGATACTAAACTGTCTGGTGTGCAAGCCATTTGAAGGGTTATTTGATGTACTGGCACATGGACACTCCTTTCTTTTCCCATTACTAACCTCATTGTTATTTCTGGAACTTGAACATAGCAAAGCAGGCTGGGGTTCAAAAGAACTGATGTTTGAAGTCATCTGGCTAACTGAAAATAAAGGTAAAGTGCTAAAGGTGTGAGGTACAGTGTCTACTGTTTTACATAAGGCTTTTTGGTAAGTAGTTGGAGAAATTTTGGAAATGCTTTGTTTATGATCCCCAGTGTTGGAACAGTGGGCCCCTTCAGGGTTTGTGTTGCAAGTTTTTGTCAGTGTTGTTTGGTTGCAATTGAACTTTGATTCAGTGGTATGGTGCTTGTTCTGACCAGTTGGTGCTCCATTGCTGGAAACAGCAGCCAGATTTTTCTGCAACAGTGGGCATGGACTGTCTTCATGGAAAGATGTAAGAACATTAACTTCTGGTATATCATCATATGTTGGTCTAAAAAAAGCAAATATGAGTTAATCAAATTATATTTCAGTTCAGTTATAACATGTGGTTTTTTGTTTTTTTTTTTGCATAGTGACCATGCCAGTAGCATACCTAGTGTGCTATGATGACAATATTTAAGCTAGCCATATGTGGCTCGATTCCCCTTAAAGCGAGATGGATTGCTCAAGGTGGGCTTCATACAATTACCAAACGATCAATTTCCGTTACCGTGTACAACGATCAATTGTTCAGGACTCAAATGAAAAATCGATCCGTATATGGTCAGCTTAAGACTACAGAACACTCTATCCCTATCTCTTCTCAGTAACATAAAATGGGGTGTTCTGCCTCAAATTAATTTTTCTGTAGTTGAATTGTCCATAAAAGGAATGTAGCATATAAACAAATATGTTTGAGTTGCAAATATGTGATGTACAGGTTTTTTGAATTTCCCCTGAGATACAGTTTAGGAAATATTTACCCTAGATAGCTAAAATTATTTTTTAATTGTCTGCTATTTAGGATAGCAGAGGGCATGATGTGATCTATAGCAAATTTTTGGGCATGTATCACTCTTACCGAGTATCATGGTAATTTTGAGGATGGTAGAGACGAACATCCTGCAAGAATCGCTCCATCAATGTGCTTGTACTGAATCTGCTTTTGTGTAGCTTGGAAATACGTTTGTGTTTGTCACTTGCAAGATGCTAGAGAGAATAATAAACATGAAATATAATTAAATAACATTTAGGTTGGACAAAACAAATGCAAACCCAAACATTTTTGTAATATTAGGCCGAGTAGGGAGTGAGGTACTTACAGAAAAAAGAAACATTTTCCATAGTTGTCACTGAAACACGTGTCCCCATTGGAACAATTCTATTTCATTTTTGTAGTAGGGAGTAGTTAAATCAGGTTTTTTAATTTTCATTTGGGGTACCAATGGTCACGAGGCAAACTATCTGGCACTTAGACAGTATTGAAAAGATGACATGAGTTTCCAACCTACCTGATCCCGATCAAAAAAAACACAAAACAGGTTGATGAATTCCCTTTAACTTTGACATACTCTTGGGTTTATAAAGGATTTCTAAAAATAACCAATGTTATAAAAAATCCACCAAAATAGACATAAAAAGGAGATGAAACTCACAAAAACAAACAATGTGCAATGTCTGAATTTAAGTTGTATATGTCTATCCACCATCCTTCAAACTTTGCAAAAAACACATTTGTGTGAATAAGGTGTCAGTATTTTGTTTCTTAATTTTTGAACTTGAATGGTTAGCTTGCAAATGGGGTTCGTAAATGTGGTAGAAGCAGGGAGCTGGCAATAAAATCAACCTTCTATTAGCCATTAGGCATTATCTATTTTTCCTATTTTTTTATTTCAAAGGAACATACTGGTTTTGATTTTTTTTTTATAGTAGTTAAGTTCTCCCACACTAGACTCACTCATCCATATCATGTCTTGCACCATGGTTGAGGTGCAAGGGCCTACACCCTAAAAAAATTAAGCAATAATTGTTCAAAATGTAAATTTTGTAAATCTTTCTAGTCCTAAAAAAAAAACCCACGCCATGGTTCCCTTGCCACCAAAATGCACATTTGGCACAACGTAGTGAGGGAGGAAACGATTCTAGGCATCCACCAACCATGGCCTTGTCTGTCAGACTGCCACTTAGAGTTGACAGCAGAATACCTACAATTTAGCCAAGTTAAGAAAATTTCAAATTACCAATCCTCTATTCAGAATATGAACCCAGATGGGAAAATTGGACAATATATTTTGGACAAATTTTCTTTACTTGTTAATAAATAAAAGGACTCTCTACTGTTAGATAGTTAGATAAAAGTTTTCAGCATTTTTTTCGGGGAGAAATTAAACACTGAAACTGTTAATAAATGGAGATGATCAAAATGTTTGAGTTTATTTAGGAGATAATTGGAAAACCAATAAACAAGGTATGACCACCTACAAAAAAGTATTGTTTAGCTTAGATTTGCATAATACGTTGTCATAGGGCGCCACAGGGCATAGCTTAGAATATCTTAGATGGTCAATATGTTGCACACAGGTGGAGGCGCTGGCACTATTAAGGCTCCAGAAGTCTAGCTGTGTTGTTTAAGGGCAAGCCTTTTTCTAAAAGCTGGGCCCTGGAGCTGGCCAAAGAAAGTGTTGGGTGGGTTCCTTGGCCACCTGATCCATATCCTGGTTTTAGTGAAAGAAAACTGCACAGGCAGGCTGATACATCTTTCCTATTTACATTTGTGGTGCTTGGAGAGGAGGTGTGGTATTTTTTGGAACCAGCAAGGAAAGCTCTTGTGGTTAAGCTACCAGGACTAAATCCAAAGGAGTACTGCTACTTTCTGTTTGGACTGTTTGGACAATACAATGTTCTTTATTTTGTCCCTGTGTTGCTGAATAAAAGAAAAGGCAGCTGGCTGCCAATTTTCTGACACTGGCTGAAGGTTTACATTGTCCTGTTTCCAAGGGGTATCACATCTGTGAGTAGTGGGCACTTACAACGTTCAAAGTTACATTGAAATTTTGACCCAAAAAATTCAGCTTAATTTATGCAAACACTACATATGCTACAACAATACTTTTTGTTCTAATGTTCCCACAACCCTTACCTAAATATCAAGCAATTTTGGTGATGATACCATGTTCAGGGGCTTTGCAATAAACTCACAAAATCAGCTAGTTGACAAAAATAATAATCCAACCATCTCTATTAACATATTCAAAACTCTTGAGTGAAGCCATCAAAATGAATTACTTACCTCTTGCTGACAGAGACTTCTACTGTCTACATTAGTGGTCAACTGTATAACTTTCTTTAACATATACAAACAGATTATTTGAGAGATCTAAGAAACTTGGAACTAAACTACCTTGTAGGGCATGTAACTAAATAAAGGTTACTGTCAAACACCATCAGCTATATTCTGGGTTAGAGCTATCTTTTGTTATGTTTAGCTTTCTTACCTTTTCTAGGTTAATGTAATGTACTTGGCAGCAGCTGCAGTATCCTTGTCTGTAATACCCTGGAGGTATATTGCTTCCCAACTGCTCTTGGGCTTGTCCATTACCACTTGCAAAAAAAGGAAACATGAATATAACATGACTACGCACTCTGTAAAGCACTGTGAAGTATCCCTTAACTGTATAAATACTTGATGATACAGTAATTTATTGTAATTTACTTACAAACCACACTTACTTTTTAGTATAATCCCCTTACTTATTTGTACAATATATATATGAACCCTTATGATTTATGTTCTATATTTCTTATCTATGCAGCATGTATGTTAACCATCTATTTATGTAGCTACATGTTAATCTTTGTAGAAGTAAAGTTTTTTTTTGGTTAGGATATGGAAAAGGGTTTACAACATGTTCGATCCCTGTTCGGCTGAGCGAGAGCTATTGATCCTTCTCGAAAAACAGAATACTCGGGTCGATTTTTTCACAGATTTTAACACAGCTGAGGGCCGTGAATGTGCACGGTGCTTGGTTGTGCCTAAATCTGTGAAAAAAATTACCCGTGTATTCCTAGCTTTAGTAACAGCTTTGTTTGTATAAAAAAGTTAATTGCCTACAATTGGAGAAGCTTGGGCATGGGACTCTTCTAAGGCTATGTTTCCACGGGTATATTTAAAAAATATATTGCTTACGTTACAAAACAGTTATTCTGTAAATAACCTTAAGCCGGCCATAGACGTGCCGATTCCCGGCCATAGCGCTAGGTAAAAATCACGGCCTGGGCAAGGAGTTTGTATGTTCTTCCTGTGTCTGCGTGGGTTTCCTCCAGGTGCTCCGGTTTCCACCCACACTCCAAAGACATGCAGTAGGTTCATTGGCTTCCTCAAATAAAGATTCTGCTATGTTAGTTACATGTGACCTATGATTGTGTTAGTTACATATACTTGACTATGGTAGGGACATTAGATTGTGAGCTCCTCTGAGAGACAGTTAGTGATATGAGTTAACTGTTAATCCCTGCGTAATATGTCAGCGCTATATAAATACAAAATAATAATAATAATAGTTGTGGGCGATCGACTACGCATAATGGTCGGTTGCCCGCCTTGAGGTTTCATCTCCTTCCCTCCAAGTTAATTGGCTACAATCTGACAGGAATTGCCTGTGTTAGTGGAGCACACAGACTCCTCACAGCGTGGTGATGTCACCACCAAGTCGGCCATGGATCGAGATGTCTATGGTCGGCTTTACTGTGTATTTATAAAGATGAGAAAAAACACCTAAAACAGTAGGGCTCTGTGATCTACTTCCGTTTTCTTTGAGATCTGCCGGTGGATCCCAATCTACTCTTTGTCTGGAGCAGGCGTGCCCAATCTCCCTAATGAGACAATAGGGGGAAAAGCAAATTTTACAGCAATTTTTCCCTCTTATATTTTGCCCAAAATGAAAAAAAATGTTATTTCATATGAAATATTGAATCCACAATGCAATCTATGATCATTAATGCAAATCATGTGATACCGCATGTAAGAGTATTCCCCAACATCCTATGGCTACTGTTCTACTATCATCTTTTACAAAAAAATATATATAATTACCTTTCAATGGAAAAGGGATTGATGTCCACTGCACTGAAATTCCATATACATTAGAATATAATGATATCTTGCTATAGACCAGGTAACATCCATGAAATGGCAATAAAGAATCGAGTGATCATATTTAATTTCATCCAAAAAGATTAAGTATATGTAGATTTACAATTCTGATAATGATATCTTCTCTAAAAATATCATCTTCAGGTTCAGTAAGTAGAACATGATGCTTGTTCTCGTACACATTTCAAACTTTAATATTTGTGTGGAACTTCAAATAAACTGGTCCACCTCTTTAAACTTATCATCGCTGGCCATTGTAGCTCTTCATGTCAACTGGAATCCTTTACAAATACTTTTGAAGCATGTTTGGCATAAAATGTAATATCTTCAAAGGATTGTTGTATTGATCATAACTCTATGTTACACAAGAATGTAATAATTGGTAATACATTGGCAATAAAGAATAACTGTGTTTTCTAGATTTCTGTAAATCTGAATATAATATGTATACTGGACATGATCTAATGAAACAGGAAGAAAGTAAAGAACACACCAAACAAGTCAAAGAAATATCTGTTATAAAGATCTAAATCTATTGAAATCACTTAAACAGACTTAAGGAAATTTCATCATACTTCTTACTGTACAACTTTTCTGGTGAATAATAAAGTCCCGGGCAGGTGGCTTGGGGCCTCGGTATACATTAGATAGTGTGTTTCATAGGTTTGACTTAAAGTGGACCTACCACCAGAAATCTATATTTTTATGAATGGCACTAGAAGTGCCAATAATAGTGAGGAATGCAGTAAAAAAAACTCAAAAACGTTCCTGTAATGACCATTTTAACAAGATTACCACACAGCTCCCCTCACTTCCTGGTTCGCTGAAGGCAGCACATGAAACTGGGGGTGCAATATCGTGGGTGGCCACTGGGGGGTGTTCAGTGATCTTCTATGGCAATTTTCAAAGCAGATCACTGCTTCCTGTGACGTGCTGCCTATTTCTGCCTACAATGAACCAGGAAGTGAGAAGAGCTGCCGAATTATCTTCTTAAATTGCTCATTACAGGTAAGTTATTGGTTTTTTCACTGCATTCCTCCCTATTATTGGCACTTCTATTGCCATTCATGAAAACATAGATTTCTGGTGGTAGGTCCACTTTAAGCTTATAACAAAAAAATATAAAGGATGCTGTGTAAAAAAGAATCTTCCTTTGCTCTTAACGTTCTATTTTAAACACGATGGTGTACACTCTATCACTTCCTGATAAAGTACCATAAATCAAGTTCCTTTTGACTGTGCGCTGTTTTAATCAAATTGAGAATTCTTGTGAATGTGAACCAGAAATCTATTATCTCTGGCATCCTGCCTCACTGTATATAGCTTCCTGAAACAAATCATTTTTCATCAATCTATTGCAAGGTTTCTATATGAAGGTCATATCAGGATGAGCTCCTACCGTTGCATGTGTATAATTGCCTTGTAAATTAGAAACTCTGTGTAACTAAATGCTGTCTTTGAGTTGGCGTTTAGGCTGTCTATCAGGCCTATCAGACTGGGCAGACAAATTTCAGTTCCTAGACCATAGGTGTCAAACTCTGGCCTGGAGGGCTAAACTTGGCCCGCCAAGCAAATATTTTTGGTCTGCACCCACTAAACCAGCTTCACTTACTGCCCCTTCATCCTTCCACTCTGGGAGCAGAGAGTCCTGGCTATGCAGTGGTGTGTTCCAGTATTACAGTGAGCTCCCACTCCCTAGAGTACTCTAGAATCTGTAGTTCTCTACTCCCAGAGTTAGAGGACAGAGGGGGGAAGGCAAAGTACACAAACTGTGCACACCGGGGTTGTGGCACACAGGGGTGGTCCTAGGGGGATTGGCCACTGCTCCTCCCTCACTCCTGGGGAGGGGTTGCTGGTGGTTAGGTGCTTGTGAGGTGAGACTCTGTTAAAGACCCCCATCCACACCACCCCCCCCCCCCCCTGGCATGATGCACACATGAATTACACACGCTGTACGCACAGGGATGGGGGCATACATGGACTACAAACACTGTATGCACTGTACACGTTAATGCCCCAATCCCTGTGTGTACAGTGTGTGTGTGTCTAGGGGTGTCAAACTCTAACAAAAACAAAATGGCCTGCAGTATAACAATATGTTTTAAAAATTTGGCCCCGCTGTGTATTTGAGTTTAAGACCCCTGTCCTAGACATTGTAGTAGTCCTTTTTCTAAAAACTAAGGAATGCTCTCCTCTCCTTAAACTAAGTAATGAGTATCTTACCACTTCATTAGGGTCCATTTTCATGAGCCCTCAGGAAGGCATCATTCTATAGGCATAATATTGGTTGACAGTGATTGGCAATCAACTGCACAATATTTGCAATCTCTGAAGACAACAATGTGGTTGTAGTTTAATGGTGACTGTGAACCTGGGACCGACTGTGAATGGATCTTTAATTTGATGTTTGAAACAATGGTTCCTGGCTTAATAAATGGCAAATTTGCCTCGCTTAATCCTCTAACTTTCATGACTGACTTGCCAAAAGTTTTTAAAAACAATGAAGAGCCATTATTTCAGTATCGATCACCCTCCCATATAAAAAAAATGATTTAGTATTGATTTGAGTTTTATAACCTTATAGGCAAGTTACTCATCACTTAAGCTGGGAAACTACGGTACGATGTACCGTCTATTCCTTATGCGATTCTCTGCACTAGGAGTGGTGTGATGACATCATCACGCCTGCCCGCTAGCGCCAAGAATCGGACGGCACTCTTCATCTGCAGCTCATTACTTTGGCTGGGGGCAGCCGTCCCCAGCTGAACTAATGGGATCGGGCTACAATTTACCGTCCTGTCGGATCTCTGTGCGATCCGACAGGACGGCTGATTTCAGCCCAATCCTTGTCAGTTGCAGCCTCCAATTCCTGCAAGACTCGATCCTTAAGGGATGCAGGAGCGCACACGGCATCGGATCAGGGATCGTGCAGGAATTGGTACGTGTATGGCCAGCTTTACCTGAAAACAACAGTAGTAGTATTATTACTATTTATATACAGCAGGTATCCTCAAACTACGGCCTGGGCCCTCAAAGGCTTTTTATCCAATGGAGATTTAAGCTCCAACACTTCAAATAGCTGTACAAACAACTTGACTTTATCATGTATACATTATCGTAAACTTTTTAGACTACCTGAATTGTTACAGTTTCTATTGTTAAATGTATACAATTTATGCCAATTGAATAACCTCAGGGAAACATTAATAATTATGAAAGGTTTCAGCTAGGGTTGTGAAATTGAGAAGCTAAAAAGTCGTACATTGCTAATCCTTAAGGCTTACCATACATGTATTGATTTTTCAATCGATTCCCAAACAATTGATCACCATGCACCGTGATCGATTGTTTAGGAATCGATTGTGAACACCCTTTCTTTGAGCGGGATTGATTGATCGAGCTGGGAACCAACATGTTGGTAAATCCCTGTTCAATTGCCATTACTTTGGAAGGGGACCAAGGGTCCCTATGAAAAGTATTGAACAGGATTGCTAATCGATTCTCTGTTCAATCAACAAACATTTGACCACATTGTGGGGTTGCAGTTAATGGTGTAAAATTGGGAAGGTAGGTATTCTCAGTGGAAAAATTACTGACCCCCAAAAAAGTTTGGACTTACACGGTTAGAAGATTTTCCATTTTTTTCATAGATTAGAGCACAATTGAGCACCGTGTGTGTTTGATTGCCCTCTGGTCTATTACAAATCTGAGCCACCCAGAGCTTCTTTGGCTGAACAGGGTTCCAACATTTTGGAAAACCTTGTTCGATTTCCTTTACTTTGAATGGGGAAAGAGGTTCCCCATCCAAAGAATCTGCTGGGTTTCCTGCTGGCTGCCAATATCGAGGCATGATGTTATCACGCTGCCGGGCTTACCCGATCGCTGCAATAATCAAGCCTTGTTAGCCCGGCTTTAGGCTATGAAAGATCTGGGGTTTCAAAGTCAGAGAAGGCATATGTAAGGATGGCAGCTCTAATATGAATATGAAAGGTTGTAACTAGGGGTTGAAATTGGAAATGCAGTTATTCTCAGGCAGTACCATACTGTATTGTGAGAGTTACTGGTGGTGACCACTGCTTCCTTACTCAAATCAGTGATGGTTGCTGGGCTGGCACTATGGAAAGGTGGTAGTGGTCATTGGTTGTGGGTCAGGTTGGGTGGGGATAGTGTGAAAGAGTTGATAGGCGCCATCATAATTTTCGCCTGGGGGCTTTGGTTGAGACAACAAGGCTTGTAATACTGATTAATAAATGATATGAGCCTCCACTCATACGTTTACTAATTATACATTGTACTATAGTAGTATAACAAGTACCGTGTTTTTCGGACAATAAGATGCAGTCCCCCTCCCCCCCCCCCCCCCCCCCCCAAAATCGGGGGGAAAAAGCCCCTGTGTCATTATGGTCCGAATGCGCATCTTGGCTTCCCGCCAGCTCTCCCGAGCTGTCACATGAGAGATGCGGCCACAGCCAGATCCCTCATCTGTACTATACTGTTTCTGCCAGCAGAGCCCTGATGATAGAAGCAGTACAGCAGAGAGACATACATTGAAGCTTCCAGGCAGCAGCTTCCATGTATGTCTGACTGTAACTGCGATCACCGTTCAGTTCACAGCTGGCATGTCCATAATTTCTTACACCTGACGTGTGCTCTCTAGTGACACCATTTTTGTGGCTGAAATTGAGTACTGCAGGGGCCAACTGATGAGAATATTTTTCCGTTTTTCCTGCCCTAAAAACAGGGTGCGTCTTATTGTCTGGTGCGTCTTATTGTCCGAAAAATATGGTATATGTGGGAGAGAGAGCTACCATTGTTTATTTAATAGTAAAATAAGTATGTCTTATGTCTTGTACTACTAAAATATAAGGGCATATGCAGGAGAGGCGGCTACCATTGAAACTATAGCTCAAATTTATGTTGTGTATGTCCAGTATTACTGCAATTTTTTTTAAATGGAAATAATGGGCACATTTGTGTGGCCAGATAATTATGGACCATATCTAGGTATGGTTTGTTAGGACTTTGTAACTAGCACTTACCTGGTACTACTCTCCAACTTGACATAGTTAACCTCATTTGTCCCCACATCCACATCTGCAATGAAGGAACACAAAGATATTAGAGAATGTTGACATATAAATTTAAAGGAAGAGATTTCTTAACATGTATAGAACATGGATGAGAAATGGAGGATGTCCACAAATCCTATTAGAGTCAGATGTTATCCCTATCGGGCAAATGTCCAAAAAGCAACCAGGGAACGCCTAATGTTGTGTCTTCTGAGCCGCAATGTTTTTTCGGGCATCCAGGCTCTGAAAAAAGGGCATTTCCACATGCTCTCATAGGTTCCTAAACCATACAGTTGTCTACTAAGTATACAAAAAGAAAAGTAAAGGTTTGCCGAGACCATCCAGTACATAAGTATTGGTATGGAGTCAGGCAACCGGGGCTTTCTAGGCACCTCGAATATAATTAAACCCCACGAGGACCCACTCCTTAAACGGTATGTCCCCTTTGTTCATTTTAAGCTAGATGCTTTGACACAACAGATCTACATTGCGAACAGTAATCTTGACATTATTATCCACATTGATACAGCGGATCATTAGCGACGGCTCACGCTGCACCAAGGGACTCATCTACCCCTTTCCACTACCTACCTGGCTTAAGCACATCAATGTGCACACCGACAGGTATGCCGACTACCTCACTTTTCTGACTAACATCAAAATGCAACTATTTACTACAGCTTTTTTTGAAGCACTAGTACCTTTTGTCCTGTAGCTCTAACTTGCCCAAAACAAACAGCTTTTATTACCTTTACTTTATTGATTTAACCAATATATTATCAGCACTAGCACTTTATATGAACAAACTTCACTATCACTGGAATCATTTTAATATTTGTATACTTATTGGATCAATACCGTTATCCTCAAACTCTCTGTATCCATAGCAAACCTCCTCACAACTGGGGGCAACTATAGACTCATTATATAAACCTAATTTTGTAGGGTTTTTACTACCAGCATGTCCGGCTGTAGGCAACAATAATTACCTGAAAAGGCACCACCTGATCGAATCATCACTCCGATACAAGTGAGTAACTTTAACTGGGTTTAAACTCCTTCCCTAAAAGTCCATATTGTTATCATGCAAAATAACGCCATAATCATACTTGTGCATTAATGTATCATTGTAATACTGTCATCATTATGCTATTGATTGCTTCTCACTTATACTGTGGTATTTTTACTGTCATTAGGATTGTGATATAGAGACTCCACTCCTCCCTGAGGAAGCCCCTCAATAAGAGAGGGGGGAAACGCGTCGGACTGGCGTTCATCGCCATAGGAGTGCTGTAACTATATATCATGTTGATCAAATATTATTGATCTTTATCTGTGTTTTTTATTGACTACATCATGTTGTTTGATTTGTTAAAAGAATTTTTAATCATGAAATTCTAAATAAAATTATGTCCTTTTAATCAAAGTTTGATTCGAATTATATTCGAGGTGCCTAGAAAGCCCCGGTTGCCTGACTCCATACCAATACTTATGTACTGGATGGTCTCGGCAAACCTTTACTTTTCTTTTTGTGTTCAATAATTAAGGGGCGTGGCACAATACCCAAAGGTACTATACTTCTACTGGGTTCTCCAACTATATCTTTATTGTCTACTAAGTATAGTCTTAAAATTGCATAAGGTAAATAATTGCCATATACAGTATATACCAACGGTAAGGTATTTGACTTCGATTACCTTGTACTGAACCAAATGAACCTTCTTCAGATTGCTTTCTCTTATCATGCATCTGTAAAAAAAATTAAAATGTAAGACTTTTACAATCTCCACTTTTGAAATGATTATTGATAATCAGATCACATATAAATAAGGTTAAGACAAGTTATCAGCACGTTACAATCTGCTTGTACAATTTATGTACAACCAATGTTTGTTTTACCAAAACTATGTAATATGAAGACCTTTCAAAACTCCCCCAAAATCTATATCCGATCAGTCAGGTCCCTGCATATACTATCAGAGGAAAATGAATGTACACCTGCTTTCAATTCATTTTACATCTCCATCTAAAGCTGCCCATACACGCTTAGATTTCCATGCCATTTTTCGACCTTATAAGTGTTTCTTTGGGCCGAAATCGGACGCCAAATTGATCTTAGCCATTTACGGACATGTCCATAATTTCTTAAACTATGTGTCTACTGCGTGAACTGTCAGGAATACAGTGCTTGGCGGGGGTCCCAACGGAGCACATACACATTACCTGCCCGGCAAATCCTCTGTTCACATGGCGTTGAGCTGATGCAGGGGCGGATCAGCAGATGGAAATGAGAACAGAGGAATCGTCGGGCAGGTAATGTATATGTGCTCTGTTGGGACCCCCGCTAAGCACTGCACTTAACACAGGGGGTCCCGACGGATCACACAACGCAGTGGAGGCATAGCCTTAGATCGATGTGATTACTTTGGTAGGGTCCCCGTCCAAAAGTAATGGTGTGTCTCCACTGCATTCTTGGCGGAGCCGATGCACAGCAGCGGCTTTTCTCGTTCTGCCTATCCACCCACTAGTGCAGCACGTCAATCACCGGCTACGGATCAGCAGAACGAGAACAGCCACTGCTGGAGACAGGTGTGCGGATTGGCTCCATCTGGTCCCCGCCAAAGGAATGCGCTTAGCGCACGGGGGCCGACAGAGCCGAGAACACAGTGGAGACTGGAACACAAAGGGTGTCCAGACAATTTTTACCCGACGTCATCAAGCGTGGTCAATCGGATGAAAATATAAACGTGTATAGGGGGCTTAAGGCTTTACATTATGAGAACACCTCCAAAGTCAGGCGGCAGCAGGTGATATAATAAGCTGCCTTAAACGGAACCTTAAGGGCCCATTCACACTATATGCGTCTTTTAAAGGCATGCATTTTTTATAAACATGCGTTTCTGCATATATACAAAATCGCATGTGTTTTTCACATTACATCTGCGTTTATGTTTTTGAACAAATAAATAAAAAATGCATACAGCAGTGAGTTTTCAAAAATGCATGCGGAAACGCTGTGTTTTTAAAAACGCAACGCTTACAGTGTGAATGGTAACATTGGTTGTCTATGTAAAAACGCGTGCAGTAAAAAAACACGCATGTTTTTAAAATGCACCGCAACACATATAGTGTGAAATGGTCCTTAAAGGAAAGCAGTAGCCAGCTGCTGCTAGTTTAATGCATTTGATTAAAGCAACATTTATAAATATAAACACCTTTGGACGTACTTTCTTATTCATATATAACCTTTACAAGGTTCAATTAAAATTATTTTTATTAAAAGTGCTTACATTTATAGAGCATGAGGGAAGAACAGCAGCACAGCGCAGTCATTGTGTCATCATCTCTTATTTCAATGCTTTTCCGAGACAAAATGGCAGCATATTGTCACTGGTGACACAGGCCAGAACCTTGAGGCTTATAGATGTCGAGATCATAATCTATCCTTCTTGTGGAATATCGAAACTGACAACTCCCCTTTTTTCTGAATGTGTCTTCAAGCTGTTTATCAATTGTGAGCAATTGTTTTAAATGGTGAAGTCTGGAAGTGACAGGTCTAGGACGTTAGCCCCGTACATTATGCTCAGTCACAACTATAATTGAGCGTACACAAAGACAGTACAATGACCCTTTTCCTTAGGGAAATGCCAATCTTTAAACAAATGTGTAGCCCTAACCTTCACACTTCCCTAATTGTGTACTGTATTGTACTGCAGTGCATTCATCATAAAACCTCCATTGACCAGATTATTTTGGAATATTTAGGACTGCATTTAGTTCCCTGTGATGTACTCTATAGTCTATAATCAACACTTTATAATTAATGTGTATTTATATAGTGCTGAAATATTACACATAGCTTTACATAGTATATAGTCTTATCACGAATTGTCTCTGAGGGGCTCAATGCAATGTATATGTATGAATTTTTATATACATATGTAACTAATATGTCACAGTCAATTCATGTGTAACTTACATACATTTTTAACCCTAACCTACTAGTATTTCTTTGTAGTGTGGGAGGAAACCAGAATACCCAAGGTAAACCCATGCAGACACGGGGAAAAACAGATCAGTGTACAGATCAAGATTCAAACCTGGGGACCCTAGAACTGCATGGCCAGAGTGCCAACACTAAACCACCATGCAGCATCAATGTTGTTCAACATTGTCTTGTCTGTAGAGATGCAATTACAGTATAGCTGGCCGCAGACGCTTAGATCTGCAGCCGATTGAAATGAGGATCGATCACGTGCGCGTTCGTGACGATCGTTAGTTCGTTCAATTGCCCACAAATCTAACACGCCAACCATAAATTGAACCATAAATCAAATGAGGGGTGTTGTGGCCCCTGGAATGGATGCGATCTAATTTACTTACTAACTTTTAAGCATACATGTGAATTAATATACTTGCAGTGGACTACATGATTGATTATCTGTTTATAAAATCCTAAGTAAAGAAAGTAGCAGATTATATGAGACTACAGGTCTAATGTAATAGTTATTTTTCTCTAATTGATAAAAAAGTTTTAAAACACTGTACCCACAAGTAAAATCCTACTCTTCCAATCATTTTTTTCTAAATTCTGATCAAAATGCCAATTGTTTAACGAACAGACTCCCTAACCCTAATCATTATCTTTTCTATCATATTGTATTACTGAAGGAACACGTACCTTGGAATCTGATCGTTTTGCACATCAGTTTTAAGTGTTAATAGATGTGAAGAATGTCCTCGCATCAGAACACATCAGCCAGTTTCCTCTCTGAGGGTCATCTGAAGTATACCAGAAACACAATGTTATGTCATTTTACTTCCAAAACTGGGATGGTTAACATAAAGAAAACATCCAACTAAAGTAATTCAAGGATTATTCTTATTTATTTGTCTTTAGATTTTCATAGACAAGGTGGACATAGAGGAAATCCCAGTGCTGGTTATTTGATTTTTTTTGTATTTATTTCTTAGTTTCTAGGCTAAAATTTGACATGCACAATAGATGTATAACAATCTTTGTCCAATAAACAGTTTAATCCTCTGTATTTAACGTGCCCCTGGCAATACAATGTAAATGTGATGTGAGCAAATATCAAATACAGATGATTAAAGAGTCTTCTATATACAAACATGTAATTCTTAGATCGGTCTGTTCCTTTAGACAGGGACACAGTGTCCCTGTCTAAAGTATGTCTCTTCAGCTCCGAGGGATCTGAGATCCATTGGTGCTGAGGAATCAGCCTATTTGCTTCTAAAGGGGGAAGGGGGGGGGGGGATTTGCAAGGCTGACACACAGCACAGCCGTCATGCTATCTGCCAGGTCTGCCTAGCTGACCACAGGAGTGCACAAAGGGTGCCCGGGCTAATTGTGACCCGATGTTTCTGCCGATTGACCGCGCATGAAGATGTCATCACGCACGGTCGATTGGCCAAAACATCGTTTCACAATCTATACATGTATGGGGGGCTTAAGACAACTTGAAGTAAATGCTGCAGCACCTGACTTACACTTATTCTGTATCTGCGATCATGAAATATTCAAAGGCAGAGGATCACAACTCCAAGCAGGCCAGTAGTATTTTTAGAAAACTGTCTACATAACCTCTGCATATAAAAGCTAAATATTTCGAATTTTAAAATGATATATTTGAAGACTTCAAGACTTCTCTAGGACCGCTCCTAGAACTCTCTCCCTCGCCCCATTAGACTTGCTCCTACCCATCTTCTCACTCCTAACATCACCCCTATGCCAGTCCCATCCCCCCACCTAGTGTTCCCAAACCTATTAAATTGTAAGCCAGATCAGGCAGGGTCCTCTACTCCTCCTGTGTCATAACCTGTACCTGTGTGTTATCTCTAGCTGCATCTCAACTCGAATTATTTGTGCAGCGCTGTGTAATATGTTGGTGCTAGAGAAATAAATGTTGATAAAAATAATATAACTGATCCTGTAACAGTTAACAATATATTTGATGTGATCATATATTTTATATAAATCATATATAATTATTATTATATATCATTATATATATTAAACCAACGCATTCTATATTATAAAGTATTTTGGAAAACATTTTTGAATGGAAATATATGTTACAGAATGTTAAGGAAATCTCTGATTGAGCAGCTATTATGAATACGGATGGGCTGATGGAATTCAATTAAAGAATAACCCTCTTAGGTTACCAGAATGGCATCTCTTTTATTGTATTCCATTAACACCAACTAAGCAACATTCAACACTTATCAGCATTCTTGAACGTCAGTGCTTATCTCTTATCCTTGAAGGACCTAGTAAGGCACTTGGAGCAGGAATGAAAGAAATGTATGGGCCATGTGCGAAAAATATTATGCAGCTACATCAGTTCAGCATATTTTTGAGGTTGCTCTCCGTTTCAGAGCAGACCTAAACTCAGAATATGTAAGCTGCCATTTCTGACCTGGCATCATTGGCATTATCACCCTTAATGACCCAAATCTCAAACCAATCTTCATAAACTTGAGATGCCTTTGATGCCTATGAACTGAATAGGTTGTAATGTAAATGTCTAACATTTTTCAAGAAATCGACTAGTAAATTGTAAATATTCCATGTAGCCCCCATTTGCAGCTAGCACTGTTTAGCACAAGCTAAAACTTAGAAAATTATTTTGTTTAATATTTTTCCTCAATATGATATAAGAATAATGCAAACATGCTTTGGGTCCTGGTATGGTATGAAGAATAGAATGCCATGTGGCTTGAAGAACCAACTATCCCTTATGTCAATGTGGTCTCCACCTATTTATCAAGAACACTGCTTAATTAGGAAGCTCTTTCTTGGTACATGGATTCTCACCTTTGTTTAGGTTGTTTAGATCTGTTTAGAAAGGAAACAGAATTTCCAAGGCAGTGGCGAGTGGACTATATACACTGCTCAATACAAAAATAAGACATCCTAGATCTGAATAAAATATTCTTATTAAATACTTAGTTTTTTACATATTTGACAAAATCACACAAACATTATCAATGGAAATGAAATCATCCGCCACCTCATCAGGAGCATGGCTAGGCATTGTAGGGAGGTCATACAGGCGTGTAGGCCATTACATCAAAGTTGGATGAGCCTGTAGTGGTTTTTTTTTCACTTTAATCTTGAGTGTGACTCCAAATCAAGACCTCCATGGGTTAATAAATGTGATTTCCATTGATAATTTGTGTGTGGTTTTTACTGTCAGCACATCAACAATGTAAAGACCAAAGAATTTAATAACAATTTTTCTTGTTTTAAACCATATTACCGAATGCCAACATCTTGCATTACCTATTTTACACACATTTAGAAATTATTAGAAGCTTAAAGCAAGTCAATGGTTAAAAGTAAAATATAAAAATGTAACAAAAAATTTAAATTTACTATGTGCATAGCAAAAAGTTAAAAAAGGCCACATTCTAATTGTGTGTGTTACTGTATACGGCATGCAGAGAGTTTGAATTTCAAGAGATACCCTTTACTGGTTAGCCAATAAGGGTATAACTTGAACTCCAAACTCTCTGTATTCATTGATGGCTAACACGGTACAACAGTCTACTATTGTACTATTGTGTACGGCTTATAAATACAGTCATGGTATATTAGTAAGACATGACAATTGTAGCCAAGCTGTTTAACCTCCCTAGCGGGTGAGACGAACCCTGTTCGTTCGGCGGTCAGGGTCGCCCCAACCGCAGGGAAAGCCGGCATCGCGTACACCCGCTGCCTCCCTAGAAAGCTGCAGCGATTGTCTTCATCACTGCAGCATTTCCGGGGGTTTCGGCACTGCCCCATCGTGTCACGGTGACACGGAAAGGGGCAGGGGGGCCGGTGCCATAGACCTCCATGTTAATGGAGGAGCGCCAGCTTTCCCGCCCACACAGCCGGCATCAATAATGACACCGGCTGTGTGGAGAGGTGCGGAGGGAGTAAATGACAGGCAGTGTACCTTGTACTTTGTACACTGCCTCGATTGCCTGTGCAGGCAGTGCGCTAGGGAGGTTAAACCCATTGCATAGACATTCAAAGAAGAGATATAAGTATCGATGATCAATGAGATGCAAAAAGTCAACATTGGACTGCAAGTTGCATGGAGACTGCAAATAAGCCATTATCCAACTGGCTCAGTTACAGTCATGTTATTTGCCTTCTAAAATATATAAAGTGGGCTGTATTTAATCTGCATCAAAACTTTACCCAAAAAATGCCTCTATTGTGGTGTCATAGTACTCAAATATTACTGTAGGGATCAATGGCAACTTGTCCTACAGGTAGTTATTACTAAAGCCCCCTATACACCTTTAGATAACTCCATACAATTTCCATTAGATCTACCAACATCTATGTAGTGCCGGGTCCTCCCTGATAGAATACATAGTGAATGGAAGGTTAGAAAGCTCCTCATTTTAGTAGAACAAAAGTTGATTGTACAGAAATTGTATGGTAAGATTTTAAGGTGTATGGGGGCATTAAGAAATTAAACTTTATCAAGCTGGAAATAGACAGGATAATTTCCAGACGTCATCACGCTAGTGCCGAAAATTGGCCGGCACCCTTTGTGTGCCGCCCATTACTTCGGCTGGGGGCAAGAATCGGCACGTCTATGCCCAGCATTAGAAATGTGAATGTTATGGGAGGAAACCGCCACCTTGATAGTTTGCATGTAGACGTTGGGATGACATACAAAGCTCCAGATCTACAGAGATCAGTTTTCTGTCTATGTAAAGCTCTGCTCCGTATGGCAGAGCAGTGGAACAGAAAAGCTGGCCCAGCACTTTTAACTCCCGCACTTCCAAACGGAAACACAGAGCTCTGTCTGGCAGTGTGTTTTTTTATTATTTCTTTTTCCCCAAAAAAGATTCTGCAGTTCATGGAGCGTCTTTTCAGCCAGAGTGCCTTATAGGTTGAAAAATACGGTAATTATATTTTTCAGTAGCATTTTCATGAGGGAGGGAAAACAAATTAGTTAGCAGATTGAACATCAGCTTTAATTGTATGTGTAGTTACCACTCCTGTTGAAATGTGCTTGAGTATATAATAAGAACTCTTGGCTAAAAACAAAACAGCCAAAAGACTCAGACAGCTGTCACAACTAAGTGGTTATGTGGGATTTTCTTTCCAAAAAGTAATCATCAACAAGCACAAAGTAAGGATTTTGAGCAGACAAAAAGAGAAAACACACATTGAGTGCAGATTAAATTACTTTTTTATTTCTTTTTGAATATACAAATATTATTGGCAATGATTCGCAAAGATCCAGGAGCAATCAATTACCATACAATTATAAATGGATTAGAAAATAAATCGGCAAAATTTGAAAAAAATGCTACCAAATTGAATGTTAGACTCTGAAACACTGTTAAGCTCAACCTCAATTCAACCTCAAAAGAAAGCTGACATCCTCAAAATGACACAAGGTGTATTATAGATTACTATTAATGCTGCTCACATTAGGCAAGTCATTTCCAACAACATTTGTAAACTTGCCTTAAAGGGAATAGTGTAAATTAAAAATCAAACACAAGGGTGCTAAAATGTCACTTATGGAAGGGGTGATGGTGTCAAAAGGCCCCAGTCTGAGCATATGCTGCAGAAATGTATTAAGTATCTTAAAGTAGACTTATCACCTCTGATTCTGCCTTCTATTATCGGCACCAGAGGTTGCAAATTTTGCAGCCGCTGCAGCACCCTGGGAAATTAGAGGATTCAGATGCGGATAGGTGGATGGGGTGAGACCAGAACAGTCGAAAACCTAAAGTAGGTGAGAAATATGTATTTTTTTTTAAATCCACTTTAATATTATTCATAAAAGGAAGTATAACAACAGGAAGTGTTTTCACTTTTGTCCAATTGAAAAGCTTCCATACAACAGGACATTTGGGAGTGCATGAAGTGTTCCCATTGCCATAGTAGCTGGCCTACTTCCTTTTGTAAATGGTAAATGGTAATGCACTCAGTGGTTGCAAAACAAATATTTTTGGTGCATCCGCACTCAAGTGACAGAATATACGGTGGATATAAAAAGTCTAGGTGTTAGGTTCCTGCAGGGCCGGGCGACCCAGAGGCTGGAGAGGCTCCAGCCTCTGGGCGCTGGTCAGGTCTGGGCAGGTCTGGGCTGTCCAGCTAAGCTCAGATCCCCTGGCAGCAGCACATACTCACTGTTCTGTGCTGCTGCCGGGGGATGCTCTAAGCTGGCCGATGTCACCCCTCTCCCAGCCCAATTTGCATATGAATGTCCCGCGCCCCCGTGGGACATTCATATGCAAATATGTCTGGGAGAGGGGCGCACTTGGGCAGCTCAGCCTCTGTTGTTGGTGGACCTTGTCCCGGCCTTGGGTTCCTGTGCTGTACAAAAATGAGACAAAGATAAATTCTTTGAGGACTTTTTCCCCTTTAATGTGACCTATAACCTGTACCACTCAACTGAAAAACATACTGAAATCTTTAGGTGGAGGGAAGAAAATATATAAAAATAAAATAATGTGGTTACATAAGATTGCACACCCTAAAACTAATACTTTGTTGAAGCACCTTTTGATTTTATGACAGCACTCAGTCTTTTTGGATATTAGTCACATTTTCACTTGGCAAGATTTGCCCACTCTTCTTTGCAGAAAGAGTGCAGTATTGGTTTTTTTTTTTGCCAAACATTTCTAGAAATTATGGCCAAAAAGTTCAACCTTGGTTTCATCAGACCATAACACCTTTATCCACATGCTTTCTCACAACCAGCCCTAGATGCTGTCTGCCGGGTCTGCCGGACCCGATGGACAGTGCTGGCACACAAAGGGTGCCTAGGCAGATGTTTCGGCTGATAAGAGAGATGTCTATTTTAAAAAGTTATCATGGGAACAACTTATTCTCAATTTGATTCCAGTTGACAATGATGATCAGCAGAATTCAACAGGAAGAATCTCCCTAAATAAAATCAAAGTTCAAAGTTTAAATAACTTTTAGCTTCAGTTATACTTATTGCCATATTGACAATATAAAGGGTTGTTAGTAGTAAGGTCGCGAACACGGAATTTGCTGTTTGTGAACGGCGAACGCGAACCTCCGCAAATGTCCGCGAACCCGGCGGACCCCATAGACTTCAATAGGCAGGCGAACATTAGTGTTGGGAAAGTTATTTCAAGGGGGCTAACACCTGGACAATGACATGACAGAGGGGGATCCATGGCAAAACTCCAAAGAATAAATAAATCCGCACAAAGGATTTCTACAATGATAGTCAATGGGATTTGAACATAAGAGG
>CM070039.1:44162192-44177128 GCA_036250615.1 Ptychadena robeensis
GATAGAAGCAGTTGGAGCGCTGGACGAGGTGCTGCCGTCCCTAACGCTGGGGCGGTTAAATACAGTCAGGTGCATAAATATTGGGACATTGACACAATTCTAACATTTTGGCTCTATACCCCACCACAATAAATTTGGAATGAAACAAGCACAAATAGCTTTAACTGCAGACTCTCAGCTTTTATTTTAGGGTATTTATGTCCGAATCAGATGAACGATGGAAAAATGACAACAGTTTGCATAAGTGCCTCCCATGGTGAAATGGCCCTTAGTATTAGTTAGTGACGGACGAACATCAGCTGTGGCTGTTCCCGAACAGGCGAATCGAACTTCTGCAAATACCTGCCGTTCGCATGTCCGCGGCGAACCTCCATTGACTTTAATGGTGGGCGAACTTCTCAAACCTTCAGGCCATATTTGTAGCCAAAATACCAATAAAAAAAGTCAAAAGGGTGCAACCACCGGGACAGTGTCATGCCAAATGGGGATCAATGCTAAACTTCTCCCCCGACGCGGTGTGGCCTGGGATCTGAAACGTGGCCATAGACATGAATGCGTACGGTTGAAATTCAATTGCCATTTTAACCCACTTCCTGCCTGCAAGTGCCAGTGATCTCCGTGCCACGATTCTAATCACGGGAGATGACGCAATCTACGCGCCACAATTAGAATCACAGCTGATCGTGTAAGTGGGAACAAGCCTTTAGCAGAGTCTTGCTCTGTCTTGATCTCTCCTCTGTATAGGCCTCTCTAGTGATGACATTTCTAGTGCCCTCCCCCCTAACGTTGGTGAAGGGGGTCTAGCTCACTTTTGTCTTTTATCTGTTTGGCAGATAAGCCTGGACAGGACAGGACAGTAATTCTTTTCTCAGTTAGATCTACACTGAAGAACTAACAGGAATTCTCCTACTGTGCAATTTATAAACTCTGGATGCAAGCAACATCACCCTGGGACATAGCACATGCAGTTAACATTTCATGATACTGTATACATATCCCATAGACATATACTGTATATAATGCACTTACACATATCTTTATTACATTATACTGAACCATAGTCTATTGAAGGTATAATTCTTTCTCTCTAACTAGGGATGACCCATTTCTCACCAACAGTACCATGCCTCTACACTTGTTGATGGTAATTTTGAATTTCATTTGTTATGATTATGTTTTTGTCTGCTTAAAGCTGTGCTTTGTAAATTGACAATGGCAAACTGTGACCAGCACTTCTAGCCTGTCCTAATTGTTCAATCTAGGTACAATCTAGGTACAACAGAAAGATAAAATTGAGTACCACAAAATAATAATAAAAATTGCAAACTGCCACAAGGAAGTACATCCCAACATTTACCACCACTTCAAATCAATGAAATTGGAATCGTGTGTTCCGGATCAGGTGTGAGTCATGAAAACCTCCTAAGGGAGAATACAGAAAGTCTGGTTTTCTCTTTGTTATTGGCTTGTGTGATGTCATGCTCAGATCAAAAGAACTCTCTAAGACCCTTAATAAGAAGGTTGTGTATGCTTAAGTGTCAGGCAAAGGTTATAAATATATTGCCTAATATTTAAGGTCAATCCTTCCATTTCTAATGCCTTCCAAGTCTTGCCTGACCAATAACTAACGTAATTCTAAAAGAATTTCTATCCACCCTGAAAATGTAATCTCAGGATCTGCAGGTACAGTAAAGCTTGCCATACACAGGTTGATTATTTTGCGATTCGCTCATCAATTTTATTCCAATCGTCAATCCAATTTAAAATTGAGTCGAGGATTGAACATCAATGGCTGTACTACCACCAACAGTGACCAATTCTCACCCGATCGATTCCTTTCTTTAGATCTGTTTGCATGCTCCATAGTACCATTACCTAGAAAACGATGATCGACGAAAAGGTATGTTCTCACGATATTTTGGTTCGATGTCCCTGGAAAGGAATCGATTCCTGTGTGATCGACTAAAAAATTTATAGTTTTTGGTCAATTGAACAGAAATATTAAACCATGTATGGCCAGCTTTACTCTTCCAGCAGTTGGTATTAAGTTTCAAGTCATGTAAGGAATCCAGACACCTATGGCTGGCGGCCGTTACAGGCTTTTGGTACAGTCCCTCTGTCAAATTTAGGAACCCATTGTGACCCACAATTCCAAAAGTCTGCCCACCTCTGTTCTACTCACTACTAAATTTTATAGAGCATATGAGGAGCTGTCACATCACATAACCAGACCAAAGAGACCTAGGAAAAAGATCTATTTTGCAGAGCATTGCATTCAACCCAATAATCCACTTTGTATGTTCTACCAATGTCAAGTATGTATAAGACAGGTAATCCAGATCCTTCTTTCTTTACAAATAATACACTGACACGGTAGTTAGTGTTTCTAATTGGCCTCTGTGTGTGCATAAACAAGGTGCATACAGACTTTGAGTTTCTTTCAAAGCTTATTTGCATATATCAACATGTAAATGACCGTGTAAATCATACAATACAGAAATACATGATGAAGTACTGTATGTTCTGGCGTATCAGACGGGTCGGGGTCGTCTTATACGCCGAGTGCTGAAACTTCTGAGCCAGAGGAGTCTGCCTGTCAGACATGGGAAGTGACACCTTATCCCCCCTCCCTCTTCATAAGAATTAAAATTAACATATTGAAAGCAAATCTGATGTTTTTGAAATTTTTATTTGGTGTGCATTGGAAGGGGTAGTCTTATACGTCGAGTATACCCTAAACTCTATATTTTAACTGAAAAAGTTGGGGATCGTCTTATACACCCAGTCGTCTTATACGCCAGAAAATACGGTACATACATGAAGTAATGATGACATTTTAATGGCAGGAACATATCATGGCTGAGCGTTAATCATGTTGCCTGTCTAATCTCAGTGGAGCCCTAAATATGGGGTAATCTTTATCCAAAAGTGTTTACATAAAAACATTTTGTATATTTACTCATTGTATTTACTAATTTATTACACCCTGAACTGTGTCTTCCACACTTGGAAATGTTGTATTTTTTCAAGCAATATGCAAGGGCAAAACATGTTGGCATGCACTGATATTCTACTATTATTCTAATATTCTTCCAAATATTTCTTGGTTTAGTTTTACATATATATTAACCATAAGACATGGCTACCTCCCATTTGCGGACCATTCTCTGTAAACCCTAGAGGAGGTTGTGCGTGACAATCTCAGCAGTTAAGTTACTTAAATCACCTTTCTTTCCCATTCTGAAACTTGGTTTGAACTGCAGCGGTTTGTCTTGACCATGTCAAAATTCCTAATTTGCATCAATGAGCAGTTGGACAGGAGTGCCTAATAAAGTGGCTGGTGAGACTTTGTGCCTAAAAAGTACTAACCGTGGCTGAAGATTGCCCATTATTTAGAGGTGATTCCCTGAGAGTCTTTGAAAATTTAGGCAATAAAAAGACTTGAATAGAGAGATTTTATTACAGAAAAGAAAACCTGATGTGTGGATCTTGGCACTTTGTACACCATAATTTCTGTTGTACTGAATTTCACTGAATAAGCAGTTAAATTGTAGTAATCTGCAGCACGCACCTGCAAATGATATCTACTGCTATACAATACCATCAATGTGATTCTGAATCATATGTCATAATTTCTATCTGTAGCATCATTCTGAATAAAGTCCCCCATACACCTTTTAGATTGCTCCATACAATTTCCATTAGATCTACCAACAGCTATGTAGTGCCGGGTCCTCCCTGATAGAATACATACAGTCCTGGCCAAAAGTTTTGAAAATGACACAAATATTAGTTTTCACAAAGTTTGCTGCTGCGCTGCTTTTAGATCTTTGTTGCAGTTGTTTCTGTGATGTACTGAAATAGAATTATAAGCACTTCATACGTTTCAAAGGCTTTCATTGACAATTACATGAGATTTAAACAAAAAGTCAGTATTTGCAGTGTTGGTCCTTCTTTTTCAGGACCTCTGCAATTCGACTGGGCATGCTCTCAATCCACTTTTGAGCCAAATCCAGACTGACAGCAACCCATTCTTTCATAATTACTTCTTTGAGTTTGTCAGAATTAGTTGTTTTTTGTTTGTCCACGCGCCTCTTGAGGAATGACCACAAGTTCTCAATGGGATTAAGATCTTGGGAGTTTCCAGGCAAGGGACCCAAAATTTCAATGTTTTGATCTCCGAGCCACTTAGTTATCACTTTGGCCTTATGGCACGGTGCTCCATCGTGTTGGAAAATGCATTGTTCTTCACCAAACTGTTGTTGGATTGTTGGAAGACGTTGCTGTTGGAGGGTGTTTTGGTTCCATTCTTTATTCATGGTTTCTGTGTTTCTGGGCAAAATTGTGAGTGAGCCCACTCCCCTGGATGAAAAGCAACCCCACACATGAATGGTTTTAGGATGCTTTACTGTTGGCATGACACAGGACTGATGGTAGCACTCACCTTTTCTTCTCCGCACAAGACCTTTTGCAGATGCCCCAAACTATCAGAAAGGGGCTTTATCGGAGAATATGACTTTGCCCCAGTCCTCAGCAGTCCATTCACCATACTTTCTGCAGAAGATCAATCTATCCCTGATGTTTTTTTGGGAGAGAAGTGGCTTCTTTTCTGCCCTTCTTAACACCAGGTCATCTTCCAAAAGTCTTCACCTCATTGTGCATGCAGATGCGTTCACACCTGCCTGCTGCCATTCCTGAGCAACCTCTGCACTGGTGGCACTCCGATCCTGCAGCTGAATCCTTTTTAGGAGACGATCCTGGCGCTTGCTGGACTTTCTTGGACGCCCTGAAGCTTTCTTAACAAGAATTGAACCTCTTTCCTTGAAGTTTTTGATGATCCTATAAATTGTTGATTTAGGTGAAATCTTAGTAGCCACAATATTGCCTGTGAAGCCATTTTTATGCAACGCAATGATGGCTGCGTGTGTTTATTTGCAGGCCACCATGGTTAACAATGGAAGAACAATGATTTCAAGCTGCCATTCTAACCCAATCAGCCTGGCATAATGATCTCAAGCCTTGTGTTTGTCAACATTCTCACCTGAGTCAACAAGACGATTACTGAAATGATCTCAGCAGGTTCTTTAATGACAGCAATGAAATGCAGTGGAAACGTTTTTTGGGGATTTTGTTAATTTTCATGGCAAAGAAGGATTATGCAATTCATCTGAACACACTTCATAACATTCTGGACTATATGCAAATTGCTATTATAAAAACTTAAGCAGCAAAACTTTTGGCTAGGACTGTAGTGTTTGGAAGGATTAGAAAGGTCCTCATATTACATGGTTTTTGTAGAAGAAAAGTTGATTGTGAGAAATTTGTATGGTAAGATTGTAAGGTGTATGGGGACCTTAAGCGTGCTAGAGAATAGGATACATCCTCCAAAAAACTACAGGATGTATTAGGCTGTGCAATAGGATGTCCTCTTGTGCAAATGGGATGTAAACGCAATAGTAAATCAGAATTACAAGATTAAAATAAACTCTAAAGTTAGTCTGAAATCTTTTCAGTCAAATATTCCATTCCTCGCCCTTTTCACAATGGGCGTCCGCTAACTAATATGTCATCATCCCACTGTGTTTATGCAAGTTTTATGTATTACAACATCTGTTTCCCTAAAGAATTTCACTTCAATGGTCATAAAAGGGGTTTGGTTCTCAGGCAAGTGTGTTTTTTACAGTAAACGCTCATCAGTATATGTTACAACATTCATATATACATTAAGATAAAAACTTCCATGGCAATTTTGCAAAAACTGAGCAATTTAAAACTTGACACACAACAACTGAGCTATAAGGGGAAATAGAAGACATCTCTCAATAGTGTATAAAAAACATTTAAATGATAAACCATTTGCTGGGAAAAGTTTCATAAATCTAATACAGAAAGTTTGGAGTTCATGTGATCCCCTTTTTGGCTAACTGAAATCATTATAGAAGCCAGTTCCAGCATGTGTCAGTTCCCTTCTTCAGTCTTAGGCTATGGCTACACTTGCTATAAAATCCGTGCTTTGAATGCAGCCCAGTGCACAAGCCAGCCATTGATGGCAATGGGGCTTTGAAAGGGCTATCTAAACAGTCCATCTTAGCCCCCGATTCCGAGCCTCTGTCAGTTTAACCTCCCTAGCGGTTGAGACGAACCCAGCTCGTTCACTCGTGCATCTGCGGCGGCTTCAGTCCACTGCTGCAGGCTTCCGGGAGAGGAGAAGATCCCTCTCCACCCCTCTCTATAGAGAGAGTGATCTGCGGCATGATTTTTAACTTTTAACCACTCTGAACACAGCATTCTATTTAGAATCTGTGTTCAGAGTGGTTGGACTGAGAAATCTCAGAGTTTGCTGCAGAAATCTCTTCTATCCCAGCCGGAGTGTCACACTTCCTGGACTCCGGGGGGGGGGGACACTTCTCCAATATTAGAAGAAACAGCATGTTTTCACAATTCAATCGCTCTGATCACAGTTTCCAAACAGAGGAGTGTGATCAGACTGATTTCAGTATGGAAACTTACTTTCTTCGTTTCTTCTGAGAGGAGAAGAACCCCCCCTCCCCCCGGAGTCCAGGAAGTAGTGATGTGACACACCTGCCGGCCAGGGAGAAGAGGAACAGCCGATCTGCCGATCTGAAAGCTGCTGATCATAAAACAGTAAGTTTTTACACTCCAACCAGTCTGTTTAGAGTGGTTTTAGTTTTAAACTAACTGCTTTCAAACTGCTTTCAAATCAGACTGAATACAGCTTTCTGCTTAGAAAGCTGTATTAAGTTTGAATAACAATGTAATGCACACTGAAATAAAGTCTCCCGCCCCCCCAAGGCCCCCCCTCTGTCATTTAATTCCCTCACCCCCAGTGTGATGGTCCTGATGGCATTACACTGCTGGTGGAGGAGCCAAATTCAAAAGAGACTTGTACTGGATACAGTACAACTGATACTGTATCCAATACAATTAAAAGTAGAAAAAACACACAAAACACTGTCAGTTGAATTAAACTTTTATTATAAACAAATATAAATACATACTGTTTTGAAATCTCTCATACTAAAGAAGTGTTTTAGAGATTTTATCACCAATTGATACCTTTTTATTATTTTTTTTTATTACATAAAAAAAATGTAATTTTTTTTTACATAATTGTTTGTTTTTTACACATTATTATAGTCGGGATGTCTATTAGACCCTTGTACGGACAGATTTTGGTTAGTTACAGGCCTGCAACATAAAAAAAATTCGGTTAAAGTCTATGGTGCGCTTTTGGTACAGAAATCTGTACCTCAGCAGTGCGCTAGGGAGGTTAATGTGGACGCAGAGCTCATCGTCATGAATGCAACAGAGACTTGGCATATCACGCATCCATTGACAGTCAATGAACATGTCATACTGTCCAGCAACGTAAATCATATGACAGCCCATTCATTTAAAGGGGCCTAATTCGTGGACCCCTTTTCCAAAGCTTTCCATACCCTCTGCCAGGAGGGGGTCAGGCATGCCTGGGGGGTGACCCCATGCTGTTTGTTGTCCCCCTTTTCCAGAGCATACCAGACCCTTTCTCTGGGTGGGAATACCACGCTGTTTGTTATTCCAATAAAAAAAAAGTATGGACTGTTTAACAATTGTTCTTTTTGATGGTATTGTGGCTACAAATATGACATGATGGTTTGAGAATTTCGGCGGTCATTAACTCAATGCGGTTTCCACGGATGGTCCATGAACATCCTGGGTACGCCCATCACCTATAATAGGCTACCACTCTTGCTACATCAAGTGAGTTGACAGACAAGAGATGTACTTTCAAAGACAGATTTAAAAGCCTTTGCAAGGAATAATTGAAACATATTGGCAAGGCAAGATGTGCCATATTGATAGACACCTACCCAAAAAGTTGCTTCCACAAAGTATTAATTTCAGGGGGAACACTCTTCTGGTATGACTTTCAATTGAATTGTAGATGTTATAGGCATGAATAGTTGAATTACCATACATACTCAAAATATTTCAGTACCTGAAATGTGCTAATATTCGGGTCAAGAAATGAAAACCACAGCATTTTGTAGGTGGACTTTTTGAATGAATTGCAATGAACATGCTATCATCCCCAAATTTGCTGGAGATGTAGAACAGGGTTGTGGGAACATTTGCTCTAGCAAATGTCGTTTTTTTGCATAAATTTGGTTAAAATCAAGCCAAAGTTTTAAAAGTTGACAATTTCAACTTATTTTGTGCAAAAACTACATATGCTAGAGCAATACTTTTTCTGTACAATGTTCCCACAACCCTACATCCTACCATTATGTTCAGGGGCTTTGTAATTAACTTACAAATCTGTGGAATTTAATAAATAACATCTCAAAACAAAAGCACATTTGCTGTGAGCTTGTTGAGCCTTGGATGCTGCATTTTCCCTCCTACACTTATATTCAAGTCATTCAGTTTTTCCAGAATTTGTTTTATAAAATAAGGAAGCTCGGCTTATATTCGGGTCGGCTTATAATCGAGTATATGCAGTGAATTATTGTAAATTATTATTATCTCACAACTGGCATTTTCACAAAAGTGTACACACTTTTCATATTCACTGCAGTACATTTCTCCAGTGCATGGACAAGACATGCAAATACAACAACTGCCTGCCAGAACTCCAGTTAGCTCATTAACCTCACTTGGGGTCAGTCTTGGGCAGTGTTCGAATAAAAGGCCCTGTCCATAATAAGAACTAGGCTCATTCATATAATACAAGTACTGTGGATATGACATAGGAGTTCAGCAAGTTTGTGAGTTTGCATGAAGAAAGTTTCATGGGGGAGTTTCATAAATCATCCACCCCCTGCCATCTACTCTCCTTCTTGAGGTTCCCCGATTGAATTGATCCTCTGTCCAAACCCTGGAAAATATCTCTGGTGCACAGTATCAGTGCTAACATGGAATTAATGAACAGATTCCAATGTCCGGAAACAGTTTGGTAATGGGATAACTTTCTTATAGGTAAAGAGATGTATGCATGACCTACTCACCAGATACAGATGTTTTCTACTTACGCATAGCTGCCAAGCTTATTAAATCTTTTAAAGCTTCCCCAGTGGAATTGGACAAGTTCAGCAGCCAATCAAGTGGACTTTGTTGAGTTATATAATATGGATTTTTGCTCAACAGTTCCATTACATCAAACTTATTAATCATCACAGCTCATACGGAAGCAGAGCAATACATTTTCATTTTCCATCCATAATTGTTTCGCCTGTTGCAGTCCCACCTAACTACAACAATCCAGGAAGGAGTTATAGTAACATATACAAACAGAAATTAACTTTTATATGAACTTATTGTAGTTTGCTATATAATGTAGGGGAACACAATAGAAGCAGGTTTTATCTTTGCAGGTGTACATTAAAAGGAACAATGGATTGGGATAAAACAATGGACTAGTCACTATAACTAAAACTTCCATATTTGTAGATAAGGCCCTCCTATAAATCTAAATCTGTTCATTAGTCAAAAGGGTCTTATGTTTAGACATGATTTCCTGGTGGTTTATCAAATGGTTGCCCAACTCTGTTTCTCAAGGAACAGATACAGGGTGGATTTTAGTATAAACCAAATAATGGTTTATCATAAGGTTGCCCAACTCTGGTTCTTAAGGAACAGATACAATGTAGGTTTCTCTCCGTAAAACATTCCTACATAACCCCTAGAGATGGTCGAAATGAATAAAATTTGATTCTACTTAAATTTTGAGTTTCCCAATCGAATTTTGATTCGACTGCGAAAATTAGCATAAAACACTAAAACATTTGCATAAAGCCTAAAATTCGCATAAGGTCAAAAATTCACATAAGGTGGAAAATTTGGATTTGCTGTATGAGCTTGAGCTATAATAGAAGAATCAGTGTACATAGTAGCAGAGCTTTACAATCAGAGCTGAGATTTAAACCCAATTTATATACAAACTTGACATGTTAGAGCAAAACATATTGTTTTCAAATGTCCCCCCAACCCTTCTCTACACCTCCAGCAATGTTCCCCCGACCCTTCTCTACAACTCCAGCAATTTTTGTGAGGATACCATTTTCAGGGGCTTTGCAAAAAGCTGACAAAGTTAGCTAGCACCATGCGAATTTTCCAATCACTCCCGCATGCGAAAATTTTTAATAAAATGGCGATATTCAGGCACGGCAAATCAAAAGCAAAGTTCTTTTTTAAGTTGAAAATTCGATTTCAGTCGAAATATCAGGCTAACTTCTTCGGCGAAAAGTCGAAATGACCCCATCAAAATTCGACTATGCGAATTTTCGGCGAAAATTTTTAAATTTCTACTTAAAAATTCGCACTGCGAATCTTTCGACCATCCCTAATAACCCCTAGGTGTTGTGTGCCTTGACCATTTAAAAAAGAAAAAGGCAATATAGGAAATCAAAAAAGATTACAGTGTATATGTTCGATTACAGGTCATTGACATGCCCCCTCCCCCCAACTCCTCTGTGTGATCTTTGACTTGCAGGAAGTGGAACCTGGAAAGATCAGCCAGGATACTGTTATAGAGGGGCGCCGTGGGCTCACCTGGGACAGGTAATCACCTTTGATTGTAGAAAAAAATAAATAAATATAATTTCCCCTAGGTATTAAAGTACATGTCTATGTGCCAACATCCACAATATTGTTGTAAAGAGAAAAAAGCAAAGAAAAATGGAGATTCCACTCCGGGACTTTTAAGGCACGAGTATGAACAGATATATGTAAAAGGAATTTTTTATTAAAATGACAGGGCATAGTCATACATTACATCATCGTTGTCTATCAACCACATAATAATAATACATAAATCGATGTTTGTTGCCAGACAGTATCTCAACGCGTTTCGCAAATTCTGCTTCCTCAGGAGATTTTATCCGGCAATTGCTTTGATATCATCTAACAAGAAAATATGTAAAGGCCTAATTTACAATCCAATCTAAATTAATGTCATATAAAACAACAGGTTCAGTCAGTATACTCACAGGTTGCTTAGTGGCAACCAGTCCATGATGTGGTCCATCCACCCCTGCCCATAGAACAGCTGAGGGCACCGGGGCCAGACACAACAGGCTCTCCATAGGGTCCCCCAAGCCGCAGGGAGTGAGAAATAAAGGGGGACGTGCGGGGCAACTGTTCATACTCGTGCCTTAAAAGTCTTGGAGTGGAATCTCCATTTTTCTTTGCTTTTTTCTCTTTACACCTTTGATTGTAGCTTGGGGTGATGGGCGGCTTTAGATGGAGATGTAAAATGAATTGAAAGCAGGTGTACTTTCATTTTACTGTGATGCTATTGGATGGATCCCCCCCCCACCACCACCTATTGTATACTCTGTTCCTCAACCTATTCGATTGTAGGCACAATCGGGCAGGGACCTCTACTCCTCCTGTGTCATAACCCGTACCTGTGTGTACTATATTGTGTTTTATCTCCACTCTAATGTATTGTACTGCTTAATATTTTGGCGCTATATCAATAAATGATGATGATAATAATAATAATAATGGATCCAGTAGACCAACCCACTATATATATACTTCTATATAACAGAGGAGGGGCAGATACAGAACTGGTTACATCTTCATGGCAATGGTATTAAAAAAAGGCTTCTGCACAAAGGTAACTTTTTATTCTGAATGATTACAAAGATGCGCTGGAAAACCACTGTGCAAAGACACAAGTCTACAAATGTCTTACATATTTCCAGGCATTTTGCTTATCCTGGTGTTTAATTTGAAATTACCGTAACCGTAATGTTTTAGTTTTTGCTGTTTCTCCTAAAGAAAACCCTATACATTATTTTGCCTAGGGCAATGTAGTCTATCTGTGTTTGTGTGATAATTGGATAAACCCAGAGGGTAGTGGGTTCAGCATTAAGTGTACAGAAGTCAATAACAGGAACATGTTCTCTATAAATAAAAATAAAGAGTGTTTTTTCTTCCAGGACTGCAGCTTGTTTCCTGCTCCATCTCCCTTCATCATGGCCTATTTGTATGAGCTGTGAGCTGGCATCTAACACAGTGACCGCACAACAGAGGAGCCATTCATATTGGCGTTTCGTGAGAGGCAAGGAGGAAGAGGAAGGAAATCTGACATAAATAAAAAAGGATTGTGTGCCTTACAGCCTACCAAATACAAAAAGGAAAAATCAGGTCTTATTTGTTTGAAAGCTGAAGCTACCATTACATCAAAATATTGATTCATTAAATGAGCATTATAAAACAGTATACCTCAGTCCGTCTCTATGTGCACATATAATAGGCTACACAGTAGCAGCAGATAGCCATACATTATTTAAAATAGATTTAACATTAGAATTTATAAAAAAATTTAATGAGGGAACTTCTTAACATTTTCCAGTTCGATTGATTTAAACCAATTGATTTTAAAATCAATGCCTGTCAACATGGTTCGATCGAAATTGACAAAAAAAATCGATCGAATATTATTTTGTTGTGCCTGACCAATTTTGGTTCGATTTAAATAATGAGCATACCTATACATCCCGTGGCAGACATTTTGGTGTGTTTATGATCGACATGCTTTCGATTGGACGATCCAACATCGATCACATATCAGTTTCTCCATATGGGGGTATTTCAGTTGCATAAATTTATGATCAAATCTGATATCGATCGTAGGGAAATTGAAAGGTGTATTGGGGTCTTAACATTGATCGGCAATAGCCATCCTTTTACATACCTGTTGATTGTCAGATGGTTGTTAATATTTTGCCAAAGCAATAAAAGTAAGGAGATCAGTTTAAAATTGCTCTCATGAAACCCAACCAGAAATTCCTGAGACGGAAAACAAGTATTTAAACCTTGCAGTGCAAGGCATGATGTTTCTTGGAGCCGGAGTTCAGCTTTAAGCTGTCTATACATATTTTATTTCAATGCTAAACAGTTTTGTTCAATGTCAAAAGTCTAGATTTTTGTTTTTGTAAGAAAGAGGCAAAACAGTGTTGTGTGTTTATTTCAATAAAATGTTTTTTCTTTATGAGTTTATTCCGTTTATGGGGATGGAATATGGCGTGGGGGCAGTCAACTAGGGGGACCATCCCACGACCTACAGGACACAACTTGTTTGGAAGATGGCCCATAACTTAATATGGTCTCATGTTGAGTGATGGTATGGGACCTGGGAGTGTAGCCTGAGGGGGGGGGGGCACACACACAAGAAATAAATGTTCTCTATGTGGAAGCAATGCTTTATCTACAGTGGTGTGACACATCCAATACAGAGATAAAACTAGGTCACTTCAATAAGCATACATAACTTTGGTTATTGGACAATCATGGGTATAACACAGCCAGGATGTTGGACCTCTACATAGAGATCACTGATTCCACACAGAGCAAGGTCCTTCTCCACAAACATGCTGTCAAACGACAAACCTTTTAACCAAGTCTGTTTTCTAAACTGTAAAGCCCCCCATAGACAGGCAGACTTCTCCATACAACTTTCATGAGACCTACCAACAACTATGTAGTATAGTGACCTCCCTGATAGAATACATAGTGATTGGAAGGTGTAGAAAGGTCCTTATATTACATGGTTTTGGTAGAAGGAAAGTTGGTTGTACAGAAGTTGCATGGAGGAGTCTGCCTGTCTATGGGGGGCTTAAGACCTTTTGATCTGATGCATCTGGAATGTATTTAGATTATTTAAGCTAAAAGTAAACTTGGTCTTAGGAGAGCTTTATATCCAATATGAATAGGATAGAACTAGGTCGATGAGTAGGATTGTGTGACTTCTAGTTTGGTAAGGAGAATGGCTTCAAATGTTTAAAATCACATTGATGCCATGTAAATTAGACCTCTTAGTAATTCAACAGGACTGTGTACACAATAGATATAGTTAATAGCTGGGCATAGACGGGATGATTTCCCGTCGACTGCCGAGCCGACCTAGCGGGCGTCATGACGTCATCACGCAGGGCAGCTAGTGCTGAGAATCGGTCGGGCACCCTTTGTGTGTCCCCATCCGAACTAATGGAATCTGATCTAAATTATCTGTCATGGACTGTGTACACAATAGATATATCACTATCACTGCGCGATCCGACATGACGCGATCCTACATGACGGCAGATTTTAGGTCAATATGACCAGTTAGCGCACCCGGAATCGGCCCATCTATGCCCAGCTTAGGTCTTGCACAAGATCTGTTATGTAGGTGGCAGATCATTTTTGGAAACCTTTGTCTAGAGTGTATGTTTTATGCTGCCTGAGTAAAAAAGTAGAAAAGTGAAGGCAGATAAAAAAAATGTGTTGTACACGCTTTTCTCTTTTCCTAAAGACTTTTTATTATTACGTTCCTGCAATCTCTTGATATGTTTTATCCTTTAGAACATTCACCTTTTTAGCCTCCTGACCATTTTGCATGGGGCGCTCTTTTTTAAAATGATTATTTTTTTGCATTGATTCCTTGCCCTCCCCCCTTCACATCCCTAGCACTATCGATGACATTAAAGTAGAGTCGCCTCAAAATGGAAATTTTCATCCAAAGTAATGTCCAGCAGACAGCAGAAATAGATTCCAGACAAATGTTGTAAAATGTTCTTCTCTAAACATTGGTGACTGTGCCCATTGTAGGAAGATTTTGTATTAACTCTTGTTCTATCTAATACCAGGGAAATTGACAATTAACTGGGGGTATTTACCAACACTCCCTATTCTGTCTGATACAAATCAAATGGAGCAGAAATGTCTTCAAATTGAGGGCACAGGTAGTGCTAAAGGTTAACCAAGGTTGTCACTCAAAAAAAAACTTTTGGTTGTAGGTGATTATTGTATGTCACTGAATGGTGCAAATTGATGAATAATGTGGATCCACTTAAACTGGTCCTATTTCTGTTCTTCTAGCTAAAGCATATATACAGGGAGTGCAGAATTATTAGGCAAGTGGTATTTTTGAGGAATAATTTTAT
>CM070039.1:44187544-44244713 GCA_036250615.1 Ptychadena robeensis
CCCCCCCCCCCCCCCCCCCCACCCTAATACCCTATTGCCATATTATTCTTCATAGAGAAATAAGACTTCCCTCGAAAAAAAGATGTAGGGCATCTTTAGGAGCAAAAATTTTTAAAAGACACTTTCTTATTTTCAGGGGAACAGGGTATCAGTATCAAGACCTCACCATGATTTGATGTCTATGTTGGGCCATGTTCTAGATACTTTAAATTTGGTAATTACCATTCCCATCGCATAGGAACATTGCTCCCTGACATTCATGTTGTTGATTTTTCCTTATTTAAAAAGAATTTAAAATATAAGTATATTGAATGTTGCACTTCTATGAGTTGGTATAAGTCAATGCTTTTGAAACAAGGCAATTGAGCATCTGATATGTTATGGAGTAAAGAATCTAATCTCTCTTGGAGTTGTATTTGTATAGTATAAAGCCCACCATAGACAGGCTGATTCCCGGCCATAGTTGCAGCCGACCAACCGGTGTGCTCGCTCCCGCCGATCACATAAAGGTTGGTCAGCCGCAACTATAAGGGAGCCCACCTTGAGTTTGTTAGAAAAAAGGCCGGCAGGTCGGATCGCGCATGGTTCTGTCCTGCTGGTTCTTTTTCTGCCCGATCCTGCTGCAGGCTGTTAACTCCGAGTTAATTGGCTACAGTCTGACAGGAATCGCGTGTGTTAGTGGAACACACTGGATTCCTGTCAGTTCTGTAGCCGACTCCTCACAGTGTGATGACGTCGGCCATAGATCGGGACATCTATGGCCGGCTTAAGGTTATATTTGCACTGTACACCAGCGGTTCAGGATATGCATTTGGCTGATGGGGTGTAAAAGAATAAGATGCATGGATTCGACCATTGTCCTGAAGTGAGGTTTTTCCCTTTACTTTGATGTGAATACCTTCTGTTTTAAGAAGACTTTACTGTGCTATATGCTGCTCTAGTGGAGAAGGATTCCTGTAATCCCTTCTCACCATAACCTTCTTCAATGTATAGTGATGGAATTAGTAGTTAGTTTAACAATCTCTGTGATCTCAGTTTGATGAGTGAAGGAAATTGTTAACAATACACCACTTTAGCCCATCAGGCACTTTGGACTTCAACGCAGATGTCTTTCCCACCCATCTACGCACAGCCCAATAGTTAGGGACAGCACATTCCAAATCTATCCACATAGCAACCCCTAGCAAGCCCCTGTGTCTACAGAGGGTGTGGTGGACCGTAGTAATTTGTTTTCAAAGGATGTCTGTAATGCAGTCGTCGTCTCTCTTTGGCCAGAACACAACATTCACCATGCATGTGCTGGTCCGCATTACGGGTTGACCGTTTCACTGCAGCCTCTGTTAGTTCAGATGTGACATAAGTCACATCCTCAATCAAACTGGAAATGACACTCCTTTGGAGGGAGGGAGAGTGAGCTGCTCTGTCTCAAGAGCAAATGAATCACAATTTCAGTCTGCTGTACAGCTGTGCACAACTTCATATCTTCTCTGCTCAGAGCAGCCGCTTAGGTAAGTAGACTTTTTAAATTATCAATAGTTAACCCCATAATAAAAAAAATATCAATAGGCTATAAGATCAAAGTGATACAATATTAATAAACTAATAATTATTAATGCTATAAAAATTTTGTTGTTATTAATAATGTATATTATTAAGCAGTGTAGAACTTTTTTTTTAATTTATTTGTACCTATTGCTGTAAAATGTATCTCCTTAGCTGTTTATTACAGCTAAGTTCACACAGCCTCTTGTGCACAGTATATAGATGGAGAGCAGAGTAAAGCCGGCCATACATGGTGATTGTGTATGTGCGATTGTTCTTGCATCTCCCTATTGCCAGCGGTCGCACAGCGATCGTTCGGGGAATCAATGTGCCCCACTTTGGGTGCTCGATCCCTGGCTCATTCTTTGGATGGGGATTGTGGATCCCCATTCAAGGTAATAGCGATCAAACAGGGATTTACCAACATGTCGGATCCCTGTTTAATCAGACAGCGTTCGATTGATCAAATGATTGACCAAATGATTGATTGACCAAATGATTGATCGATGAGAACGTGCACGGCGATCGATCATTTGGATATCGAATGCAAAATCAAGCCGTGTATGGGGACCTTTACACATAACTAAAGAGAATTTCTTTTCTTTATGAATAAATGTATTATCTGCACACAGACTGAAATATTATATCAGGAAACAAAGAGATTCTACATTTCTAAAGGACTTTAAATGAACTGTTTTATTACTGTAATTGTAACTGCACATGCTAGTATTAATCAATTGTATCTTTTGGTCAGTTGTACACTAAAGGCTTTTTCCTGAATATAGTCAGTATTTCATAAATAATATATGATTACATGATCAAGAAAACAATTTCTAATCATTAGTGGGGATCAGAGCTGTCAATGATTTCTGACAGAAAGAAGGCTCACACAGTGCTGGCTACAAGCTGGTATAAATGGAGCATAGAGA
Source organism: Ptychadena robeensis (assembly GCA_036250615.1). NCBI lineage: Eukaryota > Metazoa > Chordata > Amphibia > Anura > Ptychadenidae > Ptychadena > Ptychadena robeensis. The sequence goes on from CM070039.1 coordinate 44,190,016, forward strand.
AATGTTCTCTCAGTACCATACATCATTCAGGGGGAACATCTTCAGATCGCGTCAGGAAGAGTGTTATCATAAGCTTTTTAAATCTACTTGAGGCTATGTTCCCACTTAGGCGATTAATTAAGAACATAGCATTAGTCATATTTTCCAGGTCACTATTCTGTATTATCTGTTTATTTCAATGATCATAGTAAGATCAGAAAGCATACCTCCTCTAGGTTTGACATTAAGGATATTGGAATAGGAAGGTCAGCATAACAGCCAGACAGCATGCATGCATTGGAACACTAGTAGTGACAAGCTATTTCTTTCAGGAAAAGTTTGCCTTCTTACTTTTAACTGCCAAGAAGGAAAATTTGTCTCATGAGGACAAACACAAAACACATTTTTAGTAGAATGAAAATGTAACTGCTCTTCGTTATCTGTGTCTTTTTGTTATGATTGCAGCTATCCCCACCACCACCATTCCTATCACATTTCTAGTCCTGGTGTCTCTGGCACAAATAAGGAATATCTCTCCAATGGGGTCACAGACAAACACTGTAGCCAAGAAAACAAACTAATTTGAAAAGTTAAAAGGGTGCACTCCATCGCTAATCTGTGCTGCTCTGTCGGCCCCCACTCGGTAAGTGTGTGGGGGCCTTTAGGCGTAGTACAATTACGCAGTAAACCATAGTGGTAGCCAACATTACAACCGCATGATAAACGTATATTTGCCTCAATACAATGGACAGGCAAAACCTGTTCCACAACTGCTACTACAACACTCAATGAAGCCTATGAGTGCTTGTAAAAACTGATGCCTCACCTCTCCCGGCCAAATTGCACTTGTTACTGATGTGCCTAGGAGCAGCTAACCATGAGGTTGCCAACCGCACCTCTGAGATGAGTTTTCTGCATGGCACATACATAGGTTTCCCTTTAGGTAACATTCACATTAACTATTGTGGGGGATCAGCTCCAAATGGTTGCTCTCAAAAGCATTATTCCATGCAATTGAGATCTTTTAAGGCTCCTGCCCGTGTTTATTTGCACACAAATCAGTCCAAAGTAAAAGGTTACCCTCGCAGGGGTTAATTTTACTCCAAATAAAAAGTCCAGAAAAATGCCAAGCCTCCTGGCTTTGCACCGTCCAACATAAATAGGTGTCCTTCACTTGGCTACTCAGCAGCCACAGGCCTGGGCCCCACATTTTCTGTGTGCCCCCCTGTACTAACTGCTCCAGCAGCCCTGGGCCCCACACTCCTTGTGTGCCCCATCTTCAACTTCCATGAGGAGCCCTAACACACTGGTCTCTGCTACTTTTGTGGAGACACACCTGGCTCCACTCACCTGCAACCCAAGTGTTTAACCATTTAGTGGACCCTGGGGGAATAGAGGCCCACCCAATTCCATCCTCCATCCCAGAGTCCGGGAGCCCTCTAGGAAAAGAAACCAAAACAAAACAAAACACGTTCAGCAACCTATAGTTGCTGGGGAATAATCATTCCCGGACTCCTTCCAGGAACCACCCAACAGTCTAATTTCACAGGGACAGATGACCAATCTGTCACACTATTTGTTAATCCACTTCTTCCACTTTTGAACCTGCTGGATTAACAAATCCCTTAGCCAACAATGTATGGCACAACCATAGGCACGGGCTTGCTTGCCATTGAATGTCCAGTTGGATGGGACAGCAAGGCATTGTTCTTCAAACATGAAGATGAATGGGGGTTATGGTGTATGAGACACAGACTGTCAAAACTAAAACAAAACACATTCAGCAACCTATAGTTGCTGGGGAATAATCATTCCCGGACTCCTTCCAGGAACCACCCAACAGTCTAATTTCACAGGGACAGATGACCAATCTGTCACACTATTTGTTAACCCACTTCTTCCACTTTTGAACCTGCTGGCATTAGCGGTTCCAATACACTTTATTGGAACCCCTAACACCTGTATTGGGACCTAAAACTTCAAACAGCTAACACAGTGCATCCTGTAATGCATACACATAACGCGTATAGCATATAACATGTGCAATACCAGCACTACAATATAGCCCATACGCTGGATTGTTGTGAGATACATTCTAATACAAAAGGTCCTTATCACTGAAGTTTTCACTGCAGATTACCCAACCATGCTTTTAAATATACATCTCCACATTCTTTCATCCTGGCTCACACAACTTCACACATGCTTAGAATACTTAAAAGTTTCAGATTTCCTTAAAGCGTTATGTAAACAAAATGTGCAATGACATCATTATGAACCTTGTATTTTATACCCAGCCATCTTGATAATAGTAATCTCTGGCTCTAATTAGATGTTTGTGCAGACATCATGACCCCGTGACCTGTTACTTTCAAAATGAAGAGTTTTTACATTTTTACTAAAGTGGTACACAGTGCGAGAAAGAGAAGCAGACAACTATAAGCTACTAAATTGAGATTTTAGTTCACTGAAATAAAAACTGTTTTGAACTTCCTGAGTTCTCATCCTGAGTCCAGCTTAGGCTGCAAAAACTTGCCAAAAACTTTTGCTCAATATTGTTGTTTTGTTCACTTAGCCCTGAGGAAGGGAGCTGAGCCCCCGAAATGTGTTGGCTAATTCTATAATTCGAATCTACATATTAACCTCCTGGACATATTGCCCTTGTTACCTCTGGGTGAGTTTCTCAGCTGATATAACTCCCCCCGAGATAAATACACTAAAATTCACCTGCCTGTAGAATTCCCTCGGCGATTCTGAGCATGCCAGCCCCGATGACATCACATATGACACTGGAGGGGTGGGGGGTAGGTGGCTCCATTGACCTCCATGTAATGTTGATGCCCTGTGGTGCATTCTTTAAGAAAGCGTGCCACTTGCGCAATGCGCAGGAGGAGGATAAAACTTTGGACTGGACTTTTAAAGCTCCGCAGCTTGACGCTTAAGAGTTTCAGCAAGGACCTTAGCCTAAAAGCATGCTCAGCTGGACCTAGGTCCCTTGCCTCTCCTACTCTTTCCACTCTAGGAAGATCCCGGATGAGGACGAATTAGCGGGGGGCGGCTAACAGGTGAGTTCCTATGCCCAAGGGGGGCCACTGAAAAACTCCCAAAGGGAGCTAGGCTATAAGGTATTCTTTGACTCCATAGTTGCGTCGATGATGACAATGGATTTGATTATGCTGTGTTTATTTAACATAAAGCACAGATTTTTTAGTTTTTTTCCAATAACTTTATTGAAGAAAATATTTTTACAAGCAGTACATTAATAAGCATGTAACACATTGTACAAGGGAATAATGGGGAAAGGGGAGTGGTATTGAACAAACCATAATGGACAATAAGGAAAGCACTGATTTAATTCATGTAATTAATGTAATGCAAAAGTTGTGTGTTAAGTTGTGCTTAAGAAAAATTGTCAAGGTATTTGTTTACTGTACAATATACCAATCCTCAAACCTAGTCAAGAAAACAAGCAGCTGTTCTTTGCGATTTACACACAACATTATATCAGCATATTTAGTCTTTTGTATATTACAAATAATGAAGGACAAATTGTTGCTAAAGCAGCATTTTGTTAATCACCTGTCCTTTATGATTTGCAACAGCTCTAAATAGTAAAGTGAACAACGAAACATAATTAAAAGAGTATACCATATAAAAAAGAAATAACTGTGGTCACTGCATTACTATAGATGAAGATTGTATTAGTAGTTTCTTCTGTCTTGTTGGTCCTGACTTGATATGGCTTAGATGTTTCCTGTTATGTTTCCATTGACTGGGAAAAGTATGCACCACTCTTGTTGCAGAAGAACTAACATAATACACAAAGCCTGGTATTTGTATCCCTTGTTTTGCATCCTTATCTATGGCATCCAGTAGTCTTTGTGTCTACATCCACCTCCTATACACAGTTATGATATCTCCAAGCATCTACCAATTTCCAATAATTTTTTAAGGAGTAGAGCACTTTTATTTCCTTATTCCATAGCAATCAACATGTCTGGATTCACAGATCCCAGTAGCATTAACAAATCCCTTAGCCAACAATGTATGGCACAACCATAGGCATGGGCTTGCTTGCCATTGAATGTCCAGTTGGATGGGACAGCAAGGCATTATTCTTCAAACATGAAGATGAATGGGGGTTATGGTGTATGAGACACAGACTGTCAAAATACATCATATAACCATGTATTGGCTAATAGTGAGGGCGCGAACCCGGAATTTGATGTTCGCGAACGGCGAACGCGAACTTCGCAACAGTTCGCGAACGCCCCCCCCCCCCTAACCCCCCCCCCCCCGGCGGAACGGCGAAGTCGCATTGACTTCAATTGGCAGCCGAATTTTAAAAAACAAAGGCCCTTCTCTGGCCACCACTAGTGTTTGGGAACTTTGTGTTCAAGGGGTTTCTAACACCCTGTCCATGCCATGCACAGAGGGACCTCCTGCAAAACTCCCCCCACCCCTACATTTTTTTTTCCCCACTAATCCGCCCAAGGATTTCTTACACTGATGTCATGGATTTGAGCTGAGAGCACTAAACCATGGTTGGTAATTCCTTGTGAATTCCACCTTAAACAACCAGTGAAGATCTTCTTTCCCTGTTGCCTTACAGCTTAAAATATGAATTTTAATTTTATGAGGACCTGTGCAGATGGACAGTGTGGAGGACCACTGGGGAGATTGTCAGTATGCCGACCCTGGGGGATATTGTCAGTGTGGAGGACCCTGGTGAGATGGACAGTGTGGAGGACACTGGGGAAGATTGTCAGTATGGGGCACTGGGGAGATGGTCAGTGTGGGGACACGGGGGAGATGGTCAGTTTGGAGGACACTGGTGGTGATGGTCAGTATGGCAGACACTGGTGGTGATGGTCAATATGGCAGACACTGGTGGTGATGGTCAGTGTGGAGGACACTGGTGGTGATGGTCAGTTGGCAGACACTGGTGGTTATGGTCAGTATGGAAGGACACTGGTGGTGATGGTCAGTATGGAGGACCACTGGTGGTGATGGTCAGTTATGGCAGACACTGTGGTGATGGTCAGTGGGAGGACACTGGTGGGATGGTCAGTGTGGCGCACATGGTGTGATGGTCAGTTTGGAGGACACTGGTGGTGATGGCCAGTATGGAGGACACTGGTGGTGATGGTCAGTTTGGAGGACACTGGTGGTGATGGCCAGTATGGCGGACCCTGGTGGTGATGGTCAGTTTGGAGGACACTGGTGGTGATGGGTCAGTATGGCAGACACTGGTGGTGATGTCGTGTGGAGGACTGGTGTGATGGTCAGTGAGGACACTGGTGGTTGATGGTCAGTATTGGGACACTGGTGGTGAAGGGCAGATGGCAGACAATGGTGGTGATGGTCAGTGTGGAGGACACTGGTGGGGATGGTCAGTGTTGCAGACACATGGTTGGTGATGGTCATGTTGGAGGACACTGGTGGTGATGTGCCAGTATGGAGGACACTGGTGGTGCATGGTCAGTTTGCGAGGAAACTGGTGGTGATGGCCAGTATGGCGGACACTGGTGGTGATGGTCAGTTGGGGACCTGGTGTTGATGCGTATGAGACACTGGTGGTGATGGTCAGTGTGGAGGTCACTGGTGGTGATGGTCGTTATGGAGGACACTGGTGTGATGGCCATGTGGAGGACACTGGTGGTGTGGTCAGTTGACAGACACTGGTGGTGATGGTCAGTATGGCAGGCACTGGTGGTGATGGTCCTTTGGAGGACTGGTGGTGATGGTCAGTATGCAGACACTGGTGTGTTGATGGTCAGTATGGCAGACACTGTGTGATGGTCAGTGTGGAGACACTGGTGTGATGTCAGTGTGGCAGACCACTGGTGGTGATGGTCAGTATGGCAGGACACTGGTGGTGAGTGGCATGGTCGATGTGTTGGAGGACACTGGTGGTGATGGGTCAGTATGGCAGACATGGTGGTTGATGTCAGTATGGCAGACACTGGTGGTGATGGTCAGTGTGGAGGACACTGGTGGTGATGGTCAGTGATGGCAGACACAGACAATGGTGGTGATGGTCAGTTGGAGGACATGGTGGTGATGGCAGTATGGCAGGACACTGGTGGTGATGGTCAGTTGGAGGACATGGTGGTGATGGTCAGTATGGCGAGACATGGTGGTGATGGTCAGTTGGAGGACCTGGTGGTGATGGTCAGTGTGTCAGTCGAGGACACTGTGGTGTTATGGTCAGTATGGGCGACACTGGTGGGATGGCGTATGGAGACCTGGTGGTGATGGTCAGTTTGGAGGACACTGGTGGGGGGATGGTCAGTTATGGCAGGACACTGGTGGTGATGGTCAGTATGGGCGAGACACTGGTGGGATGGTCCGTATGGAGGACACTGGTGGTGATGGTCAGTTTGGCAGACAATGGTGGGATGGTCAGTTTGGAGGACACTGGTGGTGATGGTCAGTATGGAGGACGATGGTGGTGATGGTCAGTTTGGAGGACACTGGTGGTGATGGTCAGTATGGCAGACACTGGTGGTGATGGTCAGGTGGCGGACATGGTGGTGATGGTCAGTGTGGAGGTGACATGGTGGTGATCGGTCAGTATCAGGCAGACATGGTGGTGATGGTCAGTTGGAGAAGGACCACTGGTGGTGATGGTCAGTATGGCAGACACTGGTGGTGATGGTCAGTATGGAGGACATGGTGGTGATGGGTCAGGGTGCGACACTGTGAGTGTATGATCAGTTGGAGGACACTGGTGGTGATGGCAGTTATGGAGGAACACTGGTGGTGATGGTCAGTTTGGGACTCTGGGGGAGATGGATATTCCCCATGTATGGATTGTGTGGCACTGGGATATTCAGTGACGACCTGCAGATGTCCCACTGAACATTCTCCCTAGCTACCCATGGTTTCCCCCTTGTCCCCCCTCAGCTCCAGCAGTCATTGTCCTCTTCCGTTCTATACTCTCTCTCTTCCCCCCTTCTTCAGCAGCATGTGACATGACGTCCCTCGACTGCTATGTTATGGGGGTGCTGGATGGTCCTGTGATTTCCTGGTGGGCGCCTGGGGGGTGCTGATTGGCTGGATCCCTACGTCTGCTCTGTACTTCTTCGGTTGGTCCACCTCATTCCTCAAGTTTCACCAATGTTTTACTAAGCTAGGCGGCGCCGGTCCAACTCGTCCCATATGGTTCGCATGGGGCGAACGCGAACATGCGATGTTCGCCGCGAATAGTTCGCCGGCGAACAGTTGTTCGGTCCATCACTATTGGCTAACCCAATATTAACATTCAAGAATGAATAGCTTTCTCTCTTAGCCAATGTTGGTTGTACACAATGAGTTTGATCGTACTTCTTAACTAAAAAAAATATAAAGTCACAATTTTAATAAGGAACTAAATAACATGTTTTTAGACAAATTACATTTGCTAATATGTGAATTTAGTTTCCAAAAATTGGCAAACAGACACTACACAATTAGACAAGTGTTGTATGAGCCATGCAAGCTGGATGTTATGCAAGGCTATGGACAGAACAAAGCAATGTAAGCAAAAGCTTTTCCTGTGGCAGTTATACTTTAATTATATGTGAAAACTTTTCAGATTTTAGCCAGTGAAAGGTTGATTTAAGCATCATCTGAAACAGGAGGTTAGGCTATGAGTAAACATTCAAAAGGTACAAAAATACATGCCCTCCGTCTATACCAACATGCCGCTATGTTCCAACTAAAACTGCCTCATATATTTATTGTCCAAGGATAAAGAAAAAAATCACTTTTTACTGGATACACTTCTACGGTATAGAAATATTGGTTGTGAAATAACAAGGACTGTAGTGTTTTTTGGAAACGATATTTATCAATGTGTTCTTTCTTTCTTCTTTCTTCCAGTGTCCATGTAGAGTAAAAAATAAATTCTGTCTTGTTTGGATAACATTAAAGTAAAAATCCAGTTCAAAATGTTATTAACCTGTTAGAGTGGTTTCCCAACCAGACCCTCAGAGGAAGGCGGGCCCTCAGAGTCCTTCTTCTACAATGCAGTTCTATAAGTACTAAGTTGTGGGGGATTCTATCATTTCCAAGAATGGTCAAAGGAGACACACTCACAAGGAGCCCAGGACTGGTCTAATAGAGAAGGAGCTGCTGAGGGAGTACAGGTTCACATCCTCTTCTCCTGAAGCATATAGCGCTAACTGAGCAGTTAACCCTTGCAGTAAGGTAAGGTACCCACTGCTAGATTTAATAACTTTATTTCACCTGTAAAGCACACTATTGGTTTATGAAATAAAACCCCTTTCATTTGCTGATTTGCATTGATTGCATTTGGGGGTAAAATACAGAATATATTTCCTGCATTATGTAAACAGATTAACCCTTTTCATTCCAATTTTCTGCCAAACGTTGTTCCTTTATTTTAAGGAATGAAAGAGGTTGATGGATATATAGCTTCCATACTATGCACTTCTATATGTTGAACATATATCGTGGCTAAACCAGAAATAATTGTTGGATGAAGTCAGACATAAAATTGGAAAGGGTTAAGCTGAGGAACAGGACAGAGAAAATTTACAGTAATTGATTTTTTAAATTGCTCTTTAATTCCTGTCTTTTGGAAAATAAATCTCAACAATGTCATTGGAAATGTCTTTGATAATTGTCATCAAAGCATTTGAACATTTACTCACTTCCCATTCTGGAGAAAACTGAACAACATTGGATCTCCCATGAATATTTTTTACCTGTGGAGACAACTGGACAAATATAGCAGAAGAATCTCACATGTGTGCACACAGACAAGAATAAGACCATTAACTACTCTATACCATTAACTACTCTATAACCTTAATACTCTATTAACCTGAATTTGCTGAGCTTTATAACAAATAGAGTTTATACGATGACATGAATAACACCCTGTTGGCATGCTACAATATTGTCTACCAATGCTTCAGTTTGGCAGTTTAGATTTTAATGATAGGACTTCTTCAAAACTTGTAGGACTTCTTCAATAACCATTTTTTCTTGAAATAAGAAAATAACTGTTCTGACATAAAAGCCTTATTGATTTTATTTTATTAATGTTTTTTTTCCTTGCAAGAAGTACAAAATCAAGAGGTTAAGTCAACAAAGAAGCAGACTTTTTATATACTTTAACACTATTGTGACTTCACTTTTCCAGTCTAAGTCTGATTAACAGACCACCACCAACAGTCTTGAAAACTGACCCATGTTTCCTTACTGACATTTCCTTACTGTAAACAATGTCTCTTTTTATACTCCTTCCTTTGGCCAACAAGCAATGTAAACAATCCATCATGGCCATAGGCTATTATAAGGCATATACTGCAGTGATATGTTTTTTTCCAAGCATAGGACACAGTTGAGGACTGTGGTTAGGAAAGTTGGCAGGAATGGTCAGAGTAAAAATATTATCTACTAAATATAAATTGTGTCCCTGGTAGTGCAGACAGTAAAACACAGTGTAACCATCCTACTGTTTGGTTTGTCCTTGATGTGTTATGTACATAGTACTTGACTCATATTGTTATGTTTTTGTTACATTCTCATTTCTTAAAGCTTGTACCGCAAATTACATACTACACTAGAGATTATATTTCAAGGCTACATTATCAGTGTTTTTATTATGCACCTAAACCGACATTAAAAAGCACCCAAACTGAATAAATTAAATGTTCAAATGCAGCTGACCAAGAGACCCTGTTACTAACTTCAGCAGAGCCAGCTCGTCCAACCATCTGCTTGCCTCCCTATATAACCTTTTATTTAGCTGGTGGCATGAGTAGTATAGGGAAATAATTGTAGAGTGTAAATAGCATGAAAAAATAATAATACATACTGTATATAATAGAATAAGTTTTATACGAAAACCCCCAGCATGTCAAATCAACAACTTCTTGTGTCTCCAAGAGTAAAAACTACAGGGCTCGGTTAATGGGGCATTTAATGAAACACACTATAAAGTGGTACTTAGTGCCCTCTCAATTGGCCCAAATGAATTCCATAGTATCCACACACTGCTTCATGGGCTGTACGCTCAACAGGAGATTATATCATATTTGGTGTGATTGTCCCAGAATGAGGAGATTCTGGACCGCAATACACCAGTTAATATGCTCAGTTTTGGGTAGAAGCATATACAAAGACCCTTGTTAAGGCCTAAAGGCCCCCATACACGGGTCGGATTCCGGCCGGATTCCGGGCCGATCGATTCCGGGCGCGTGCACGCGAAACGATCGTGCCGGAATCGCATGCAGCCCACCTTGTCCAATCGATCAGGTCCGATCGTTCAGGGGCCCAGAATCGGATCCGACAGAGAACCAACATGTTGGTCTTTTTGATCCGATTCTGCACACATCAGGGGGAGTTGCCATTTGTGAGGTGGACAATCGGACACGGAATCGTCCCGGAATCCGTTGGACAAGGTGGTATGCAGCGATCGGATACTCTTAATTGGCCGATCGATCACACCTGCGATTCCCGGCAGAATCGCCAGAATCGATCGGATAGGTGATCGAGCGGCCATGGAATCCGAACGTGTATGGCTAGCTTTACCCTGAAACCAGTTGACTGTATGTTTGTCCAATTAAAACAGCTGACTTTCATTTTTACAGCAGCCTAACTGGTAGTTTCTAAAGCATGGTCAGTAAAGCAGGGGACACGTATAAATATGGGCCAGATCAATGGCCTCTTCAAGCGCTGTGTGCACTCATGGCCATCTATCTGGCCCATATGTAATACGGCCATCCCTGTTTTTGAGCGGGACAAATCAATCCCGCTTGAAAACAGGGATATCGGACATGACTGTAAACCACGGTCAAAGTCCATTGCTTTGCATGGAGACTGCGGGATCTCCATGCAAAGCATCGTCAGAACTGGAAACACAGCAGTGCTGCATCCCCAGCTCCTTTGATATCGGGCAGCAGCGCGATGGCGTCATTGTGCTGCTGCCAGGAACCTCGAAAGGCTCCTGTATTGAGCCGTGTGTTCCCAGCTTTACTTCCATGGTCAATCAGGTGAAGGTCAAAGTTTCTTGGTTCTCCACCAACGAGAAGATGAATGCACAACTCAATGATTTTATCTAACTGGCAGTGATGTTCTTGTTTGCCTTGTCTGGGTTGCCCATTCCAGGATACCTATCCCCACCTTTCTCCCCTATTTTTTCAGTCCCTCTTTCTTTCACTCCTTCTTTTTTTCTTGCTTGCTTTCTTTGGGTTCCCCTGTTTCTTAAAGGGGACCCGCAATTGAATAATCTTAATTTTTGGATCCACTTCCATTTCTCAGGGTTCCTTGTTGTAACTATTTCATAGTGTTGCTTAGTGCACTCATAAGTCTGCCCTAGTTTTTTAGGAAAGTGGTTTGTTTTTGTTGTTTTGTTTAATGTGTTTGAAATATATTTAATGATTTTATTTCTTACCATATAAGATCTATTTTTTTAAATAAGAAACACCAAACAACTTGTTCTGACGAATAGTGTTATAGGTATAAATAATATCCCCTCTAGGTAAACTATAAACATTACAAACATGTTGGTATAATTTATTGCAGATGCATACCAGCTCTGCCTTGGTAGATATAAAAGCTCACCTTCAGGCTGATATATTTCCTCTGTTTATAGTAAAAGTTTCCATTCCCTTTTATTGCCAGAAATTGTGCTGCATCCTTTTTTTTGTTTTCAACATTCCCTTGATCTTCGTTGGTAATCTTAGTTAGCTTATTCGTTCTGAGCTGCTTGACGCCCACAGCCACCAAACCCCTTTTTCTTTTGATGTGGATGTAATAACCACACCCCACACCCTAAGCAGTCCATGGGGAGATGTCATGATACTGAGGATACCACACCAACAAACCGCTCATTCATCTGGCCCTTGCTGCTTCTCATCATTGGGGAACATGCTGTCCCAGAGTAGCGGCATACATTGGCGATGTACTGTGTGCACAAAAGAGTTCCATTCCCAGCCAATTCTGGATGTGGGAGAACAAAAATCTAAGCACACCTAAGAAACAATGGCATTCCATGTGCCATTTTGTATGGCATGGGACTCAATAGTAGAAAATGCCAATTAGAGTTTCCCTGCATTAATGTCGCACTAGAAAAAGGAAGAGAAGTGTACTCACTATGCTGACTGATCTCCTGTCATTGATTTCTATATAAAGTGGATCCTCAAGTTACAACTGGTCTGACATACGAACAACTTAAGCTGGGCATAGACGTTCCCATTCCTCCACGATCCGACCTCTGATCCGATGCCGTGCAAGCTCCCGCATCCCTTAGGGTTCGGGTCGTGCAGCAATTGGATGCAGCAACTAACGAGGATTGGGCCGTCCTGTCGGATCGCACAGTTATACGATTTTAATTTTAACCCGATCCCATTCGTTTGGCTGAGGACGGCTGCCATCAGCCAAAGTATGAGCTGCACATTCTCTGCCCGGCACTAGTGGGTGGGCGTGATGACGTCATCCTAGTGCAGAGATTTGGGTAAGGAATAGACGGTTAATAGTACCGTCTATTCCCAGCTTTAGACTGCAACTAACATTTTAATAAAAATTTACTCCCAAAGTCTTGAGTTACAATTAAAATTCCAGTCGAGGACAAAATGACGCTTGCGCGACTGGAAACAAAGATGTCAAGAAAGTGTGAATGATCTCACTAATACGTAGAGCATGTCAATATCAACAACCTTGACCATATTACAAAGAAGACTACAGAATCTTCATAGAAGAGATAGGACACCTGCAGATTCCTGATGTTCTTATGGAAGGAGACTCCCCTTCCAAACAATAACCACCCTTCATTTCATCATCTCCTCCTTAAAGCTAAATATGTTAACTTGAATGGTGATTACAAATGTTGGTTTCTGGTTGGCTAGGCACATTTTAACATTTTGGTTAGAACAACAGGAAATTATAGGTGTTTCTGCTAAATGACACATAATATATAATGCTTTTTATTAAAATTGGAAACAAATTGAGTTCACAAGTCATGGGTCCACTGTGGTTTTTGTAAAGATTGACAGTAGGGAGGTCCATGGGGAATCCCATCTTCTCTAATGAGAAGTCTTCTATGAAGCATGTTGAATCATAGTGTCATAGTAGGGAACCATGTATCTCTGGGTGATGTTTTTCAGCATAAAGCATATGAAACAATAAGGGCCCCCATACACCTTTAGATTTCTCGGTCAGATTTCCTTTAGATCTCCTTTTGTTATACCAAGTCCATGTAATATGAAGGACTTTCTAAACAATCAGGTCTACCTGTGTTCAATCGCAGAGGACCCTGTACTACATAGTTGTTAGTAGATCTAAAGGATATCTGACAGAGAGAGGTGTATGGCCAGCTGAGTTGCGGACTGCTTGTATCCTCAGACTCTGTGGACATTTCTGAGAAAATCATTTAGCCAAGTTCAAGAGGATGAGAATTCTAGGAAATTCTACCAACTGTGTGTAGTTTATTGGTGCAAAAGACAAAATATTTGCATTTCTGATTTGCTCTGATGGTTTTGTTTTGACTGCATTCATATTGCCAAATTGCTTGTGCAGCAGTAACTTTTTAGAGAAACTAAAGTTCACTCTTTCTTTCCACTTGTAATACTTCCTTAGTATCTGTATATATGTATACAATAATGACACTCATGTGTCAGTGCCAAGAAGAGCAAGTCCAAGCCAAATCTAGGTATTCTTATAGTGCAGAATTTTCCAAACCTGCATAAAAGCCAGTGATGTACCTCAAGCAACATGATGTCTAAATGCAGGAGTCATAAATATGGTCTTTCATCAGTAATATTCAGTTCTGAGATGTTGACTAGGTGACCTTGACTACAGTCATAGTTTTCTTGCCAACAGATAAGGCTTCCCCCTTTCCTGAATGCCCTGCCAGACAAAAACCTAGTAACCTAGTGTGGGAACTGGATTTTCCCATCAGTACAAAATAGAAAAACTGATTTATGAATTAAGTCTATTGTCAGAAGAGACAAGGGGAGTCATCAAGTCCATTGCCATTTCCCACTCTCTGCATGAGCAGTAAATTGCTTATCTGTCTCTTGGCAGGTGTATCCATGAATATTACTTTGGAAACGCGGAGAGAATTTCACCTGACCTTTTAGAAACTGCTCTGTTCTGACCCCTGATCCTAACTGTAGGGTGATGGAGCATTGTTACCCAACATACTGTATATAAAACTGTTATCAGTTCTATGAAATGTACGTCATTCAGACATATCCTGTCCGGATAAAAGTTTTGAAAATCCAGAATTTAGGTGTTATATTGCAAAGCCTTCTTTAGCCCTAGTAAAAATTTGACTGCCTTTCCTTCCCTTGATAATGTTTGACTTGTGTGTTTTTTCAAAGCTTGGCCTCAATCCATCATTTTGTAAAAAGCACTGGCTTTATTAGTGGGAGTTCTTCAGCTTTTGACTGATACAAAATCTGTGAATGGGGGCATTCTTTCTCGGCAGGATTGGGAAGACAGCCTTTTCATAGGACTCTGGCACGCTAGGTCTTCTGTTTATTTTTGTATGTTAGAAATACTCATTCATGTCCCAGCAAAAAATAACTATTTGTTTTTTTAAAGAATGACATTTCTGTGAACAAACAAACATGGTTTTAAATAACACAGGATTGGAGAATTTCTGTATGTGGCCAAATGTTTCTAAGCCTAAATCAGAATTTATGGTTGAAGATGAATCAGATAATGGAACACTGCCAACTGGCTGCAGAGTACATGGATACAAAACTAATTTAAAGGGGTGTTGTTGTACTTCATGTTTCTCATGGCACCCTTTACTGCCACCTGGACCCAATATATACCCGATCCCATTGTTCAGCTTCTCATAACTACCAACAACCACCTATTTCCAGTGATTAAGTCATTTTGTACAATGTTCATTGAAGGAAACTGAAGAGTTCCAGGGTTAAAGATGAAGGTTATATTATTGTCCCCCTTCTCTTCCATACCCTATATAAAATGGTTTAGTGCTATATTTAGTCTAGGAGGACTATCAAATACAAAATTATTATTTTATAGTCAGCACCTGAAACTTCCTTCCATTAAGTAACTCTTGCATGCATGCATCACTAGGATTCTGAAGTCTGCATTATGGGGCCAGAAAAGAGCAACAAATATTATTATAACTATTACAATTACAACTATAGCCTTCCTATAAATTGGGGGTGTCCATGAAATTTGGCTAACAAGCATTTTGTTTTGAGGCACTTAAAGATACCCTGAACATCAGGTTGTGTTTATTGGTGTGAATTGGTCTGTGAAGCTTTTCATTCATCCAGGTCATTGTATCTCTGTAGTGTTTAATTTAAATCAACTGGACTAGCTGTGTTTATTTCTTCAAGAGCATGAATGGCATTCTAGCGAAACATCTGTAAATGCTGGTTACTCGAGAAGCTACTGCTGATGGCTTCTTTAACCCCCCTTGCGTTCCTGACGGCACCATCTAGTCCAGCACTGACCTGTTAGTACTGCACTGAATGAGATGGGGCCGTCCGGGAGATCAGAGCCATTCATCACCATTCTGCACTGTCCCAGTGGCACCGATCTTCTGAACTAGCTTCTGCACTGAATCGGGCCGCGGTGGAAGATTCAAAAGTAAATCGCACAAAAACTGTTTTCTGTGGAGAAAACTGTTTTCAGTGTGATTCGCCAGATGTGCCCCTTTGAAGTTAACCCTCTCTCCCCTGGTGGGATGTCACCAAGTTCATCACACCAGGGTAGAGTGGGTGCCAAAGGGAATTGTACTGGATACAGTGAGAACTGTATCCAATACAATTAAAAGTAAAAAAAAAAATAATTTCCAATTGAATTAAAATTTTATTATAAACAAAACATAAATATGAATGCATACTATTTTGAAATCTATCATACAAAACAAGTATTTTAGAGATCGTATCATTCAAATGATAACCTTTATTCATTTTTTTATTTAAATTGTTTTTTTAAATCTTTTTTTACATAATTGTGTTTCAAACATTATTATATTCAGGATGTCTATTAGACCCTTGTACGGACATATTTTGGGAAGTTACAACATAAAGAAAATTCCATTTAACTCTATGGTATAAAAATCAGGACCTCACTAGACCGCTAGGTAGGTTAGATTGTGCCAAGCTGGGTGCTGTTAGGAGAGGCATCCTAATGCCAGGCATACACGCGGCGACCATCGCCGACATCTTCCCCGATTTCTTCCGGGATTGTAAACGTGATGACGTCATCACGTTTACAATCCCATTGCATTCTGGGGCCCCTTCAGTCGGCTGGGCACCCTTTGTGTGCCGGCCATAAGCTACAATGAAGCAGCCGCTTCATTGTAGCTTATGGCATCGGCTCCCATCAGCTCAGATTTTCCGACATGTCGGATCTCTGGCCAGCCGAGAAGTGGGGCGACAGGGATCTGTCGCCCCATGTGGGGACATGCCGATAAACGGCCGGATTTTAACGCCCGTCGGTCAGATTAAAATCCGGCCGTTTATCGGCATGTGTATGGCCAGCATAAGTCACAAAACACAATAAACAAACCACAGATGCTGGGGATGTGCGGGACATAAGCTCTTACTGGAAGTGTAACTGCATCTCACTCTAGGTTCAGACAATGGTGACAGTTTTTAATCCATAATTGTAGTGTTGTTAATAATAGGAGGTGGTTGTGA
This sequence comes from Ptychadena robeensis, assembly GCA_036250615.1. NCBI lineage: Eukaryota > Metazoa > Chordata > Amphibia > Anura > Ptychadenidae > Ptychadena > Ptychadena robeensis. Next base: position 44,206,644 of record CM070039.1, read on the forward strand.
AGGCTTTTCCTGTTTAACTGCTAAAGATAAGGCAGCTAATTCAAATGATTTGGGTGTCTTCCTTTAGCATACTACATGAAGCAAGGAAGCACTTGCATAAATATAAACTTAAAAAAGCAGTAATGGGAAAAGTTGTTGCATTCTCTATTCCAAACTATACCACTTCACATACCCTAGATTGCTTTTAACAATCTTTTTTGTCCTCTGCCCTATGCATTACTTAATAACATTGTTTTATTCTCTATGATTTGCCATTCATTCATTCATTTAGATTAGTGATCACTAGAGATAGATGACGTGATACAGACAATATATGGTTTACAAAAGGCTCCCTCCATACTATTAGATGGAAATAAAATATTGAATATACTGTATGTCTAAGACTATGAAGGGTCACTTTAAGTATTTTGTACTGTAACATGCACATTGATCAATCATCCATAGCGAGGACTTAAACTTGATATGCTACTTTAGCTGTGTTTGGGTGTTGTACTTAAATGTTTTCTATGTAATTAGGCAGAAGGGAGTTTCATAACCATCTCAGACTTTTGCTTTCTCAGTGACTACACCCTCAGTGTGCTCAGTGCCCGCTTACATTTGGTAAGTTTTATTTTTACAGACTGAATGACCTCACTTATAAATATATAGAAATAGTTTTGCTGTGGGATGTTATGAGATGCAGTTAAGAATTTTGGAGAATTGAACCCTGTCACTGCTACACTTAGTATAAACCTCGCTTTTTTAGTGTGTAAAGTGTCAACATTTGCCATATATACCATATGTGTGTTCTTTAGTCAGCAGGGTCACATCTTATATTGAGCGTAGTCAGCATTCTGTAGACACTTCATGGGAGTAAGTTCCCAGATTCCAAGTTCATACATTTTTTATTTGCTGAGATATTAGGCTTATTTACTGTTTTATTAGTTATTTTCATCTTGTTAGTAATCTTTGGTAGTGTATTAAAATCTTTTCAGCATAATTGTACAGATGACAGTATTTTCCAGACCATAAGAGGCACTTTTTCACCCCAAAATTGGGGGGAAAAAGTGCCTGCGTCTTATGGTCCGGATGTGCGAACCCCACGGCCACTCGGCCGCCTGTGGTTGCACTTTGGCTTCCCGCCAGCTCTCCTGGCACGGAGATTAGCCGGGGAGCTGGAGGAGCTGTCAAATGTGAGATGCCGGTGTTCTGAGATATTTTCCTAGCTGAAATATTTTCCTATTCTTACAACTGCGCATGTGCAGATAGCCCGAGTTTTGGTGTTTTCATGCTTATTCTTCTGATTTTGGGTGTCAAGGTTAGGGTTAAGGGGTTCTGAGGGTTAAGGTTAGGGGATTGGGGAGGTTAGTTTAATTTTAACCCCCCAACCCCTAAACTTGACACCCAAAAATCGCAAGAATAACCCTGAAAACACCAAAACTCTGGCTATTTGCACATGCACAGTTGTAAGAATAGGAAAATATTTCAAGGTAGGAAAACATCTCAGAACACTGGCCCGTGTCCGGCTTTCCCATCTGAACTGTGTAATTGCCTATGCCAGAAGAGCACAGAGGGCTACTTCCATAGGCAATGAAGAGAGGCATAGATGAACTGGCATCTATATCTCCTGGGAACTGCAATCACTCTGCAGCTCCCACGGACACAGAAACAGCTGATCAGCAGAGTAGAGCAGAGGAGAGGGAGAAGCTGTTGGCCCCCCTTCCTCCTGCCGCTCAGTGTTGAGAATGACGCTGTGCTGAGAGTGTACTGCTGCTAGTGACACCTACTGGCTGAATTGAATATTGCATTCATTGTATTAACCCAATTGATGTGAAAACTTATTAAATCTTTTTTCTGGTTTTCCTGCCCTAAAAACTGGGTGTGTCTTATGGTCCGGTGCGTCTTATAGTCCGAAAAATACGGTACCTCAAATGCAGGTTTGTGGACATGTGGACAAGTCTTTATGTGAGTCTCTACCTCTAAGCACTGCCCCTTCTCCTGAGTAAATACTTATACAGCATGTTCGAGCAGAGCAGAGTGCCTTTTCTCTGCTGGAACTTGCTATATACCAGTATATTCCCTCTATGTGCACAAAGGGTTGATACATAGAGATGGGATTTAGTTTTGGTCTGTGTGAGATATCTTACATCCACCTAGTTGTACCTTGTTCCTACTATATAGTATAGAAGTGTTAAACAAACTTGTTTTAGCTCCCTTGTTTACTTGTTGCTTACTACTGAAGGTTTAATTTGTGGGTGAGTTTTAACCACAGCATAGCAAGGCATGAACACACATGTATGTATCAGCAGTCCCAAGGTTGCTTTTTAGATCTGACAGTCTACACATACATCCTGTACCTGTGTGGGTGTCTTCCTATGGTCAATAAACTCGATGGCAGGTTAATAGGCTCTAAAATACCTCAGTTATAGGCGAGTTATTAGACTACAAGTGCTACCTACTCATAAGTCATAAATGAATGAGTTTACAAGCATCAATGTGTCAAAAATAGTAAATTTTAAGTGAATATTTTGCCATGTGGAGGAAGAAATACAACTGGGACTTCCAGGAGGGTCAACATTTTAATAAGGATAGAGGTTCTAGCCCGGGGTCTCCTGCTGTTATCCCATCTGCTGCATAACTTACCATTTTATGTCTTCCTTTGTAGTCTAGGAAGGGCATTTATGATTACTTTCTTCCTGCTTTAGGTTTAATTATATTATTTGTATCAATTTTATTATTGTGTAAAAAAGAACATTTGTTAAACAGATCTGTGATGTTTCATGCAGATTTACCCATAGGAACAAATTTTATATAGACACTAGTTAGTATAAAAGGCCTACATTTCTGATTTTCATAAACCATATGTATTTAAACTATTCTAAGAGCATAATGTTTGTCATGATTTTTACCCATGAAGAATTTAATTTGAAGGGAAAAACAATTGGCCTTTATGTGTCGCAAAACAGATAAAAATGACAGGCAGAGGCAGACCATCCCGCAGGGGTCGTGAGTTGGGTGGTGATATTTTCCTTTGGCCCTAGAATATCGCAGGGTCAGAGGCCACTTACGTCAACACAAGAAATGCTGGGGACTAGAGGAACTTAGTTGACTGTTTACACAGGAGGAGACACACCAAATCTTTCCACATCCACCACTCTGACCCTGGAAACACCATCCTCGCATGCTCGGCGCTGACACCCTCTCAAGTTGCCACTCGCCTGCCCGCCACCAATACTAGCACCACAGCCGCTACATTGGACCCATCAAAGGGAGTTGTTTTACATCCTTTTGAAGAGGAGATGAGTGATGCGCAACCCATTATTGCCAGAGCATGTAGATCGACAGGGACATGCCTCGGACAGGTAGTATTACACACATGGAAGTGATGTGATGACGACATGATGGAGTACCGCTTGCTGCTTCCTTTGCTGGGTTGTCGAAGAAGTGAAACGGTGGTTTTGTATGATGACAATGTGTCGTGGCACGCACACGTGGGTGCCCCCACCAACGGAGAAGAAGAACAGGGGGAAGAAAGTCAGATGGAGAGACAGAGAGGAGGAGGGGAGACGAGTGTAAGAAAGCATTGTGAGGGTCATCGCAAGGAGATTAGTGGCACAGTCAGGCAGCATGATATCGGCACCTGGGGGTCAGCTCGTACAGACATGCCATAATAAATCGCATGCTGTGCAACACCACCAGTATGCCGTCAGTGCAAAGTCAGCAGTGTGGCATTATTTTTTTGTTGTGTCTGCCGCTGATAGCAGCGATGACCATTGCAACCTGTCAAGAAGAAGATACTGAGTCGTGGTCCAAAACCCACCTCGGTACAAAGCTTTGAGAAGGCACATTGAGTCGTCATCCACAAACGGCCTATGAGGATAACACATGGCTAGAAAGCAGCACACCACCTAAACTCAAAAGCCACCTCTTCCTCCTGTTCCAGCATCATTCAGACACCCTTCAAACCACTGCTGTCCTCCTTGCACCCTCTCACCACCACCACTTCGCCGTTCGCTTTGAGCAGTCACAGCTCATTCTGGCCACGGTCAGGTGTCAGTTGAAGGACATGTTTGAACGCAAGAAAACAAGTTCACCCCTTGCCCGGCGTCTGACAGCGGCTGAAGGAGCTCTTAGCCCGCCAGCTTTTACCATACAAGATGGTGGAGTCTGAGGCTTCAAAAAATTTGTGGCTATTGGACACGCAAGTGGAAGCGTACACGGTCGAAAAAAATTTTCAAAAACGGACAATCCCAATCATTATTCCCTTGTGGAAAAGGAAAGTCATGGCATCTCTGGCATACAGTGGTGGGGCAAGGGTCCATCTGGACCACTGCTACCTGTCTGCCAAAGGGCACGGTCAGGGCAGGTACATCACGTAAACTGCGCATTGGGTAAACTGCTGGTACAGCTGCACCAGCTATGGAATGCGTGGCTCCTGCAGCCGAGTTGGTGACCACAGCAAAGACTTGAGGCAGGCGCCCCTGCTGAACCTCTTCTACCCTCCTTACTCCATCCTCCTCGGATGGGCCCTCTTCTCTTGATGCGTAGGTCTCCACATCATCTGATCCCTGCAGATCCCAAGGGGGCTATTCCAATCCCGGATCGACAGTGTCACGCTGTCTTGGGGCTGACTTGCCTGAAAGCGGAGAGCCCACCACCGGACCAAGCCACTCCTGTCCGCCCTTAAACACACAGGTGGCTTCAGTGGACTGACCACCGCACCAACTGGAGATTGCAAAAGTGGTGTGTGACAACGGAAAGCAAGCAATCTGTTCGGCGGCATTGAATTTGGGCCAAGTTGTCCATGTGCAGTGCATGGCACATGTGTTAATCTCATTGTGCAAAGCTTTGTGGCACAGTTACCCAGGCTTTACAGGACTCCCTCAAGCAGGCTAGGAAGGGTGTGCCCATTTCAGGGGTCCTACACGGCTATACGGCCGCAGTTTTCTGAAATTCAGGGCGAAACAAACATGCCAGTAAGTCGCTTGATTGCGAACGTCGAGCGGTTGGAATTCAACCACCCCCCCCCCTCTCCATAGGTTTGACCGCTTGTGATCCAACAAGAAAAAGCTTGTCGAACGAGTATTTGTATCACAAGGTGCTAGGACAGCCGCTGCGGGAGCTGGGTATTTTTGCCACGTTTACTGGACGCTAATGCGCAATGCCTGTGGGATCATGCGTCCCTTTTGAAGGGGTGACAAACCGTTGTCAGGCGCAGCGAGGCACAATCAGCGACATATCCCACTTGCCTTCTTCCTGGAGCGTGCCCTTGCGAAGAGGCGGATAAGGTTGTGGATCAGCGTGAAGAGGAAGAGGACAAGAGTTATGGGTTCACCTCCACCACCAGAAAAAGCCTTAGCAAGACCGCTTCGGAACTGCGCGCAACGTGGAAGAGGAGTCGGAGGAAGTCAGAGGAAGGAATGTGGGCTTGGGAGGAGGAAGGACCAAACTCAGCAGGCATACCACGGTGCTGCGCATTGTGGTCACCTATCTGGAGACCCAAGGTGGTTGTCGTGGCTGGGTGGCGGACCAGGACCCTCAATGACATCAGTGAGGAGGAGGAACCGGGAAATAAGTAGCTCGGCATCCATCCTCGTGAAATGGGGTTCTTTCATGGTCGGCCTGTTGAGGATCCTCGTATTCAAAAGGATGAAGGAGAACGATTGTACGGGTGGCCACCACACTCTAGACCCCGATATAAGAAGAAAGTAGTGAAATTTTTAACGGTTACGGGAGGTATGAGAGGTACTGCATTAGTTGAGAGCTAAGCTACACAAAAATCGCTTCTAAACCGATTGAAGGGCCGGATTGTCACAGTACACGGGCTCTACTAGGGAAGAGGTGACACTAAGCCTCCATGCGTACCACGAACGCGCGGGGCAAGGACAGGGCGCTAACAGAAGTCGCTGTTGATAGAGGACAGCGGCGCTTTTAAGTCCTACGCCATCGCCCAGCGCTTCGGGATTCCACCCTGAGTGGAGCACGATCTGACCGACAGATCGCAGATACATCGCCGTAACTGCAGATATTGACACTCTGAGAAGCATGAACCCCTTGACTACTGGGTGTGCAGACTTGACCTGTGGAAGAGCTATCCCAGATTGCTCGTGAAACTCTGGCATGTCCTGCTTCGAGTGTATCTGCAGAAAGGACCTTCAGTGCTGAAGGCGGCCTAGTACAGAGAAGCGAAGTCGCATTGAGTCAAAAAAAGTGTGGATTACCTCACCTTCCTGAAAATGAAGAGGCAATGGATTCCAAAGGGGACTGACAGTGGGTGATCGTTTGCCTAGGCAAAAAGGTCCTGTTACATGCCTTGGCCTCAAAAAATGGTCCCCACGCTGCATACGCATACCGACTTGCATGAATCCTCCGCCACCAAAATAGGGTCCAAGCCGCAAGTTTTCTTATTCCATTCTGCCTGGAAAACATCAATTTTTTTGGCCGCGCTCAAAACAGCGGCTGCACTACCTACCTAATTTCTGTCAAAGGTACATTGACAAATTTTTATGGCAAGTGTGTACTGGCCTAATTTTTCTGGCATCTGGCGGTGGCCTGCATATTATTAAAAAAGGAAATAATGGCCAATTCCCTTTCGTGATCGCTACCTTGTAGGGTGAAGGGCGCTTGCATACACAATGAAGCGATCACATCAAGAGTGTATTGGCCATGTTGGCACCACCCCAGATGAGAGAAGGAGATGCTTCATAGTGTGGATCAGACCAAAAGCGATCGGTTTGAATAATTTGTCGTTGAAAAACTTGATTTTTTTGGGATTCATATAAGTTGATCTTTAAAGTCTAGTAGGTCAAAAATGTGACAACATGCAAGAATTAATGTTTAATGGGTCACTCAAACCGTTTAATGTTTGCGGTGCGTTTTGTTAAAACGGGGAGTTTGGGTACAGAGGTTGTTGTGTGTTGACTGTGAAGCCGGAGGTGGACCTTTAAACTAGGCTGATCGATATGACTGTGAGTCTCCGAGGGCTCACCGATCCACAGGTCAGGTAGGATACCCCACTCTCCGCTGCGGTCTTCAACTATAGACAAGCCCCCGCACCTGAACGGTAGACACATATGCCTACCCGGACTCGGTTCTGTCCCCCAGGCCCTTAACGCACCACAAGGTACCTCACCTGAGAACTGAGACGGTTGAAATCCTCAAGACACCTATAGGGATGTGAGTTGAGTTCATCGAAAACAGTGACAGATGCAAAGTCCCAGGTTTGGGGGGGTCATAAAAAGGAAGATTACAGGCCAATTCAAACACGGTATAAGGGTAATCACTCCATTGCCACTTTGCTATTTTCCCATTGACTACTCATTGGAGAATTACTTGGTCGGATTGATGTGTGAAAAAAATTGCTTTGGGAGTTTTGCCAGGATTCCCCCTGTCATGTCATGCCCGGGGGTTAGACCCCTGTGAAACAAACTTTCCCACACTATTGTGGACTGCCAGACCCTTTGTTTTTTAAAATTCGCCTCCCATTGAAGTCAATGACGGGTTCGCGGGTTCGCGAACTTTTGCGGAAGTTTGCGTTCGCCGTTCGCGAACATCAAATTTCGGGTTCGAGCCATCACTACTCTTGGGTACAGGGCTGCCTTCAGCTGCCTGGTCGGTGCCATGCCCACCATTGTTTTTGCGGCAACTGGGTTCCCCCGTCCTGTGCACTGCCTCCTGACTCTATACTGCTGTCAGGATGTGTGGCACAGTAGGATACTTGTGTACACTGGTATATAGATGTAATATAAGGCCACCATAGAAGGGAGGAAGTCGCCCGAGATTGGACTCACTATGGAGAAGTGTAAATAATTGATGGGGAGAGTGGTGGAAAGGAACTTATAATGGACGTTTAAATGCATCTTATGGGGGCCAGAATAATTGGCCTCAATAAAAAACAAAATAGGATGATTCAGCATATTTTGACGGCCACACAGTGTTAAATAGTGAAGCATTGAAAGCTGAGTTTGCCTCCCACATTAAGGGATCTTTATGCTAGCATAACTGAGGTCAGGACTATGGAGTACCTAACGGCTTGTATACAAGATAAAATCAAAACATTTAATAAAATATGGGAGCAATAGGATGCATTTGTTGGGGAATAGGGGGAAATGGAGAAGGAGGGACACCACGATAATAGTAGGTGGCTTAAGTGAGTGATTTAAATAAGTTAAATGTAAAGAACAAGATAAATAACACTGTATATGTGGTATGTACAGTATGTGTTTATTGATGGCTGTATCTAATATATGAAAATTATAAAGATAATTGACATTTCCTTTTATAAACAGTTGTATTGTATGGCCATTTACAGTATGTATAAGGCTATCTATATGGAGATATCATGATGATCCATTCAACAATGCATGACCAGATGAATGGTTATTGGTCAATACTTTTCAGTCTGTCTAGTTTCTTTTTTCCTTACTAAACAATTGAAGTCTGGTCTGGTCCAAAAGACCTGATATTACCATCACATCTAACCAATATTTAATGCCAATATTTTTTTGTTCTCCGGTTTGGAATATTACTTGATTATACAGGAATTATGAGGATAAAGACACCCCCTGAGGAAGTTGTTCTACATACATACATACATACTCCCTTATCCTGGCTTTTTTTCAATAACATAACTTTTATTTATTATGTATAACTGTATTTAAAAACATCATGAATTATAATTAAGGAATTCTATTGTTGTCACCTATGCTCTGTATATAAAAAACAGCCTACACTGTCGTGTCATGTTATATGCCTTTTATCATGCAATAAATATGATGTTATTTTTATTACTGCATTTGTTTACTTATTTACTTCAACTAGACCAGTGGCCGTTAAAGTCCCCTTGCCCCTGACTGCTGTCAGGGGGAACTCTCACTATAAGTGGTTTCTCCACTTTGTAGTATCCTTTTTAACCAATATTTAATGCCTATGGACAAGATTCAACAATACCAGTGGTACAGGAAGCCATACTAAGCTAGGAGAGCTTTGAACTATTTTAACTGAATAGTGGGCTTTCCTCTTCCAGTAGATGGGGTCTTATTTCAAAGCCTGGCAGGTGTCAGACTGTGTTATTTGTATAGCAATAGTAGAAATAATACGTTTTGACTGCAGAATAATGTATCTGGATATAATCTGTAGGCATTATATATAATATTTTACCATATTATTAATGAATATATAAATATATTGCTACTTATGATCTAAACCACATAATAATAAATATTTTTGCAATTCAAACAGAACGACTGTTGTCCTCAAAGCTGGTCTGGCTTCACATTCAGTTAATGTTGCATTACATCTGGTTGGCCAAAGTGTACAACTAACAGATGATGACATTTTGTTCTTGGACCAGTCTGCTAACATCTGACCTGAGCATGAAACATCTTGGGCGGTTGTTTTTCCACAACTGCCAGCAATTAAAGTTGAAGATAAAAACTATCAAATATGTCTAATTGTTTCCTTTGTAAAACCCTTTCATACCTTGGAGCTCTTTATTTTAAAAGAAAAGACAAAAATTGCAAAGAAAACCTAAACAGACTTAAAATTTGTTTTCTAACCTACAAATTAACTCCACATTTTATATTTAAACTTTATACAAAATCAAGCTACCTAAAGCATGTGAACCTTCTTCCTCTTCTCTAAAAATATTATATACAGTACATATATATAATAGGCTAGTCCAATTACTACTTCCAGTGCCTAGTCTCCAAGTTTCTAAAGCTAGCCATACATGGTTCAATTGACATCAAATCGATCATCAATTCGATCGAAGTTTTCGATCATTTAATCGTATGTCGATTGTAATTGAATCAAAGTACACCCCACATTGAGTATGCAATCAAAGCCCGACTTCGATTGAATTTAATCGTTTTTAAGAGTGAAAAAGCGATTGTCACAGAGTGATCAAAAAGGGACCATTGATGTTCACAGAGTGATCAAAAAGGGGACAATGATTGTCACAGAGGGATCAAAAACCCATAGGTCATATCTTTGCATTTTAATCCAGTACATTATAATCGTGGCAAAAGGACACTGGGGGACACACATTACATTAGGAGATGTATTCAAAGAGATCGCCAGAGACAGTGAACAGACACACAAGCCATTTCATCACCATTACATCGCCATTACAATCGCCGTTAAATCGCCATTACAATCGCCATTGCAATGCATGCTTGCATGGTTTAAATGACTGTATTGCATTTGCCTCCTCCCAGAAGTTACAGTATGCTAATTGATTGAATCAAATCTCAATTGGACAGGTCAAACAACAGTACAAAAAATGAGACACAATGTGGGAACAATCAATCAAAATTTTTCAACTGGTCCGATCAAATTTCGATTGAGAAAAATGACAATCAAAATCGAATTTCAACGATCGTACCATGTGGACATGCTTCAATTTTCAATCAATCGACTAAAAAATTTATCGAATTACATTGATTGTACAGTCAATTGAACCATGTGTGGCTAGCTTAAATGTCATACAATAAAAAGAATTAAACAGAACAAACATAGCGATGATAAGCAATCTTTTGCTTGGATTTGATCAGCTTGTGCAATTTAAACATGGACAATCTAATGCTAGCCATACACAGCCCGATAAATAGCCCGATCAACCAAGCCCGATCAAATTTTCTCGTTAATCGGGCATAAATCGGGTTTTGCCCACATGGTCCGACAGAGCTTTCCCGATCAAAATTTAGCAGAAAATCGGCCATCACATGATCAGACATGTTGGAAAATTTTAATCAGTCCGGTTACATCGTTCTACTTTTCTTGTAGCGCCCGACTAAATGAACACCGATCATCCCCGATATTACTATTACTTCCCATTGAATGAAAAATTGGACGACAAAAATGACGATAAACTCCGACTATGATGTACGATCAAAACTGTTACGTCATTCAAAAATCATTTTTCCTATGTGGGGATCATCCGAGAAAACGCCGATTTTTTGATTGGCAAACTTCGATCGGACTTGGTTGATCGGGCTATTTATCGGGCTGTGTATGGCTAGCATAACATTAATCAATCATACTACCACACAGTGTGATCAATTCCAAACCAATTGAATACTTTCCAAAGCCCATAGTATCATTAGATACAAATCTATCCAAATATCAAGAAAACCCATCAGATAGTTGAACTCTCTACTGAAATTTACCAACATGACTGATCACTGCTTGATCAACTTTATGTTCAATGTTCAAATACCATATATGTCCACCATAAAACTACCTTCAACATTATGAATATACAAGTCCCTTTTTTAAGATTTTACACTTCCATCAGATAGCTCAGCTCTGAGAAACCCACAAGGATAAACAAGGTTTTAAACTAAAAATAAAAAACACATTCATAAAATATACACATTACCTACCTGTCAGCAGTTCAGATCCTGGAAAACTGCTACACAAAAAAAACATACTTACCTTCCTCACATTTTCATTCTTGGTGGCAGCAATCTTAACTATTGGCAAGCCGAGGTCACTTCCGGATTCATACTTCTTACAGCAGCTGACACTAACCACAACAGTGAGGGAGTGGGGGGCTTGGGCTGTCCGCTGGGAGATGAGAGGTGAAGAGAGTTCTCTCTTTTCCCTCCTCACCCATCACAAAGTCTTGCAGATGTGATGCTGACATCACAATCCTGCAGGACTGGGCAGGCACGATTTCCACAAGGGCACCTGGCAGAGATAACCCAAATGCCTATGCGGCTGTTTGACGTTGTGGCGAGGTGCTACGTCAGACAGTAGGAGGGGCGGTCTCTAAAAAGACACCCCTCCTGCTGTCAGAAAAAGTTGTTTTTTTTCCATCTCAGATCTCCGTAGTTACTTTGAAGTGACCTACCAGGTGGAAGGTCTGATTTTAGCTCCCCATAAACAGGACGATAACTGTTTGATCGACCCGTGATCGATTGCAGCATGGTGACGCCACCAGGCTGCACTCGATCGAGGGCCAATCGAACAGTGAATCGCTGCGCACCACTTTGCACATCAATTCCCATTCAATAGGGGCCCTGGTCCTGTATACACCCAGTGTTGTGAGATATTTTCTTACCCATGATATTTAGGAAAATATTACAGGGTAGGAAACACCAGCTTGGAGCTGCTGACAGACAGAGCTGAGAGTGGGACACAGAATGGTTGCTCGGCTCCATCCCCTTTCCTGTGTCCTGTTCCTGAGCTCTGTGTCAGACAGCACTGGCTGCAGGGAGAGTGTCTCCCTGTGTACTGCTTGTCCCCACGATCGACTGGGATTTGTGGACATGTCCGTTTCCGGTATGACTGACCTATCTTTGAGCGGAATTGATTTGAGCGGGGTCCACTTAAAGGCAGGGGTGGCCACGTTATATATCTATGCGTTCGATGGCCACGAACGCTCATGGTGTGACATCATGGCTTCAAGCGGCCATTGATTGAGCGGCTATCTACATGTATATGGGTAACTTTGAGGCTGATATTTGTGGAGAAAGCTTTGGGCTCCACAGAAAATTTACCAGGAGAGGAAGAGATTGGATTGGAGTACTCATGGTGCCACCCCACAATGTGGCATTACATACTGGCATCAGTTAGGTTGAAAGGGGCTGATGGGTAGCTAGGTAGGCAATTACTACAGTTAAACTGTATTTTCGTCTAGGGGATGAGTAATAAGATGAAACATGCACCTTATTCCTCTCTCCTGTAGCCTTTCTCCTCTTTATCAATGCAGTTCCTTGAAGCCTACTTTTAATTTCCTTTTCTTTAGACCTCATTCAATGTGGAAACGTGTCATATCAACCGACCAATCCCTTGAAATTCCCAACCCCCCAACAATCCTGAAATGTCCCATTTCTTTGGGGGGAGGGAATTCATAGTTTTTAGGTCGCCAATAGGGTGTAACATAGGGATGGTTGTCAGTGACCCCTAACCCACACGGTTTCCATTTCAGGACGGTTGCAGAGTGTCAATGCAGCCTTAGGAAAGTCCAGTTTTAATCAGTACCTAAAGCTGGGAATAGACGGTACGATTTACCGTCTATTCCTTATGCAATTCTCTGCACTACCATCCTGACGGCTGATTTTAGCCCAATCCTCGTCAGTTGCTGCATCCAATTCCTGCACGACCCGATCCCTAAGGGATGCGGGTGCGTGCACGGCATCGGATCCGGGATCGGATCGTGCTGGAATTGATACGTGTATGCCCAGCTTTACAGATTAGAATCACTCAGGGTTGTTTAAATTAGAGATCCGCCTAAAACGTTACAGCTTGTATTGCAAACTGTTGTGAATTGTATTCTTTCACTATGCTTGTGAAAACAGAGCTGAAAGTGGTGCTAACTTGAGACTCGCATAGAAAAGCATATAGAGATAACAGAAAAGATGACTTGTTCTCAGGTATCCACACATGAGATCATTTAGCGCAGAGTATGTTTTGCGGTGTAATGTATACATGAATACTTCTGCTTAATGCTACTTCATCTGTCTTCATTCTAAGGGACAGCAATGGTTCACAAAAAAAGGAATATAAAAGCTGATGGAGAATATATAGTCCTGAAGATCTCAATGCTCCATTTTAGATGGAGAATATATAGTCCACAGCCTTTCAAAAACGTAAACAATCTAACATTGAAAGGTGAATTAAAAGTAAATGTAAATAAACAATCAGAAATATTTTATTACCATATTTTTCCGACTATAAGATGCACCTGACCATAAGACGCACCCAGTTTTAAGAGCAGGAAAGCAAGAAAAAAATATTTGAAGTGGACGAGCATTAATCTCAATTGGGGGAAAATATCAAAGGTGTCCCTAGTGAACACTGGCCCAGATGTAATGCACAGATTATACCACTTTCTTCTTTCTGACACATCAGGGAAGGGGGTGGGGAGGAGGGCACTGCATGCTGCAGACAGTAACCAAATATCCTTTTACTACACCTTCAGACCATAAGCTGCACCCTCATTAATCCCACTGTGCTTTGGAATCCAAAGAACACGTGCTTTGGAAGCCAAAGCCAAAATCAAAGAACAAGGCATGGACACATTATACTTCTGGAACATCAACAGTTATTTTTATAAACTCACAATGTATTTAAAGGATAAAACATGAAAAAATGCCCATTTGCTTGTACTGCAAAGAAACAGATTTTTGTTTTGCTTTGACATATGCTATAAGCATGTGACTTTCCTTAGGGATTATCCGTAGCATCTGCCTCCAGCTAACATTGCACAGCTGTTATTATAAATATTGGAAATGATTTTACCTAAGATCATTTTAGTCCTGAATACGTCTAAACTGCAATAATGGAATTGTATTGTTGGTCAATTAAACTTGAATTTTGCATTGACAGCAGTTTAAAAAGCGCCCATTACTTCCTTTTTGTCTTATGAAACTGCAGTGTTAGGAGAAAACATGCTGTTGAGACATTATGTTGAAACTAATTCCGAGTCCGTTTTATTTTTAAATATCTAAACAATTGTATAGAATAATTATGCAATCTTTGTTTTATAAATAAACATTTAAAATCCAAAGGATTCACTGAGCACTATGTTGTATCTAAGAAGTATAGTATACCTGGCTTACTTTAAAGTAGACTTACCACCATAAAGTCATCAATGCATATATGGCACTAGAAGTTCCAATAATAGGGAGGAGGACGTATCTGTATGGTACGTACAGATACTTCATCCTCCCTATTTTTGGAACTTCTAGTGCCATTCATGCATTGATGAACTTATGGTGGTAGGTCTACTTTAAAGTAGGAGTCATTTAAGAAGGTCCCTCGCAACCCCTCCTCTCTCCCTGCCTCTTATTATGCATGCTGCAGCGCACCAGGAAGAGCTAAACATCACTGAGAGCAGTGACAGACGGGTAATTCCCTAGTGTCGGCTCTACATTGAAAGTACACCGATTAATTTTCCCATAAAAAACATTATAAACTCCCCAAGTGGCCACTCAAGATATTGCACCCTGAGTTAACCCTGTAAGCCTGGCAAATAAGGTTGGAATCTCTCATATGATTTCAGGGAACAGCAGGTAAGTATTTTTTTAGGATTGGAGAGGGCTGTACCATTATCATACCAGCTCAGAGGTAAGTAGAACTTTTATTTTACATATATAGTTTTTAGATTTTGACGTCATCACACTGCTATCCCGAGCTGATAACATCGGCTGGCACCCTTTGTGTGAGCCGGCTTTTAGCTTTAAAATACATGCCGGTCTTAATTGACATGCCGGTCTTAATTAGTTAACAGCATCGGCCGGCATCGGTCAGAGAATATTGTACATGTCTGTTCTCTGCCTGGCCGAGCTGTGGGGCAACAGGGAACTGTTGCCCCATAAGGACATCCCCAATCGGTGAGCGCTCACGCCCATCGGTCGGCAGCAAAATCGGTGCATGCGTGTATGGCAGGCTTAACATGGCTATACTGACTCATTTACTTTTATATACAATTCATGTTTTGGGATTTTCAGCTCTGTAAGCAATAGGCTTTTAAAAACATAAAAGATTACCTGTCAAAACAAACCAGTAGTAACTTTTTAATATTTTAGTCCATATATTGCCTCAACCGCCAAGTGGAATTATCTGTTTGGAGGACCAACACACTGGTTTCTACCACTTCACTATCCATTTGTTTTTGACTAGATAAAAAGCTTGGGTTTGCACTTGTTTGTCTCAAAGATTACATTTGGGTTGGATTGGGTGCCATTTTTTTTCACCTGATTTTGTAATTGAGGACTATAGAACTTGACCTCCTTCTTTATGGTGATGTATATTTATTTATGATGAATGGCCCAATATCTGTTACCGCTAAGCAAGGTGTGAGCAAACTTTTTGATATGTGGGCAATAATGTTTTTTGGCCGTGGGCCGGAGCAAGAGCCTGTAATGGCCGCCTGGCATAAGTCCTCGTAGCCCAGGCAGGAAGTTTAAAAATAGAAAACATATATAAAACAATCTTAATATATAGAGGCTTTTAATAGTAAACATAAACATTCCATTGCAGGCAAACTATGGCCATTAGGAGACCCAAACAATCATCCTCATTACAGCACTATCTTCACTTTTTCCAGGGAATTAGTGGAGGGGAGCTAGAGCGTTTTTACACCAAGTTGACAAAGGGACAAATTAAGAGACTAAAGGGCCGGTTTTGGCCCCCAGGCCTTAGTTTGGGGGGTCTTACTATAAAGTAGCAATGGGGATTGGCCAGTACAATGTATTACATATTGCAGGATTATTGTTCTGAGTGTTCCAGCAATGCACCACTTCCATGTGTCCACTTAGTGATCTTTATTCAATTCAGTTTTTCTTACATCTTCTGTATCTATGAACATTGTTAGCAACAATCTAAAATGAGTACCAAGGAGGAGAAGAGAAGCAAGAATAGATCTAAAAACAGAAGTAAAGCACCATTTGGTGTATTGGAATTAAAATACTAACTATTGATAATTATTACTAATGTAATACCTTCTTTTGAAATACCAGTATAGAGTTAATATTTCGTTTTCTAGTCCTGATCATGGGAAATAAAGAAAATAAAAAGTTACAACATGTACATTTTCTTTAATTACTGACATAAGTCATCAAGCTGCAGAGGTCATTTAGAAGTCTGTTCAGTTGTGGTTTAGCCACAGTAGTATGGGCAAGGCCCTTTTACTTAAAAAATAAGTGTGATGCCAAGTATGGGATTATTGGAAAGGTGACTCATAAAGAGATTATTTTTGTCATTTGACTTTCTGTGGTCTTTTTTGAGCAACAATATATCTGCTATATATTTCTATTCTCTAATCATACTCGTTGTAGCAAACAATTGGAATTGGGGCTGTGAGTTCCTGGCCCTGTGCCAATGCATCCCAGACATCAGTCTCACAATCTCAGCACTCTTCACCTACAAACCAGCCCCCACTCAGCATCGGAAGGCTAGTTGCGCCACCTCAGCATTCAGTTGCCACCAGGTCTTACATGTGCAAAGGATGCCGCCCGGGACAGGGGTTGGCAAAGGACCAAGAGCCCACAAATGAACAAGCTTGGGTGGTTGCTTACAACTTACAGCAACCACAGTACAAGATACACCAGGCAGGAGCAAGGTCAGGTCCAAGTAGGGTCCGGGGCTGGCAGTAGAAAGAGAATAATCAGGAACAAAGCATAGGCCTGATTTCCAATACACAGACAAACAGATCACACCCAGCATACAGAACTATACTCTATCATGGGCAGCCAAGCTGTGCAGCATCCTGGCTTATATAAGGCAGTAAGTGCAGGTAATCTAACAGGTGAAGTGTAGGCACTCTGGATCTCCATATAGCTGCAGGAGGCGGACATGCAAACCTGGCATAGATTAGAATTCAGAAGCTGTGGTGACAACATCGGTGACAACAAGGGTTATATCGGTGCAATACACCTGGTATGATTAAAGGAAACACGGGAGTGGGCACACCAAATCCAAGCCTTGCTGGGATTCCGTGGTCCTGACAGGTGTATTGCCGACACACTTGGTTAATCTCCATTGCTGCTTTGTCAAATATTTGCTCAATGTGAATACATATTGGGACATTCAAAACAAATACAGTATGTCTATTTTTGTGTCGATTCATGCAACAAAATGATCAACAGATAATGGGTAACACCCTTAGGATCCCAAAACATGTCCCATTACATGTTCTTCATAAGGCAATTCTAACTTTTAGCCATCACTTTTTTTTATTCATAAATACATTTCACACTGATAAGTAGACAGTGACTAATTGTCAAGTAACTGACTCCTGATAAATGAACCTTATGGTGATGATGCTTCCTGAAACTACTACTGTGACAACTGCTGATAAGAAACAATGACAATGGCAAAACAATACTTTTGATTGGGCATCCTGAAGCTGTTGGACTTTTAAGTGGAGTATAATGATTTTATAGCATTGTAATTATTGTATAAAAATATTTAATTGTATGCAACAAATATATATTAAAACATGATGTAATTGCTAAAAACATTAAAAAAATATTGCGATAAATTTCATGATGGTATTCTATACACTGAATTTAATACTATGGAAAGCTTTTTGACATGTTTCTTCGCCCACGTTTATGCATCCCAGACATCAATCCAAGACAAATTGCATTTGACAATAAAATTGATTGTTTAAAGCTTAATAATTATTTTTCACCTTTCCCTTGATTTCTTTCCAGCTGCTTAGATCAAGTGAAGGATGGATTTAATCAATGCGACCCACCTTGAAGAGCTAGACTACGCATATAATTATGACTACTATGACTTGGATGATGCACCTATCGGAGGAAGAGAACCTCAGGCACTCCATATTGCGACTATTGTGATCTACTCTCTAGCATTCCTGCTTGGGGTACCAGGAAACTCCATGGTTATTTGGTTCACTGGATTCAAATGGGAGAAAACCGTCAGCACATTGTGGTTCCTCAACCTGGCCATTGCAGACCTTATCTTTGTCCTGTTTCTGCCTATGCACATCACATACGTGGCTACAGACTTTCACTGGCCTTTTGGGAAGATACTATGCAAAGTCAATTCATTCATTGCTATTCTAAACATGTTTGCCAGTGTGTTTTTTCTCACTGTAATCTGCTTTGACAGATATATCTTTTTGGCCAGTCCAAACTTTTCTCAGAAACATCGAACATTGGCCAAAGCTGGCATAGTAAGTGTGATGGTATGGATGATGGCCACTGTTATCGCTAGTCCAGCTCTGTATTTTAGAGACATTGCAAAACAAAGCCAAACCACCACCATCTGCTACAATAATTTCCATGAAAGTGATCATTTAATTATCATGAAGATTCACACATCCCTTACCTTAGTAAGATTCTTCATTGGGTATCTTTTTCCTTTGCTTACAATGATTATATGCTACACGACCCTGACTATCAAATTGAAGATGATAAACAAGAAAGCCAACAGTAAATTCTTCTGGGTGGTCCTGGCTGTTGTAGTGGCATTTTTCATCTGCTGGACTCCTTATCACATATTTAGTTTGTTAGAGTTGAAGGTCCATCACAGTGATGAATTTGTAGAATGGCTAAGAATTGGAATGCCTATATCAACAAGTCTAGCCTTTGTTAACAGTTGTATCAACCCAATCTTTTATGTTCTGATCAGCAAAGTGTTCCGGACACACTTAGAGGCCTCGCTTGCAGAAATATTCAAACACACTATACGGGACATGAAACAGACATCTACGAGAAGCGAAAAGCTTGTGGACTCGGAAAACAATTCAACTTATTGTGAAACTGTTTCCTAAAACAATATACTATACAATACATTTTTGCAATATAAATAATTGCCATACAGGGATGCATCATTTTCTTCTGTGCACATATCACTCCATCAAGAAGCAATATCAGAGAATCCTATTCTACACCAATGGATCTTATCAGTGCAAATGAATTCCACAATTAACAGTTTAATATCATCTTTTTAGTTAACTCACTTTATTTTAACTCAAAATTCAAAAATAGATTGCAAATACATTTTTTAAACCAGATGCAATCATTCCTTGTGGTCTTCAGTGCTGATCTGCATCATGTGAGTAAACCACCACAGAAACTATTCCTGGCATTCACTGGTCACTAATCTAATTGTGGTTGCTTCTTATAGATTCTATGGACAATACCATAATGGCCTCCTCTTAAAGTCCTCCTCTAAAAGTAGGTTACGTTTAGTTTTGTAAGGAATTTACAGAAAGACACATAGATGTCTTTGTTTAAAAGTGACTCTTGCTATTTTTGTACATTCTTCCACTCACAGTTGTCAAAGTACTTAGTAAACACAGAGTCTATCGCAAACGTTTAATGATATGTATAGTAAGTGCCTACATGTCCGTTGAATAGCATTGGATGCCTTTACAAAACTAAATACTGTATTTTTCGCACTATAAGACGCACCTGAACATAAGACACACACAGTTTTTAGAACAGGAAATCAGAAAAATATTTCATGTGTTTAAATGAGTTAGGGAAAAATCCCCTAAAAAATGGTGTCACTAGAGAGCACACTTCACGCATCTCCTCTTCCTCACACACGGAGAATGAAAGGGGGGCCTGTGGGGGAATCTGCACTCTGGTCTCCCTGTGACTGTGAGTGTAAAGAAAGTGCTGGCTTTCCCCACACACACTCTGCATTGGTTATATCTGTGGGGCTCTGCAAATATAACCAATACAGTTCAGATGGGAGATCCGGCTGTGTGTAAATCTGGAGCCAAGTTGTGATCCATTTGGTGGTCAGACCATAAGATGCAGTATTGTATGAATGACTTATTGGGGCGAAGGGATAGGTTTAGTGATGAGTGGCATAGGCAATATACAAATTCACGTTATTTCGTGAATAATTCTACTAATATTCAATTCAATATTCGCAAATATTCCAAAATTCAAATGTATGACCATGCATTGGTATTCATTTTCGCATTGGGGAATATCGCATATATTTTTAATTGTGAATATGCGGAAAATTTTGCGAATTCTCTAATAGATAGTATTCTTTGAATATATTTACAATTTGAATATTCAAGCTCAACACTAGAGCCTCTTATAGACCTCAAACCTACAAGTTAGACATCTTCACCTTCATAGTTCCCCTCTACATTATGGGAAAAGGTCATGTACTCCCAATATCCTGAAGCACCTGGCTTGTGTAAGGAAAGGAGCGGAAATGGGAGCGGGTGTGAAGCAGAGTTTAAGTGGGTCAGAGGTCAGCCTTTTATAAATCATGTAACTTTGTTCTGAACGGCCAGGTCTCTTTGAATGTTGAGTTAGTCTGTATATTAGTAATAATGAAAAGCATCCATGATTAAAGAACAAAATAAAGGGTGAGCCAGGGGCAGGAATCTAAGGGAGTCAAAGGCTAGATGATGCAGGATGCCATGGTAGGAGGCTCTCTCACTGAGAAGATCAAAGTCGGCCACAGAATGGACATGTCCGTAAATCTCTGGCCTATGCCATTAGTTTCAATGGGGGGGACCGGCGTCCCCATTAAAACTAACGTCCAGCACACATAAGGTCATCACACTGCACTCCACCGCTCATCTGTTGGCTTCCACTGGGTACATGTGTGGGGGCCTTATGGGTCCCCATACACAAGTTGTTTTTCCATTCAATTACTGAGCAATTGATTGTTGTGCGTGTTCACGGTAATTGATTGCTCAGGAATCGATTGTGGCCACCCTTAAAGCTCGGTCGAACAGGGAACCAACATGTTGGTAAATCCCTGTTTGATTGCCATTATTTTGGATAGGTACCAGGGTCCAACGGGAATTTGTCATTCATTAGATAAATGCTCGGTATTGACCTGTGTATGCCTACCTTAAGTCTGTGTATCCATCTAGCGTCAGGACATGTTTTTGCAGTGTTTTGATTGAATAGGACAATGGGGTCCTATAGAAAAACAATCCAAGACGTGTTTTTAACATGTCCAATGCATATTTAAGACTCTGGGACCATCGCCTTTAAATAGAGGTCACTGCCCCCCCCTCGCCAAGGTAGACCTGGAAAAGATCGGTCTATAATACTATCATGGCAGGCTCCCTGAGTGCATATTGCAGTGTACGCAAACTTACCCCAAGCTAGACTCATGGTAAACATGGTTAATGGGCGTGTTAATGTGCGTCTACACATGCTAATGCAGTTACCTGTGTTAACACTGACGCTGACTCAGTTGTGTGTACGCTTCCATTGAGTAGTATTAGACGCAGTATGTACTTGTGATCTTGTGAGCAAGGACATGGGACATGGCAAAATAAAATGGGCAATTTGTTTTAATTGTAGAAGCAAAGTATGTAAAATTCCTGTGTATGATGAGAAGACTAAAGGTAAGGCTGGAGTCCAATTTGAATAGTTACTCTTCCTAATTAAGAGGCTTTGATAATAATCAGTGGAGTTATTTCAGTAACCTATAAGGTGTAGCATGGTAAGTTGCTTAAACCTGAAGCACTTGGCACAGGAATTTCTTGCTATCTAGTACACAGACATGACTATATCAATGGGAAACTTTAGGGAAAGGCATATAAAGGCGGCTGATCCATTGCAAGGGGATTTCCACTTGCAGTCTCTATAACTTACCTGCAGGAGGTGGCATCAGGGAGGTGCAATGCCCATAAACAGAAAAACTTCAGTTTTGTTTACCGATATGAAAATGCACAGGTATCCCCTTTCAATTGTGTTACATGATATTATGTGTACAGTATTGAATATATTTGAATTAAACAATAGAATACATAAGAGTATATATAACGTATACATGAATACTATGTAACTTTTAAATACTTATTATATGAGAGAAATGTATTATTTAAACTGCAATTTTTATTTTGATAAAGCATACAAATTCGCACTGGAGGTTTTTTTTTGTGTTAGAGAAGAGAATGGTATACAGTTGTGAAACTCAGGAATCACTACATCACATTACAAGTACTTAGTAATCACATGTTGAATGCAACAATACCATCTGCAGATGGAAGAGCATCTAAAACCAACATTTTGTTTTGCCATAGTTTCGGACATTACAGTGGACCCTTAAGTTACAACCTGCTTGACTTAAGACAGACTTGAGATACAACCCACATTTTTGTTTTAACTTACAACCAAATGTCACTGAGTACAGTACATCAAAGTGAACCTTCTCGTCAATCTACAAAAGGCTACAAGGCAAGATCCAAGGCATGACGTTCTTATGGAAGGGGACTCTCCTTTCAAACAATAACCACCTTCCATTTCATCCTCTCTTTCTGAAAGCCAAACATGTTTGGCGTTTGTATAAATTACACATATTGTACTATGTTTTTTATTATGAAAACGTTAGGTAAAGCGTGCTTTGAGAGGTTCAGAACACTTCATGGGCATTTTCATTATTTCTTATGGGAAAAATAGTCTTGACTTACAACTGTACAGGTTCTAGGATCAACCAACGTCAGGAGGCGGACGTACTGCAAAACTGTTTATTCAGATAACAGGAAAATGGGTATTTCGTTTTATAGAAACAGTTCAGACTGTGTCTAGTATTCCCAATTTCAGCCACAACAATGGCATTACTAGAGAGCACTTCAGACAGAAGGGGAGGGGATTCTTCACTCTTCTCTCCCTTGCGTCTCTGCTGGTAAAAGCAGTACAGCGCAGATGAGGGACATGGCCACATCTCGCCTGACAATTCGGAAGAGCTGGCAGGAAGCCAAGGCGCGACATCTCTGCTGCCAGGGTGGCGCATTCAGAACATAAGACGCAGACTATTTCCTCCTGATTTTCAGGGTGAAAAAGTGCATCTTACGGTCCAAAAAATACAGTATGCCTTAGTTATCCTGATCAGTTCCATTCAACAGGTATTCTTGTTATAAGTCAGGAGAAGGGATGTGGCTAACTAAAATGGTATATTTAAATGTTAAAAGCACAGAATGTAAAATATAAGAAATTCAGTTGCTTGGACATGTATAAATAAACGAGAGTACAAGTTTGAATATTGTAAACCTGGTCAATTCAGTGGTGTCTTCCACCTTGCGTATTAGCCAAAACTATTCGGGGTCTTCAAAAAAGACTAAGTGGCACTGTTCACAAGTCACTTGCCAAAGTTGGCTGTTCAGTGCTGTATCCAAGCTTGAGTGAAGAGAAAGAATAAAGTGCCATCAAGCATTGAGAGGATTGTAACACTGAGACCATTGAAAAATTTGGAGATTCACAAGTGGAATATGACTGCTGTCAATGCTTCAAGAACCACCAAAGGCATAACCACCACATGGGCACATTTATTTTGCAAAGTCACTGCTGTGCCAGACATTGGGTCCAACATTCTTCATGGAGGAAGAGACAGAATACAAGTTGCACAAGGACAAGTGTGAAGTTTTTACTCACTGATGACTTGGGCTCATGCCATCGGCTACTTTTGGCCTCTAAATCCAAAGGCAGCAGAGCCCACATTTTTTGGCTTTGTTAGCTTCCTACGCCAGGCTTTATGGAGAAATGAACATTTTACATGTACACATTGGAAATTGTTTAGGACACCATGCTTGGCCAATTAGCCAATTGACCAGACCTAAAATGTGGGTGTAATGTCAAGAGAACAAATGCAGACTAGCCTGCAGAGCTTCCTTCATTTCTGAAAGTTTAACAATAATGCTTTACACTAAGAGCTTGCTGTAAGATGTGGTGCTGGGTATTATGACCAAGTCTCTAACTGGGAGAACCGCCAGAGTGAACATCCATAGATGAAGCTGTCCAGCTTACATTTAGTAGTAGAGAAACCACCCAGAGAAATCTTCCCTCTGCCATGTGTATGCTCAAATATAAACAGCAAAGAGCTACCTACGGATGTTTCATTTGCCATGTATTTGAGCCTATGTTTGTGAAGTTGCCAGCCTTCTTACAAACCTAACTTGCAACTGTTCAGATACAGACACAAGGTAGATTAGAGAAATGTTAAGATCAAAAGTTTTTTTTACCAAATCTTGATTCTGCACAAACAAGCAGATAAAACTGATTTTAAAGGCATTTACATGCAAGTTATGCTGCGCTTGTGCTCACTACAACTGTTTCCCAGATGTGAATGTGTTCACAGCGTGGAAAAAGATGGACACTTCCCATTCTGATGAATAGGACCATATCCACATTGCGTTTTCTTAGCTGCATGCCCACATTTAGAATCTGCGGGCTGCCAAGTCTTCAAAGCAGCATTGTGGGGTGCCACAGGACACCTCCTTTGAAGAACAATGGAGGAGTCTTCAAGACATGGGAAAACCGTACCGACGCTGTTCAGGCGCTGATCTTCCAGTGCTGTATAAACACTGCCTGCAAACAGCTGGGAATCTGCCTGGCTTTGATTCTCTGCACATACATGCAACGCAGGGAAATGGACAGACACAAGCCATTACCCTAAGGCCAAGAATAGTTTACTTGAGGTAACAACCTTTGTATAGCCACACTGATTGACTTTCACAATCTATCAATTTGAGTCTTTGGTGATGCATTGATATATAAATCACGTGTTTAGCAGCATGGTTAATAGTGCCCAGGTGCCCCCCTGTGGCAGGAAGTGTTTATTACAGAACATTCTCCATAGACAGCCACTTGCAGGATTGACTAAAATTTACAATACTGTCTGATCACTTTTGGTCAATCATACGAGATGGGCAGGAATAGATTGCTAGAGCAAACTGTTTGGCTACCTTTAGAGACTATTCTTCCTCCCACCTATTAAATAGGTCATACCAAAAGCTACAGAAACTGCACATTTTACGTGTTGTGTAGAACGCCATGCAGCAAAGTACAAACTTCCTACAGAAAGGTGTACCATGCAGTAATGTTCATAAAGCTGTTGGAGGTAACCAACTCTGATTTGGAGGTGACCTCACCTTAAAAGTCCCAAAGAGTTTGGCCACCTGCAGATAGGAGTTGGTTCCCTCCAAAACAGCTTTACGAACATTACAATTGTGAGATGTGGTGAGCTCTTTAGCGGCAACCAGAAGCCTCTTTCCTTTAACCATGCAGTAATGTTATTCCACCGTGTTGGGGTACCAGTAGCACCAGGAACTAGACTAGTTCAACCAGCTGCAGAAACTTGACAATCTTTATGATTTCACAAATTAGGTTTTCCAGAAAATACAAAATGGAATCTCAGCAGTTCTTTTTATTGTAAGTGCTCATACTAAGTGCAAATCTATGTCAATTAGATCTTGTTGAAAGCAGCAACATCCATGGACTGCACAAAGTCTTCAAATGCTGTGATTTTCTCTTCTAGAACATCTGTGCCAACTTTGTCATCTTCTACAACACACTGGATTTGCAGCTTCTTTATTCCATATCCAACAGGAACAAGCTTGGCTGGTGAAGAAACAATAATCAAACTGATTAAGATCATGCCTTCTACAAATCAGCAGCTGCCTACATTTACACTTCGTACATAGAAAGGGCTATGGTTAGCATAACACTGACTTTTGCACACCCACTATGCAAATGAGCACCACTCGTACATGTGGGAGAATCTCAGTTTACATGCCAGTGTCACATTTTTTGACCATCTCTACTGGACAGTTTCTAAGCACAGGCGTCCGAATTTCAAAAGAGCCGAACCTACTCAAAGGTTCATTTAGTGGTCCCATGAACCGACATTTGTAAAGGTCACTGAATTTAGGCAAGTGTGCATCTGAACATTCTAATGTTAACGCAAAGAAACAAGTCAATTTACCAAAGTACTTTTGGAGAGAACCTAAAAAGCTAGTTCACTGGCAGCTATCTAGGCAAGAAGCAGTGACCTTCTCCAAGGAGACTTCAGTAACAGAAGTTGCCATTACTCATTGGAGACTTTACGCCTCCAATGCATAAAAGTTCACCTAGGTCTTCAGCAGCACTATAATATAGCGAGGCTGTATTTGCTTTTACACAAACCAGGCTGATGTCAGCCAACCTTAATCTAAGGATCATTAAAAAGGGGAGCCAGTAAGTTTTGCTAAAACCAATCACTTTATATTCAGTAGAAAATTGTGGCAAATCAGAAAATAAAAGTTATCCATCATTCTATCAGCCGAAAGATGGTGATTAAATCATCACATGCCACCATAATGATAACCAATAGAGAAATCCAAGATACTTACATGACCCCCAAAGCAAGCCATCCATCTGAATACTTCTGACATATTCTTCCAGCTTTGCCATGTCGGTTTCATCATCCCATGGCTTTACATCAAGTAGGATGGAAGATTTGGCAATGAGTGCAGGCTCTGAAAAAGATTTTATAAAGGCAATGTTATTTACTAATATCGTTAAAGACACAAGGGTTTGATTAGTTTGGCTGGTGATCTTAAAAGTTCACAAGAAGCTTTGAGGCATTGAACAGAGACTGTTGTGATTCAGGTGACTACATCTGGTAAAGCTGCATTACAGCCCCAACATGGAACAGGCCAACCAAGCATACTATAAAGCAGTGGTTCCCAAACTGGGGGGCAGGCATGAGGTATTCTGGGGAGGGCGCTGGCCCTCATTCTTAACCTGTTGGAACGAGAGGGGGGGCGCACGGGCAAGACTATCATACCAAGAACTGATGGCCTAATGTTTTACATTACATGGTGTTAATGTGCGTGCCAGAGAGAACCCCACCCAAAAAATGAGGGGGAAAATCTCCCTGACACTTTTCTCTGCCACAGGAGGAATACTGGAATTGCAATATGGCAACACAATCCCAGACCAGTATCTGTGACCATTAGAAAGTTGTGACTAAGGTTACAAGGCAAGGATTTTGAGACTCACTTTTTGATTTCTTTGCTTCGTATTGTGCAAGACGCTCCTCGCGGATTCTCTGTGCCTCTTCATTTTCCTAAGGGAATAAAAAAAAACTTTTAGCACTGAACAGGATGGCTATGTAAACACTTAAACGCCAACTTATTAGACTAGACTGGTGTCAGAATTGAAGGTGTGCATCACATCTCAGCCGAAAGATGGTGTTTATTCATCACATCACCAGTCTAAGAAGCCTCTCCACTAAGGGCATGTCGTCAACTTTCCCCAACAGCAAGTGCAGTCTTTAGACTGTCCCAACAAAGCTTCCCTGTATTCACACCAATATTAAAAACACTCCAGTGACTGCAATCAATAATTAACCAACACAAGTTTAAAGACATGCTTCTATATATTCCTTGAAAATCTCATAACCACCAAGTATTGAGGGTGGCTGTCAAATCAAAACACAGGACCTGCTCATATCAATAAACATACCTCCTCCTCATCTGAGCCAAACAAGTCAATGTCGTCATCATCGTCTTCCTTCGCCTCCTTCTTAGCTGAACTGCCTGTTGTGTCTTCAATATTTACTGGGCCATATTTTCCCAAGGGTTTCTTCACTCCAGGCAAACTGAAAGCACATATGGTAAAGTCATGAAACACCAAGCCAGCATCACATTTAAGACTGTAAGGAACAAGAAGCTGCAGCTATGTCATACCTCCATCACTAAGCCCTTAAGCTGGTCATACATAGTTGATTTTTCTACATTTGAGAAACTTAACATGGCATTTAATGGAAATCCTTAATTAAATCAATCATTAATTGACCAAAATCTAACGATTGATTGGGCATGTTAAATCTCAGGCAAACTGTCTGATAAGTTTTCTAGATATTACCATAGATTTGCATCTGATTAGTAAGAAAAATGCACAGAGCTAACCAAAAGAAGCCACTTTATTCTCTTGTATTTATATAGCACAGACATATTACACAGCACTTTACAGAGCATATACAGTCATATCACTGTCACCAAAATATAGCAAAAATAAGACATTGTCTTGTATTTTTTGCTCCCAAAGATATCCTATATCTTATTTTTCCATGAAGAGTAATACGGCACAATAGACTCAAGGTGGGGATCTTCCTGAGTCATTTTGATTGCCCCCTCTTTCCAGAGTTTCAGCAACATATCTTCAGGGTGCCTTAAATTGGGGGAGGTTATTTATATTTCAGCCTGAGGCAAAAATGTAAGGGTACCTTTTTCAGGGAAACAGGAGATAGATATCTATATATAAGTTATATGTACTTTACACACTTGCCACATGTAATTAACATAGGAGAAATGGGGGGAGGGGGGATTACCACCTATAAGCAGGTGTTTGAGTGTGGGAGAAAACCAGAGCACATGTAAACTTGCAGATAGTGCCCAGCCAAGGATTTGAACCTAGCGCTACATGGCCAGACTGCTGACCATCTGAGCTACAGTGCTGCCCACTACTATAAAGCCAACACTTGTGTGGTGGTATAGAATTGTATTATGTTTGGAACAGGTCTTATGTCAATTGACCATAAAAATCTAAACAGGTCTGTCCACCATTACAACAGCTGGAGAAGTAGGATCATCACTCACCTGGCTTTCTGCTTCTCATAGGACTTGATGTGGTTGTACCAACGTAATGCATGGAAAAGCTCAGCAGGGGGCGCTCCGGAGAGGGCCTCAAATACAGCTACATCAGCTTGGGAGGGAACAAACCTGCAGAACATTTATAGACGATCACATCCGTGCACTACAGACACATAGTCAGTTACGGCTAACCTAGATGTGGGCACCCAACAGTCATGCACTCAGGGACATTTTAATAGGGTGCAACACCCTAACATAATAAATGAGATTAATAGAGAAATGATTAAACATATCCATCCCCCAAACAGAAGGAAAACAATGTAAGTAGCTCCTCTAACATTAATGGTCGCCCCCACACAAAGGGTTCCTCCACGTGATTGGAGTGTATAGGCCTCAGTCACCCGGCTGAAGAGACAATGAGGCCTACTACCCGCACAGGCCCTATACCACGTGTCTCCACACATGTCCTCATGAGGAAGCAGCTGCGTGCCACCCGGGCTGTGGTATTCCCATACCCAGGACTGCGAACGCACCCACCACCCAGTATACCGACAGAGAACGTGAAGGCCACCATTCCCTCCCCTACCCCACAGCCTGCGTCCCGCCATTACTGCACTGGAAGATATTTACTTCTCTCACTGACCCCTCGATGTAGCTCTTGTCAGCCAGGAACTCGTTTAAGACCTTGAGGCCGGCGTTGGATTTGAGGTCTCCGAAACCCATGGCTGCACAGAGCACTCAACAACCGCGAGGAAGAAAGAGGCCTACGAACTGGTCACTATCGCTTTTATAGTCATGACGTCTCCACAGACACGTCCCCCTTAGTGGGCGGGTATAGTGAACCATACCGCCTTCAGGGCATGTAGGCGACTAGCGCCATGTTTAGTAAGGGAAAATATATTTGTTCAACTTCTTCTAAGACGTTTACTATATTTTTTTTCAGCGGCATGGCTGATTGTTAGCAACTTATATAACAAGAGTGACCGTAAAGTGTTACAATTTAGTTCGCGTGTGTTCGGTCATTGGCGATAGTTTTCCGGATATTGCCGAAGGACAGGGGCCGTTTCCTATTGGTCCAGAGCGCCTTTCCGAAGATTGCCGAGTCGTCCATATTTGTTACAAGGGGGACAGGGGACGCTGTTGTGGTCTAGAAGGCCAAATAGCCGGAGAGTCCTGACAGGACTGCTGTGGGGTGAGTGAGGGCTGCTCGGGGTGTCATGTGCTTCCCGGGCAGTGTATGGCGGGAGAGACCGGGGAGGCCGCGCTGTGTGTGACCGGAGCTGAGGGGTGACTCTCATGTCCTTGACAGGTCTGACTGTGGCTAGAGCTGCGCAGCCGGTGTCCTGGACTCCTATAGACACAGGACGTGTATACATCACAGCTAGGCCTATGCATGGCATATTAGTGGCAGCATTACCCTGGTCAGGGCTCCCCTGTCATGCGTGTATGGGGGTGCAGCACCCCAATAATACATCTATTGGTATATCATGACAGTAAAGCCACACTGCAGGCTGATAGATGATATACAATATAATAAAGGTCTGTTATCCGATATATATCATTAAAGGTGCATTGTCACCCTTCTATACACAGGGCTGTATTGATTAGGATGATTAGTACTGAACCCCACAGGGTAAATGTGCCCAAAATGTAATCACTTGAGTGCAAGTAACTGGCCTGCAGGCGCATGCCTCATATCCAGTACAGAATTACTCAGACTGGAAGAGGGTTTAGAATCGCAAGAAGCTAACAAGTCATACTGTAATGGGTACACTGATAAGAGGAGAGGGCAGAGTGACAGCATAACCTCATCAAAGATGGCTGCGAGCTATATGAACTATTCTAGAACAGTTAGAATTATCTGATCATACAAACCCATTGATGGCTGGGATGTGGGGGGTCATATAAACCCACTGATGGGGTACAGCAGTTTTCTTCCATGGATTTTGCCTATAGCTGTTAGGCTGGGGTTCAGCTATATATTCAGATTCCAGAACCTCGTGGTCTCATGCACGATTATGAAGAGCTATTCTTTTAGCCACTTTCTGCATATACCAGGTGCTTGCCTCAGTCTGCCCCCAATATCTGCTACACTAAACGCAGGGGGTTCCAATGGAGCACATACACTTACCTGCTTGGCGGATGGTGTGTTCTCTGCAGATGCAGGTGAACGTAGTCGAGTATGTAAACCCCAGCGGCTAAATATTTCGAAATTCAATGGGTTCCCCTCTTACTGGGACTTTGTGTTGGACCATTAAGAGGGGAACCCATTCAATTTCTAAATATTTAAACACTTTGGGAGGGGACTGCTGGAATAACTAGGAAGTTTGATCCAGAAACTTTTTCTTTCCCAGCAGCTAAAGTGTATGTGATCTGTCAGAACCCCCCACCAAGCACTGTATGTGGAAACATACCCTCAGATGTCGCTGGGACTCCTGATCTTTAGGCCATTGATTTGGGAAGTATAGAAGCTGATCAGCTCCTCAGCTTGTTCCTGGATCCAAGTGATAACTGATAACTACAGATGCAGAATATTGGTGTTGCCTACATATTGCATGCAGCCTGAAGCTGAGCTCATCCTGCATGTCATCTGCAGAGTTTGATTGGCTCAGCTTCAGGCTGCATGCGGTTTGTTAAGTTTGCATCCATTTGAGCATCTGCAATGACAGCCAGATGTTCAGCTTATGTTTTGGCTGCTTTATAATTACAACTAGCTAGTGGTCAGGACTAGAGATGGTCAAATTTTCCGACTAGCTGACTTTGTGAGCTGATTGCAAAACCTCTAAAAATGGTATCGTCACCAAAATTGCTGGAGATGTAGAGAATGGTTGTGGGAATATTAACAATTTTTTTTGCTCTAGCACATGTAATTTTTGCATAAATTGAGTTCAAATCAAAGTTGAAATCTCTATTTTTGAAATTTTGATTTGACTTTGAACCTAATTCATGCAAAAACTACAGTTTTTGTTAGATCCATACTTTTTTTGTAGTATACCCCCAACCTTCTCTACATCTCCAGCAAGTTTGGTTATACCATGCTCTGGGGCTTTGCAATAAATTTGAAATTGTAAAATTTGACCATCTCTAGTCGGGACACATGAAACACACTATTAATGTAAGGATGCCAGTCATGGTCTCCCATGCAGGATGCCATTGCTCATATGCTATGCCAACAATACTAGTTGCCCCGTTGTCATGATATGTTTGGGTTATTATTATTATTATTATTTATTTATATAGCGCCAGCATATTACGCAGCACTGTACAATACGTTGATCCTTTTGGGGGTAGTTCAGGCCAAATGAGTAATCTGTGATGACCGTACTATTGCACTGGCCTTTATTTTATCCCTTCTGATAAAATAGTGAAAGTAGCAGGGAACCTGGCACTAAACTTCCAATTCTACATGAATGTGTGTGTGTGTACAACATGTCGGCCTCTTCTGAATGCTGGTTCCAGGATAAAAGAAGCTGAACAAATCAGTGCTGGGAGACCCGTATACTGTCATGGTGACCATTCGGAAAGCAACAATTGATGCTGTTTAGTTATCTGGGACCATAAGTTTGGCCACTGTGACTAGGACTGGCAAAATTCTCCCAGTAGAAGTTACTGATGAAGGACTCCTGGAAAAGAACATGATCAGTCTGTTCAGTTAGGGGGCATTCACACAGGCAACAAAGACAGAAATACGGGTCGTGATGTGTCCGAAAGTTGCATTTCACGCACATACATGATACAGAATGTATGATGTATATACATGGTCATTATGATTGCATATTGGTGGCTGGTCTAAAATAAAGTTCTTTCTGATACCATGCTTTTTGTTTTGTTTAAGCATTCTTCAGGTGAGCTGCTTTCCATTACACACTATGGGGATGTGAATCGGCAGTGACATAACCTCTGCAACATTTGCCATCCCGCTGTAGCTCAAGGATTACAGCATCATTGCCACATCAATGGAAGCTGCTTTATGCTGACTTCACTGGCAGGATCAACAGATAATCATGGCATATTGCAGGGGACTTTGCAATAGAAAACTGATTAATTACTAGTTTTACATTATTATATTATTTATATTCATGCAAATGCAAGCCAAAAATATGTGTCAACTAAAACCTTTCTACTAATAAAGTGATCAGATGAGAATTCAAAATTGTTAAATGACTTTATATTTGTTATTTTAGCACGATGCTGCGACTCCCCACAATCCAAAGGGCTCTAGCAAGTGCCGCCCAAGCAACGAAAAATAATGGTGAGTACGCCAGTTCCTCATTCACTGACCAATCTTATTTTCTATTATTCGCCTGATCATTGTCATCTTGTGTTTCAGTACGAACAAGCACCACAGCTGCAAGCAACCTGTTAGAGGTTTTCGTGGATGGCAAGCCTATTATGGTTGAGCCTGGCACCACAGTGCTACAGGTAATGTTTGCTTGTACCTTTTATCATTAGCGGTATGGTAGCATAAGGCACCATTTACATGGGCACTGACAGTCAGCAGCAGCACGGAAAGCACCTACCTCCCCTGTGTGTTGGCATGTGCACACAGTGTGCAGGTGCTCGGGAGGCATTAAGGAATGCCCCCATGTTATCCCTATTGGGTGAATGTTCAATGATCGACCAGGTGACCTAATGTGTCTTCTGGTCTGCTGCACTTTTCTAGCATTTCCAGATGCCTGTGTGAACGGTGCCTAAAGCTTTATTAAAAGTGCTTAAAAGGCAGTTGCGATTTTAGAAATTATCCTCAACCTCCTCTTCCATCTCTTAGACCAGAAGTGCGGTTAGACCTTTTTTTCTCCAGTCCTGGCATCATCTGCCATCTTCCTTTAACCCAGTGGTTCCCAAACTTTCTTTGCAGGACCCCCCTTTTCTATCTAGGAACATTATCAAGCCACCCTCCCTATTCAAACACAGGTTATGAATGGGGGCCAAGGCCCCCCCAGTTTGGAAAATGCTGCTTTAACCGATGTGTTGCAGAACACTATGCATATCTCAATAGGACCACATTCATGATTATACTGTACTAGAGTAGCGTGATGACCAGGGGTGCACATAAGTGGTACTCGGGTACTCAAAAGAGGCCAAAAACTAGCTATGTGTATCTGCATTATGGTTAGAAAGCTCATATGCGTACTAACAACTATCTGAATATGAGCTTTGCAACAATAATTCAGGTACGCATAGCTAGGCTTTGGCCCCTTTTGAGTACCCGAGTACCACTTATGTGCACCCCTGGTGATGAAGTCATGATGCTGCACTTCAGAGCTGATCTGAGCCCGGCCGCCCGAAGTCTCTGCACTCCAAGTCCCAACAGCTGTCTGTGGGGCACATGCACAGTAGCACAATCCCACGGACACAGGGACTGGACGCAGAGACACTTGCATATTATTATATGTGATATAGCAGCTTAGTGGGAAGTGTTTATATTTAGAGAAGTGTTCCTTGTTCTTTTGTACAGGCATGTGAAAAAGTGGGCGTGCAGATACCTCGCTTTTGCTACCATGAGCGTCTGTCTGTAGCTGGGAACTGTCGCATGTGTCTGGTGGAAATCGAAAAAGCCCCCAAGGTCTGTATCACTATTCCTCTATTATAACTGACAGTGTTTCTAATTTTGTCTATTTTATCTGTGGGATAGGTAGTCTAAAATGATTTGTGTTGGACGTATAAGTAAACATTAAGTATATTCCAACCCTTATTGGGTTTGTAAACTGGTTTTATATATATTTCCAGTCTATTATAGACAGGTCTAACATTTTATGGTTTCAGTCTAAAACTAAATGTAATAGTTTATATTCTTTTCTTACCCTTATTTTTTTTCTTTTTCACTTTATGACGGTGTTTCTTGTTCTCACAGCCTGTCGCTGCTTGTGCTATGCCAGTCATGAAGGGCTGGAACATACTTACTAACTCTGAGAAGAGCAGAAAAGCAAGGTATGTAAACGTCTAAGTACATGAGTATGACGTCTCTGGTGCATTTTGGTGCACATGTCCCCAATGTGCCGGACTCCACAGATGCATATTGACCGCGATGCGGACGCGAAAAAGAAACAGTTTGCGAAAAAGAAACGATCGTACTTTTGCTACAGTTTATTGTCCTTTGACATCAATATACTAAATAAATGCGATGTAAACCACAGATGATCTGGACAGAAAACACATGATTTTCTGCATGTGTTTTTCTGTCCGCATCAGGGAAGCCTCAGCCTTACTGTAGGCCCTACCCTCTAACAGTATGGATGCCGCTGGTCAGCATATTCCAAAAAGATGATACAAAGTCTTTACATTATTAATCACTTTGCAGAAAATTTATCTTCCCTCACACTTAAGGAGTAAGTCACGCTTACTACTCTATGTGCAACTTTTTACCAAAGCAGGTTTGGCAATCTATCAGTCATACACCCTCTGCAATGTAGGGCAAGAAGTCCTTCATTGTAAGTGAGAAAGCAGAGTACTTGCAACCTGGAGCATCAGAGGGAAAAGGATGTGCTGCCTTTCAAGGGTTGGAGGATAAGCATAGTGAACTGGTTTAAATGGTTCCCGAGACAAAAACTGGTCTTGACTCTTTACAGTATATGGGGAACCCACACTGAAAATGTAACTTTAGATTTTCTCTAAGCGTCAAAGATGCATTCATTCATCAAACTAAAGCAGATACAATATAGAGCATTCACTTCTCTATATTGTATCTGCTTTAGTTTAGCTTTAAATGCATTACATTGAGAGAAAGTCTAATTATTAATATTTGTACAGGGCTAGGAATAAGGGAAACCTAACATGTAAACTAAATGTGAATTGTATTTCTTTCTTTGCCGGGATAATAAAACAGAGAAGGCGTTATGGAGTTCTTGCTGGCAAACCACCCCCTGGATTGTCCTATTTGTGATCAAGGAGGGGAATGTGATCTACAGGTAAATGGAGCCGATATGTAGGAAATATATTTACAGCATACTGGATATTTTCATCTGAATAAACTTCAGTTCAGCTTTATTTTATTTTCAACTAAGGATAGTGAAACTACTGATTCACAGTGTTACTATAAATGGCTTTAACATTGCATAAGAACAGAATAACTTTCTTTTTTAAAAATCAATTAAGCAAGATGTATGCCATTTTAAAGTAATATTCAGGCCGACGAGGCTGTCATATCTGACTTTTCTTTCTACAAAAGCTATTATTTGGATGTCATGATGACAGAAAGTATGAAATGCTGCTGTTTAATGTATAGGCCAAGCAACTTACCATATTTTGCATCTTATGGTCTGAATGCGCGGCAACTTGGCGTCCAGCCAGCTCTCCTGGAACAGAGATTAGCTGGGGAGCTGGTGTCCAGCTCTCCCATTTGTACTGTATAATTGCCTATGCCAACAGAGCTCAGAGCCCTGCTGGCATAGACAATGAAGAGAGATAGATGGACTGGTATCTATACCTCTCTCCTGTCCGTGGAAACTGCAGTCTCCCAACTCTGCAGCTCCCATTGACACCATCAAGATCGGCAGAGGAGAGCAGAGACTCTGCAGCTGTTGGCCCCCCTCCTCCTGCCGATCAGTGTGGAGAATGACGTTGCGCTGTGAGTGTGCTGCTGCTAGTGACACCTACTGGCTGAATTGAATATTGAATTCATTGTATTAACCCAATTGATGTGAAAACTTATTAAACCTTTTTTTCTGGGTTTTCCTGCCCTAAAAACTGGGTGCGTCTTATGGTCCGGTGTGTCTTATAGTCCATAAAATACGGTACATTTGTTGAGGTGGCAGGACAGTCTTGTGACTTACTGGTTTTATTAATGGCAGCAGGTCTATTTTTTATTGGTACAGAAAAAAATGGACACTTTTCATGAATGCTTTCCTCAAATACAAGCACATTTATTTCCTGTGTGTTTTAGTTCTGCTACTTGGAATACCCCCCTTAATCATGTGTATGTGTGAGCCTGCTGGCCATAGTATGACTTGACCTCTTAAAGGAAACCATACTGTATTTTCCGTTTTAAGTTGTTGGTGGTTGTATCCCTTTAATCTAACTCTAAAGGAATTGCATTATAAAATAATCTTTTTTTTAATCTCAATCCACTAATTTACATGCATGATGGTGATGGCAGTATGTTATGTCTAGGGCAGGTTTCTAAATGGGTGACAGCAGTGAACTGTGTATACATAACAAGTGTTAAAGCTGCCACTTGTAGTCTCCATATTGATAGCAGAACTATCACTAGATATTAGTAAAGCTGCAATTTTAAATGAGTTGTGTCTACACTAATTGCATTGGCCACACAGCGAGGGGCATTATTTGTCAACTGGGTCATTTTACATTTTTTTTTATTTTATTTATCTTTTATATATTTCTGTATATCATTTAGAGAGGGAATTTAATTGTATTCTTATCCCTTGAAATGCTCCAGGATCAGTCAATGATGTTTGGAAATGATAGGAGCAGATTTACAGAAGGAAAGCGTGCTGTGGAGGACAAGAATCTTGGCCCATTGGTCAAGACCATCATGACACGTTGCATTCAGTGTACTCGCTGCATCAGGTAACTACTTGTTAGAAAATGTATGCTCGTTAAGGCTATGTTTTAATGTTGTCAAAATTGATACATTTGCAATGTGTTTACAGTGCATTAAAAAACACATCTACTGGCTTTTAATTGAACTGTTTCCATGTTGTGTTTGTAGTCTAATGGAGGCAGCATCACATTTCCCAGCCCACAAGAGATGTATAGAGAGTACAGTGTACTCCACTTCAATCGCCTGTACAGCGCAGGTAAAACTGCCAGTTAACTGCCCAGGAGGTTAAAAAACAAACTCACTAAGGTTACACTTGCACTAAAATCCCTGCCCAGGCACGTTGGTCATATAACAACTCATTGATTTAAAGCGCTCTCGTTACTGGCTGTGCTATGTAGCACGGCCAATCATGTGGCCCTAAACGAATGGGGCGACTGCACTGATCACCCCATCCAAGCGCTTAATGAAGCCCTATTCTTATGAAATGTGGATGCAATAACAATACTGTCCATTTTTGGTGCTTTCTTGCAAATAAAGAATGTGTCAAAAACCTGCCATAAATGGATCATAAACGCATCACAAACGGATGCAAGTGCAACCATCTGCGTTCGGAAACAAAAGAAACACCGAAGCAGTGGAAACTATAGCTTTTATATTTTTGTGTACTCCTAAAGACCTTGCTGCCCATGTAGAAATTTTCCAGAGTGAAAATATAGAGTTAGACTTACCGGTAACTCTCTTTCCATGAGTCTTTTCCAGGACA
>CM070039.1:44263877-44277221 GCA_036250615.1 Ptychadena robeensis
TATTGTTATATTACGGACGGACTTGTTTAAACACTTGCAACCGACCGGCGGGCGCAACATTAGGTGTCCGCCGGTCAGTTTTGGGGCTTTCGCTGATAGACCTGTCATATGGTTATCAAAACGACCTGCGAGCCTCTGCAGAAGTTTGCAGGCGCTCAAGACAGAGACCATGTAAATCCAACCTTGTTTTATTTCTATTAAGTGTCTGAGCTGTATATTACAAACATGGGTGTAAGTAAAGAGTTCTTTCTGCACAGACTGCAGCTTGTACACACATCCCGGTATATGACATAACGGGAACGTTTCTTCAGACGACATACCGACTTCCCCTTCACCGGGTACAACATTCCCACCACACATGACGTCACTCTCCGCTATATTTGGCCGCTGATCACATTATCTGCGCTTGCGCAATAACACAGGATGCAATACCACGCCGCCATATTGGGTGAGCGTCAAAGCTAGGGCGCCATGTTGCTTGTGGCAGCATTGATAAAGCAATGACTAAAAATGAAACAAATAAAACACGGGCCGGTAAATAGGAGTCCAGAAGGGTGTTTCCGCAGAAAAAGCCTTAGAAATGTCAATTTAGCTGCCCGGCTGTTGTGCAGCCATGTTGGTTGAGGCGCGTAGGGGCCCCGGTGCCGCCATGTTGGTGGTGGAGCCAGCAGCTGTGTTTTTCTATATCCTGGTTTACGGGTGGGCGGTCCCTGGGAGGAGGGGTGAGAGGAAGGTGGCCGGGCCCCTCCCCCTGCACTCTGCCCTTTTCACCATCGAACGAATGGCTACTACACAGGAACGGTGGGCGGGGTGTACGGAACCTTCACATACCGGATCTCTGACATACCGGATCCGGAAGCTTGCTTGTCCCCAGTCCAAATCAATACAGGAGAATAGCAAAGGAAATCCTCAATCTTCATTCTGCTGACGGCGGCTCGCTCTCTGGGTTTTGGGGTGTATATCGAACTTGAGCATTCCGTGTGTCGGTGTCCCGGGTTTCTATTGGCTGCTGCAGCTGCAGATTGAGCCCCTTCCACCGTCTGTGTCCCCTGGATGATGATCAGCAGGTTGGTGAGGAGCTGTGCAGCGGTAAGTAGTCCTTCATGGTGTATAGAGGTGGAGGTATGTGATCAGATGTCAGGGAGCTGTGTTCTGGGCTGGGATCAGCACTGCAGAAGGATCTGGTACCCAGAGCTCCATCAGATAGGTGTACAGCCTTGTACATCGCTCCTCAGTCAGGACACGTCCGCCTAGCAGCAGCTGATGTGTATTTGTTCCAGCGAGGACCAGTCTGTGTCATTCTGGTTCAGTGTAGGAGACAGGGGACGATGTGTTGTGATTGGCTGATTTGGGGTAAACAATATTTGGTTTAGAGATGAAGGCTTGAATCAGATGTCTTTTTTTATGAAATGTCCTATTGCCAGAGATCAGCCTTGGTAGCTGGAATGTCCTAAAAATGAAGATTTCTTGTGAGATCTTTCCATGTAAACAAACGTACAGACCTAGGGCACGGTTTGCCTGGCCTGCAGGGTTTAGGCTGCATCTTGGAAGGTTTCTAAGTCTGTCTGTGTTTCTGAAATGACCCCTGTCTGAGGTTAGGATTGGTTTTGTAGGATAAGGTATTGTAAGCCAGAGACCAACCTGAGGGGGGTGAAAATAATTGCATCTAGAGTGTCGGTTCTCAACCTGTGAGTCAGAACTCCCTCGGGGGTCAAATGGCCATTTCACAGGGGTTGCCGAAATCCATGAAAGCATCAGAGCTGATGTTCACAAGCGGGGTGGGAAGTTAGGAGGTATGGGACATTTCTCTCCTTCCTAACATCCCACCCCGCACATCATATGCACATTTGGGGTGGAATAATATGAAGAAGACCTTGCACTTGCCTGATTGTGCTGAAAGTGAAGTTGTGGAGTGTATTTGGAACACTGAAGTGAAGCGTACACCGGCAACTTCCGCATCCCAAATACAGGAAGTGTCACTTCCGGGGTCACAGGTCTAAAAAAGGTTGAGAACCACTGATCTAGAGGCTTTGGCCATAGCTGTGCCAGCTAGCAAAACCTTGGCATCCTTGGCAGACTCCAGGCTGTTGTGATGTTCAAAGGTTTTGACACTACCAGGAAGAGTCTTCTTCAAATGGAGAAGTGACAGATCTTTTCCCGTTGGAATGGTCAGAGTGTTCTGACAGCTGCTGCAGGTGTGGACACTCTGCAATCCGTGTTTGTTTGGTTTGTGTGTGTATTTGTTTAAAGCTGCAGTTCAGGGCTCATTTATACTGGTGGTTTTTAACCGCCAGGTAACCGCGCATAAACCGCAACCGCCTGGCGGACGCAACATTAGGGGTCTGCTGGTCGGTTTTAGGGCTTTCGTCCGACAGGACCGCCATGGGATCCTTATTAAGATGACCTGCGAGGGCCTGCACATCTTCGAAGGAGCTCGCAGACGTTTCCTGCATGTCTGCCCGAGCCCACAGTCCTTTCCCTAGCTGCTGCGGGCTGACAGCAGCTCGGGAAACAACACTGTGAGTTTAACCTTAGGCAGGAAACTATGTAGACAAATAAATATGAAACTTGCTTCTTTATACTCAAATTGTGATGTTAGTAATTCAGGTGATTCTGCCACAAATTGATCCTTCTTGCAATCATAGCATGGACATAGCGTTGGTTAGTGGGACAGGACTGTATAAAGCTGAATACTTTGTCTCCATTGACTGCTGTAGTAGGGTTGGGTGTCTGTATAGAAACACCACAATTATGAATAATTTTATGCCATTTGTAACCATAATAATTTTTTTTATAGAGATAAGCGTTGACCATAACATTGCCTGTCTATGGCTTGCATTAAACCACCAGCTTTCACATGCATTTCTCTTTTTGCCTAATAAAAAATGAAGAGGGGGGGGGGGGCTTTCTCTAATCCCAACATGATTCTGGGTGCCTAAAAGGCCAATTCTGTACCAACACATTTGTCATGTGTGGAAGGACCACAAGTCATATGATCCTCTGGTCGGGTATAACGGAGAGGATCCCGACGTATGTGGAAACTAACCCTTAGTGTCGGGAAGTGGCAACTGGTGGTGTTGCCGTTAAAGTGACTTTGTCTATCGCTATGCCTCGTATGATGTTATGGTAAAACGCTCATACAAAGACTGGTATGTGCGATCTGGAAGGAATCTAGTTCTGTGTGTCTTGTTTTGGCATCTTGTGGATTGTTTTTATATAAATTATGTTCTCAGTTTATTATAATAAAATGAGTATCGTGTCTGTTTTGACAGGGGACGTCTTGGAATATACATCTATGAAGATGTCCTTGGGGATGCTTCATCAGTAACATTGATGAAATGTATAAAGCTTAAAATTGGGTAAGAACACCTGGATCTTTTTATTCATTGCTTGGTCAATCTAATAGAAAGAATCTTATAACAAATTCAGTTGTCACAGTGTATTTTAGGCTCGGTCTACACTACAGGCAATTTGAATGTGGGCCCTGTGGACTGCCTCATGCTGTTGTGTCCATAACACCCACCAACCAAGGTTTATTTCACCTTTACAAACCCACCCACCTAAGCCACACGTCCCTCGCTCAGTTATCTAGCATACATACAATGTTCAAAGATGGTCTCGCATTATATTCTCCAGTGATGTGGTGGAACTACAATATAACCATTATATGCAGCATTGTACTGTGAGCCCAGACCAACCTGATCGCCTGAGCTCACAAAGCTATGTAGAGAGTTCTTGCTACTCTCAGTATATATTTTATACTGCTTTCAGATGTGACCTTGTTTTATAAAGCTGTAACTAATACTAGGGTTTGCATAGTTATCTGTCACAGTCTTGGTCTGCCTGTCAGAACACCAAGTGCCCAGCTGCTACAACTCCCTTACTTTTCATTGAGGAAGACCAAGTGGCCGGTACTCCACTAATGTACCGTACAAGATGTGGAGGGAATGCTGTACCAATTTTATTTCCTTTGGTAAAGGATGTAGCAAGGATTCTCCCAATCATTAAACCATGCCCCCCCCCACCCTTAGAAAAGTTAAATAACTGTGTGTACAGCTCTGAGAAAAATTATTAGTCGTATGTATGAAGTTCCTTTAAGCATGACCCTGTCAAGAGACTGGGAGTTATGGATCAATAAATAATGATTTTTTTTGTTGATTATCATACATTGCCGATAGCTGTTTTTCATTTGTGTTACACAATTCAGTAAACTCCAACCATTTAACTTTTTTCTGCAGCTGATGTTCTCAAGGAACAGAGTCACGTGATGTATGAAGGCAAACACATACACTTTTCCGAGGTTGACAATAA
Organism: Ptychadena robeensis; assembly: GCA_036250615.1. Classification (NCBI taxonomy): domain Eukaryota; kingdom Metazoa; phylum Chordata; class Amphibia; order Anura; family Ptychadenidae; genus Ptychadena; species Ptychadena robeensis. The sequence continues at coordinate 44,268,189 of CM070039.1, forward strand.
GCCCCTATGCTCCTACAGTCCCAAACTCTGCAAGCAGAGAAGACTGAACGGCTATGCCTTCTGTATCCGACATGTTCTAGAGGACAAGACAGCCCCCTTCAAGCAATGTGAATATGTGGCCAAGTACAACAGCCAGCGCTGCACCAATCCCATCCCCAAATCAGAAGACCGTAGGTAAGTGATCAGGTGATACAGAACCATATAATGTTAAATCTTTTAAAGCAGGACTAAAGTCACCCAAATGCACTTTGCATATTGTGCACGTATGCTAGAGATAGAAATGGTACATAATCACTGAAAAGGTGGAAATCTGTTGGAAGGGCCTTGGGTGGGGGCTGGAAGTTGCTGGGTGCAAATTATTCTTTCATCTAGCAACCCAGCAGACCCTAAGCATGGAGCCGAGGAGGAGCTCTTCTGTCAGCTCTTTGCTACCGATTTGGTGGTGGGGTGCCAACTGGAGAAGGTGAAGTGTAGCGGAGCCAGGATTCTCTGTCATCTCCCATGCAGCATACCATATGTAAAGCTGCCCATACACCTTTAGATCTCTGTCAGATATCCTTTAGATCTACCAACAACTATGTAGTGCCGGGTCCTTTGCAATTGAACACAGGTAGACTTGATGGGTTAGAAAGTCCCCCATATTACATGGTTTTGGTAAAACAAGCAGAGATCTAAAGTAAATCTGGCAGAGAAATCTAAAGGTGTATGGGGACCCTATGTCTGCTACTGACATCTATTCTTCTTTGAATATGTGCTACTTATAGAGATGAATGTCTATGATGTGAACACTAGTCTCTCGTCCTACAGTCCCAGCTCTCTGTAGTAGAAATAAAACATTGCTGCTGCTTTGTGCCTTTTGTTTTTGTAACATTCTATAATCCTCTACTGACTGAGACTAGGGCAGTAAGTCAGCACATCTGTCATATTCACTCTGAAAAGATGACCGGGAGAAAAATAATTTTACTTAAACGTCAAATTACTTTTATTGGGGGTGGTTGTGTGTCTGGGAGACAAGTACAAAATGCAGTCTTCCCGATTTTCCTGAACGCACCATAGTAGGTTTCATCCCATGCCCTATTGAGCCATTCTGATCAGGCAAACACTGATTGGTGGTGGACCCAGAAAGGATATGCAAAATTCCACAGTACTAGAAAGTGTGGATTTTTAATCCCATCATTCTGCCATTTTCGGACTATAACACACACTTCACCATAAGACGCGCCCAGTTTTTAGAGCAGGAAAACCAGGAAAAAAAATTTGAACTGTGAAAATAAATTGTATGAATGCAATACCAAATTCCGCCACTAGATGTTGCAGCAGTACTATCGCAACACACATGTCATCTTCCTCACTGATCGGAAGGAGGGGGGCTGCGGGGGGGGGGGGGGCAAAGGCTGCCGAGTCTCTCCTTTCCCTCTACGACTGTGTCTGTGGAAGCTGCAGAGTGATTGCAGCTTCCACAAACAGGGAGAGAGATAGGAGTTCATACCAGCGGATCTTTCACCTGACAGCTCTTTGGCTAATCTTCTTGCTGGAAGAGCTGGCCAGGAGCCAAGGCATGACCACCCACGACTGAGTGGCCACAAGGAGTTTTGCATTCGGACCATAAGTCGCAGGCATTTTAGTCTTAAAGTCCGACAAATATGGTAAATTGGTTTAAATAATATTCATCAATGGAGTTTAAATTTGTAGTGGTCTGGATGGGTGTTTATATATGCTTACACAACACTTTTTCTATACTAGATATGGAGCTTTCCTTTCTAATATATCCTTATGAGCAAGCATTGAGCAAAGATCTAAACAATTTCAATTGTATTTGGGCAGTTGTATTGATTTGATTTGTTTCTCTTTAAGGTACTGCAACAGTCACCTGCAAGTACTGGGCTTTATTCCCAAAAAAGAGAGGAAGAAAAAAAATGATGCACTGGAAGAAGTAAAGGCTAGGAATCAAATGGAAACCGTTGCCTTCAGCTTAACAGTGCCCACCCTGGCATTGAAGATGCCGAATGGACTGGATGGGATGACCCTTTCCCCTCCTGGGGCCAGACTCCCTCTCCACTACCTGGAAACAGACTTGGATGATTCTTTTACTGTGGAGGAGGAAGAAGAAGAGCTAAGGAAGGGAGCATCCATAAAGAAGAAGCTGCAGAGCAAGTTGGCACAGAATCGACAGCGTCAGAAAGAGTCTGAGATTTTAAAAGTTCATGAGCACTTTAGCCCTCACCCTGCACCTTCCCAGTTGCAACCTTTATCTCTCCAAGAGCAGCAAATGATGGTACAACCAGTACCAACGTCTCTGAAATCTACTGGGCTAACACCAAGCCTGACTTGTACGTCGCCTCAACCTCAGAATACCAGCTTACCAGTACAGGGAGCATCGCCTGTAATGCACACGTTAGCACAAACGAGAAATTTGTCTAATAAACGACCTCTTTCTGCCCCACCGCTCTCTACAGACCCACCACCTTCTGACAAAATCCAGGTGACTGCCACAGCCTTACCAACATATTCCTCCTGTGTCAGTCGGTTGCAGCGACTGATGAAACTGTGCACTCAAAAACGCCAACTAGAATCTGATTTGTTTCCACATTTGGGTAAGTCTGGCCATCATCAAAGTGTGTTTAATTCCAACTCAAGACCAAAGCTTACTTTTTGGGAGATAGAAGTGAGGGATTAAACTTTAGCCAGATTGTTAATGTTTCCTACATCTCCTATAGGGAGGTTTGACCTACCTTCTGATGTGTGGGACACCCAACAAAATTTAGAAATCGCCCAAACATGGCCAGGGATGGCAGTGACCTCACACGTATGTCTGTACCACGTTGTTCTCATAGGAAGCCATTGTGCCTTTCACACTTAACGGGTTTTGTGATGCAGCGTTAATGCGGATGTGATTCAGTGTACATCTTCTGATATGCTGCAGTGATAAAATTTTACAGTACTGCCACCAGATTCTTGGAAATGCATCGTGTCCACCGACCGACACAGCTAAAGCTGCGTATAGCGGCAGGGATGGAGGTTTAGGGTAGCCGCACGCAATTTCTGCTGTGCTTTTATATATATATATATATATATATATATATATATATATATATATATAGCTAATACTTCCCTAGATTGTTAAGAAAAGCATCATTTACTCTTTACAACAGGTTGTCCAAAAACTATCCATGCTTATTCCATAGTTTTGGGCAGTTTTCCAGTAGAGTTACAGAGGTTGGTTGTCGGTATGTGGCAACTGTTGCCCAAGCAGTGGAACACTGTGCAGTTTCACGGCAGCTGCTATTTGATGTTGGCAAATGTGTCATTTCTACCAACTGATCCCTCTACTAGCCCAAGACTGGCTTCTGCTGATTTGTACTATTTCTGGAGGGCTCTGCTTTGCAAACGAGGTATTGTGCTTTTATTGGAAAATAAATTGCGCACCATCAATGGTGTCCGGAGTGGGTGACCCTTTGTGTCCAGCAGCCTTTGACAGAGAAAGTCTCTCTCTCCCCAGAGCTTAGCTGGAAATGAAATGCAACCGCATCGGCGCCATCTTGTGGACCTTTTACTGATTTCTACTAGAGCTGGTAAAAGTTATTTTTAAAAATGTCACTATCTGACTTTGCGAGTTAAAGCAGACCTACCACTTGGTATGTCACTCTGCAGTATCGGCTGCAGTTTAGCCGATATTGCAGAGATCCCGACTGAAGGAAAAACAAAACTTATTCTGACAGACCCTCCCACTGTGTTACATATCGCCGAGGCAAGAAGTAACAAGCCGCAAGGGTATCTGAGGGAGAGAGAAGGGGTGGTTGGTGCCAGCTGCCCTGAGAAGAATGGATTCGGAAATGGCTTCTCTTTCCCTTAATTAGGATGTTCGCACATCAGTGAAAATGTGAGAAAGGTAAGTACGTTTTTATTTGTTTTTGTGTAGCAGTTTTCCAGGATCTGAACTGCTGACAGGTAAGTAATGTGCCTATTTTTTTATGTATGTGTTTTTTATTTTATTTTAAAACCCCTAATTACAAAGCCTCTGAACATGGTATCGTCCTCACAATTGCTGGAGATCTAGAGAAGGGTTGTGTACAAGTTAGGAGGGAGTGGACACTATGCCAGGGCGGGAGCATTATGACATCACTTCCGGTTGTTAGATGTTAGGTCGTTTACCTTTTAAGGGGAAAAAAGGTACCTTAACCTCCCTAGCGCACCGCCTGTACCGCACCGTTTTTAACAGTGTGGTACAGGCAATGGCAGCAGTGTACAAGGTACACTGCCTGCCATTTCCTCCCTCCCCCCTCCCCTCTCCAAACAGCCAGTGTCATTCATGACACCAGCTGGGAGGGCTGGAGAGCAGAGGCCCCTCCATTAACATGGAGGTCTATGGCACTGCTCACCCTCGCCCCCTTCCACGTCACCGTGACGCGATCAGTGAAGCCCCGGAAATGCTGCGACTGGAAGCAGCATCGCCGTAGCTTTCCGGGGATATGCGGCTTTCATGGGAGCCCAGCTCATCCAGAGTTTGTTCTTCACACAAACTCTGGACGAGATGGGCTCGTGATGAACACTAAGGAGGTTAAAAACCCATATATAATGTGAAAAGGTCCTGTAAGCTGCATTTGTGTTTTTTTATTTTTTTTATTTATTTTTTTTACTTTTCAGTGCTCTCCAAACTTTTGCTGACTCTTTTTGTTTGTTTTGCCGGTTTCCTGTCAGTATAGCAACTCTAAATCGTGTTAAGGGTCAGATTGAAGTGAAGGAGCAGGTGCTCTCTTGTTGCAGCTATTCTTTGGGCAGAATCCTCCAGCAATGAGGACGAAGTACAATATTTATTGAGGTCACATAAATAAGGGAAGAAATGGAACTCTGTTCTTTTGAGCAGCTGCTGAGGTCTGACAATCCCTTGTGTTGGCATCAAACAAACCTGAACTGGCAACACCTGACAACTTTGAGCTACTATCTGATGTATTCACTAAGCACTGCTAGGAAACACAGCAAATTCCTTCTGACTACAAGAAGGTTTAATCATTAAAAGTTGTCATTTTCTTTGCCAACTAGATTCAAACAAACCTGCCTCCTTCTCATTACATGGGCTCCTTTTTGTTTTCCCCGGATCAGTGAGCATCCCTTTATGCAATTACACTTTATTAGCCCTTTTAGTTTCTGGGGCTGTAAGGAATATGCTGATTCTAGGCAGCACTAGGTGATCTATTCTAGTGTCACTAGATTTACAAGAAAAAACATTTAATGTAAAATATTGGTAGATTTCTCCCCACTGAAATGTTACCCAATTATCCCTATACCCATTGCAGAGATGCCATCACATTCTAACTTGGTGACCCTCTGTAATGAGGGCAGTAATCAGGAATGAATCTTGGCTTTGGAAGCTGAGATTTAAAAAAAGAATAAAGAGTTTAGAGCAGTGGTGGGCAACTGAGTTTATATGGAGGGCCACAGCTGCGGCCCTCGGCATTACTAAAGGACCACACAAAACATTTTTTATCTATTGTATAAGCATTTTCTAATAACAGCAGGTATAGCTAGAAGACATAATTTTTTATTTTTAAATAACAAAACACTGTAGTATGGTAATGCACATTTTGTGTCATGTATATCAATAAAGGTTATGTGCCTCATATATATTAAAGCCTTTGATGATATCTATGGGGCACATAACCTTTGATTCAAAGGTAATATGCCCCTATTCTGAGGTAATGTGCCACATACAATAATCCCCCGTTCATTGGTGGAATAGTGGGAGCATAGGCACTGACCTTCATTGAATGGGATTTTCTTGGAGTAGGAAGCGGAGGAGAGGTGAGGGACTTGCTCAGGCGCTGTCTGGGTTGCTAATTGGCTTTCATGTGCTCAGCCAGAGCGAGTCCCTCTCCTACCTACTGAAGAAGATCCTGGGCGAGGACAGGTGAGTTCCTATGCATTAACAGTTTCGGGGGATACAAGTGGAAGACCAGGGGGGTCGCCAAGGAATGCCCAAAGGGCCGCAGGTTGGGCATCTTGGGTTTAGAGCTTCACTAACCAAATTCAAAAATCATATTTGACAGCCTTAGTGAGTTAGAGATTACAGTATTTTCTTTTTCAGCAATATCAACCAAATAATTATAAGCGCTTGTCTGGTTTTTAAATGTTTATATGAAGACACTAATGTTTACTCCACAAAGCTGTGATCAGGTTCACTTGATGGAACATCTGTGTGTCCTTTCAGAACATCGTCCCAATAGTTTTTTCACATGGCCAGACCAGACTAAGCAGATGTCAGTACCATTCAGTTTCTTTATTGCTTAAGGACAACAGATTTGTTTTCCAGCACTGTTTAAAGCACTTTCCAGCACTGTTTCCTGCCTTTCTGTACACCCGGAACACGTCCTCATTGATGCTGGAGGTGTGTTCTAAAAAAAGCAATGCCTCCTCCTTCCATGGAGGTAAATGGTGCCGCCTACCCCCCCAATCTGGCGTCATATATGACATCATCGGGGCAGACCTGAAATGATCGGTGTGTACACTAATGCAGGGAATCACCAGGGGATTTCGGTAGAAAGGTGAGCATCTCTATGTGACTTTTATGGGCAAAGAAACTAACCTCCTGGGTGTTTAGCCTGAGTTATCTTGGGGTTGAACCTGACATGGCTTAAAATGTTGTGAAGGTAACAGTGTCTAGGTACAAACACCTTTTGTGAGGTTTAGTTTTGGAGGGAAAAACACATTCACATATAAAGTGAATATACAGAATGTTGCAGCAAAGTAGGCATGACTGGTCCATGCAGTATTCTAAATTCCTCCAGCCAAGCTAAAAGGCCATTACCAGGAGGGAGGTCTTGGTTTCCACACAGGGTGACAGGCTGGCACTTGTGTCTATACACCAGCAGTACCTATTCTCTGAACCCACTTACTAACTTGTGGAGAGACATATTTTACAATCCAGCACTAACAACTTAGCCATGAGCACGCATTTACATCTGGGAGGAGAAATGAGTCTGTGTCGCATAATTTTTTTACTGCAGTGCAGAATGTTAATGTGAATACACAGCTCATGCTATGAAAGTAGCTTCAATTCACCCACCTATTACACCTTACATACTTGCAGTAGCGGATTAAGTTGATTTTGATAGCATGAGTTTTTTATATTTACATTCTGCATTGAAGTAAAACAAAATGTGATGCAGACTTCTCTCTCCTCACATATGTAAATAGGTGCTCATGGGTAAGTAGCTTGTGTCAGATCATAAAATGTGTCTCTCCCTAAGTTGGTCAGTGTGTTCAGATGATGGGCACTGCTAGTGCTAATCCAGCCAAGATCTTCTTTGCAGTGGCCTTTTGGCTTGGCTGGAGGAGGGAATGGAACAGATTCTAGCCTCCTGGAATGTAGCGCTATAGCCAAGATTCTTTTTTTATATTCTGACCATAAGACACACAGGCATTTTCCCTCTGACTCACAAGCGCACTTTTGTCTCTTAAAATCAAAGTACGGTGCATGTGTTGGACTTGTTAGGTATGTGTCTATTCTATTTATGACCTAGGCTATGCTGGCACCACAACTACTGTGAAAGTTAATTAAACTACCAATGCCAAGCCCCATCTCTAGTCATTTAGCTATAAATGGGAGAGGTTTGGTGATCAGTACAGACCTGGCATTTTACAGTTCAATCACGGGGGCACTGTTTATTCAGCGACATCTCCGCATCGGCACAAGCTGTGTAGCCTAGGGCTAGAACTCAAAGTACTTTCCGCGGAATATATTATGGACTTTGTGTTTTCAGATGTCAAGACTGTTACTATAGTAACTGGTTTGGGCCGGTCTCTTTCATGATGTGGCTATTGGTTTGGCTCATGGAGGTTACAATAATTTCTTTGCGTACTATTAAACCTGGATTCCATATCTGTGTACTGTTGCTAATTCCACAACCAGTGATGTGATGACATTTAAAATGTTTATATGGAATTATAATAATCCTTGTATGCAGGTATTGTTGGCCAGTGTTGATGGCTTGTACTTCTTAAGCTTACATTCCTTCACTTGGTGGTTATCCCATACACACCCACACTTGCTTGCCCTTTTATATAGAAAAGTTAATGTAACTTTTAGTAATTCATAGTTTCCAATTTGAATCCGCTTGCTCACACTGTAAAGAGGAAACTAGAGTTGCACGGTACTGACAAAATGTGGAAGTTTACAAGCTGCACATATTAATTATTTACAACAATGTCAGAGGTTTATTCACATTTGTGAGATACTGTCTAGCTACCATTAAAATTAATGGGAAAGTGTTCCTGCGTCTTATGGTCCAAAAATGTAATACCATTTTTTTTGTCTTTAGTCCCCAACCATCCTGGGAGCAATAGCGCTGCATCCCAGGAAGCAGAAATGTTCCATTCCTTCCAACCAAGCCATAAAAAACACAAGCTCCATGGCAAAAGCGCTAGTAGTACCCATTCTCTGAACACACTGACCAACATATGGAAAGATGCATTTTACAATTTGATGGCATGAGTTGTGTATTTTACATTAACATTCTGCATTGCAATCAATGCATTTTGTAACAAATACTCCTAGCTCTGCCCATATGTAAATAGCTACTCATGGGTTGTTCAGTTCCAGATTGTAAAATGTGTCTCTTCATACGTTGGTCAGTGTGTTCAGAGAATGGGTATTGCTAGTGCAAAAGTTTCAGCCCTGCACACTTGGCTGCAGTGAACACCTCCCTCCTGGCACTGGCCTTTGGCTGGAGGAATTTAGAGTAAATACTTTATGGTCCAGTCCTGCCTACTTTGCTGAAACATTCTGTATATTCACTTAACCTCCCTAGCGCACTGCTGAGGTCCAGATTTCTGTACCAAAAGTGCACCATGGACTTCAATTGTAAATTTTTCTTTATGTTGTAGGCCTGTAACTTCCCAAAATATGTCCGTACAAGGGTCTAATCGACATCATGAATATAATAATGTTTAAAACAAACAATTATGTAAAATAAAAAAAAACTTTTTAATAAAATTCATGAGAAAACATAAAAATTAGGGAACAAAGCTATGCTGCTA
>CM070039.1:44285700-44306403 GCA_036250615.1 Ptychadena robeensis
ATCGACCCTGGCATAGCTTCCGGAACAGGGGAAAGTCTCTACCCAGTATTACGCTATGCATTAGATGTGGTGACACTGCCACCTCGTGACATACAGTTCCTGCGGCAGTCACAAAGGTCACCAGGGCAGTGCAGTATTTCTTGCAGTCACTGTGCACACACACAACACCCACTATTTTTTACTTTTCTAAGCCTGTCAAGTCCTTCTTTTGACCCATTTTGCCAAAGGAAAGGAAGTTGCCTAATAATTATGCACACCTAATATAGGGTGTTGATGTCATTAGACCACACCCCTTCTCATTACAGAGATGCACATCACCTAATATGCTTAATTGGTAGTAGGCTTTCGAGCCTATACAGCTTGGAGTAAGAGAACATGCATAAAGAGGATGATGTGGTCAAAATACTCATTTGCCTAATAATTCTGCACTCCCTGTATGAACCTCTCCTGAAAAAAGCATGAGGCAGAGAGAGAGAAAAAAAGAGGGAGATTCATATTATTTTTTGTATATTTAGAAATTACATTGATTGGTCTGTTGAAGCTCTTGAATTGTCTACAGCAAAACATTAATGGGAAGGGATTTATGCTTTCCTTGTGGTTTTAAAAGTTGAAACTGCTTTGGCTACAATTGTACCATACTTTTGTTTTGATCTGAAAGATCTTGTCAACGTTGTGTATCACAAAGTGGGGCATTACAGTTACCTGTTCCTTTTACATTGCAGAAGTCCATCCACCCCAGACCTGAGCACTGAAGAGCTACCTGATGACATCACTAGTGAGATCACTGACATTCCTCATGATCTAGAACTAAATCAGGACGATTTTGCAGATGTACTCCCACGTCTGCCTGATGACCTACAGGACTTTGACTTTTTTGAAGGTAACCATACTATACTAATATTTTTTAAGTCAGAAGTTTAAAAGACAGATAAAACGTAGAGCTGTAGTAGGTAGCGATTCCAAAGTACTCTAGATTTGTCTGATCCTGGGACAACTTAATCCCTTTAACTATTGAACACCAGTAAATCAGGTCAGCAATTACTTTAATTGATAACATCTGATGCCATTAATACAGGTAAATGATTTTGTTAATTTTAGGTAAGAATGGAGATCTTCTTCCAACCACTGAAGAAGCAGAAGAATTGGAGCGGGCTCTTCAAGCAGTTACATCTCTGGAGTGTCTGAGTTCGATTGCGGTGCTTACACAAGCAGATAGTGTTACTGGTCAGGATCTTTCACAGCGTGGAATGACCTCCTCATTCTCTGCAGGGTCTGGAACCGCTGATATCCACGCGCTGAGTCGAGAAGATCACACAGATCTTGGAAAATTGCTTAATGGTCGTATGGTTCATGAAAACTTTACCAGTCTGGAACTGGACGAAAACCTTCTTGGTCGTGCTACATTGTCTTGCCCACCTACACCACTTAGTGGGCATATTCAGAGGCAGTTTTCATCATCTGCCAATGTTGGCCTTAGTTCAGTCACTCTAATAAGCCACAGCTCGCTTGAAGAGAGGTCTTTCACGGGTACATACCATGAACTTCATGAAAGCAGCCATTCTTCCCAGCGATCTCTACCTGCAGAAATTTTGAGCAAAACGGATAATGTAATCACCTCACAACAGCAATACAGCAGTAATCATCAACATTCTTCTCCTCATGATAGCCATTACGACAGTGAGCATGTTCCTTCACCGTATAGCGACCAAATTACATCTCCACATGCTGCCTCCTTCGCTGGTGATGGTCTAAGAGATACATTTTCTTCAGAGGTGCCCATTATTACGCAGCACTTACTCACCACCCAAATGGAGGTGCCTCTAAGCGGGGTGGTACATGCTCAGTCTCATTGGGGCAACCTCCCTGTGAACCTTGGTGATCCATCAACATTCAGCACCTTCCTCAGTTCTGATGGGCACCTTCTCTCTACGTCTTTGTCCACCCCTCAGGCTGTTTCTCATTCAGAGCCTTCACAGCCTACTTTTTCCACTGTGACCCCTAACAGCTCTAACATGCTTCCGGGGTTACCACAGACCAGTTTCAGTGGCCTAAGCCCCCCTCCCTCTGAACTTATGGATTCTGCACCCTCCAAGCAACAGCTCCCACAATTCATTGCAGCCTTTGGCCATCAACTGACTTCTCACAGTGGCATCCCCAAAGACCTGCAACCCAGCCATAGCTCCATTGCTCCTCCTGCAGGATTTACTGTAACAGGTGCCACAGCTACAAGTACCAACAACACCTCTTCATCGATCACAAAATCTAACTGATATCCTTGCCTGTTTAAAGAACAAGTAGTCTGAGAAGCGATTTATCACGTTTAGCGCCTCTTGTCACAGTTCCCCATGAATATATTTTTCACATTACTGAAGGGAGGAGTGTATTTAGTACAACGTCCTCCTTGTGCTGTAATGGCATTGGTGCTCCTACTACCCTTGTTTGTCTGCTTTCCCATTTTTTATTCCCAGACTAGTGACGTTGGGTTCTAAAACTTTCTGCTTGGCTCCTGATCACAGGAAATATGCATCATGTCTTTTACTACCTGATGTTGCCCATTTGGGTATATGTAGTTAACTCTGAGCTGCAAAGCCATGGCAGCAAGCGAGTTAGCTGGAGAAGAGTGCTGTTTGCATTAATGAGCAGTAATTGGTCGGTACTGCTTCACCATACCCTTTTTCAATGCAGTAAGAACCCAGTGTCCTTTTCTAGAGAAATTAAGCTATCCCAATTTTGTTCCCTGTGTGTATGCCTGTGTGTGAGTGTGTAGAATTCAAAGCAATCCCAAATTTTAGGGGGGTATTGCTAGCACTTTTTCTTTTTGTTTTGTGTTGCTTCCATTCCATGTTATTTTTTGCTGAACTTCATGCGTGGTCTATAAACCTAGAAAAAGCATTTGTGGCATGAAAAAGGTTGTGCAGGTAAAACCTAGAGTTGAATTTTCCTAGAAGAGCATGGTTTGGTTCAGTCTATTGAATACTGGAAACCTTTTTATTCCACCATCCAGTGTCCATTTTTAACTTTTTTTTTTTTTTCTTTTTTTGCACATTTGCCCTTGTTCATTTCTAGCTACAATGAAAATCGTTCTGAATTGATAGAAGCTCTTTAAAGGACCTTTTTACTGATGCTGCAGTTGGGATCCCTGCATGCGGGAATACAAATGACTTCTTTTGGAAATCATATGACATTATTGGACTGTAGTTTCGATTTTCAAGGTTTTAAAACTAGTGGAAGACAGATTATCAGGTATCTGCTATAGGGTTGTTGGTTTTTAGATCAGGGCAGTGTATTCAATATTGCTTCTGCCATCACAAATACAGAACTTCAAAGTTACCTGTTTTTTTTTTTTTTGTTTTTTTTTGGTACCTGAATAATTAGTGACAAGTGTGAAATTACTAGTACAGCACAGTTAAATCATCCCACCATTACTTTGTTCCCTGGAGCATATGTTCTTTATAACTGATAGGATACCAAACTTTTTGGTTATTTTGAGAGGAAAAATCTGGTAATCTTATTCCCAAATCAATGCAGCTGAGTACTTGCCAGCCCTCCGCCAGCCTTCACCACCCTATTTGTTCAAAATAAGCTACTGGATGATGGGCAGCCAGCGGGAAATCCTCATTCACCATTGGTGAGACACAGGAGAAATGCTTGCTGCAGTAAGGCAGTGAGAGTAGCAGTTTCCAGTTTAAAATGTTTTCCTCAACAGTTTATTTTCTTATGTTACTGTTAAGTGTGGACAATAATACTATTGTGCAGCTCTGGGTGAGAATGTTTCAAGAAAGAGAAATCTCATTCACTTCGCTATAGTCTTCTTTAAGTTTCAAAGGCTTTGGTTTTTACAACCTTTTTACTATTTAGGTAATCCTTTCTAGCAACTCTCCCAGTGAGGGTGGGCCAGGGTTCATCCTTTAAGAAAGATCCTGGATTGGCAAATATTAGAATAGGTCTAAGCATTGTCTGCAAAGAAACTTAAGGTGCCAATATATGGGCAGATTCTCCCTCAATTGATGACGTCATCACGCTGCAGCCGGCCCCTCAGAGGATCGATGGGCACCCTTTGTGTGCCAGACATTACTGCCGTCACCATCCAAAGTAATGGGATCTGGAGGATCCTGGTCGATCTGACCAGGTTGGCACACCTAATTTGATGGGAACGTGCATGACAGTCAGTCGAGCGGGAATCGGTCTATGTATGGCTACCTTTTTAGATGCTTGCAGATCTGGTCAGCCCGGGAGCTCTGCTTTAAGAGTTTATAATAAAACCCATATATTTGATTTTGTAAACCAACTGCTCAGGTCCCCTAGCTATAAATGCAGCAATGTAAATATAAATATATGTGAACCTTCTTTCCTGACAAAGGATTTGTAATTCTGTTTAGCATCTTTTGTGGGCCACATGTCTTTTCATTGGACAGTTATTCTGCCCCAAAACCTTTTGTCTGTTAAAGATGGGCAGATGAATATTTAAGCATTGAGGTGGATCCTACACACCACTGAAAGTGTATTCCTAAGGAAGATACCTCTTCTATTCCTTCTAAAGCAGCTGGAACTCTCTGCTTCAGTCTGACGCTCTGGAATGTACCTGGAGCATCACGTTCTCCCCATACAATGCGGTGTCTCTTGGTTACTCAATGTGACAGATATGACTAACAAGAATGGCATAGCTGGTATGAAAATCTTCTGGCAGGTGAGATAATTTCATGAAAGTCTTCAGATATAATGCTCGTATGAAACATGTATTTTAATATCTGTGCACCATTATTTGCAAGTTATTTGCAATTCTAAAATATTTTTAAAAAGAAGTGCCACTACAACAACTGGCCACGTCCTGATTTTAAAATGGTAGGTCTATTGCACACAGGTATACACTTTGATCTGGCTACAAGCATACCAGTGTTTTCTATTCTATTCAACAAAATGCACGTGCAATTTGTCTTGGTCTTGCTCTGAATATCTTGATAACTACTGTGTTACTACTAGTCATTGAAGGTGTTCTTCTTTACTGGACGGTTTCTTCAGCTGCCATATTTTTCATGATTTTCTTTCTTGCCATCTCGGTTCTATTAAACCCCAATATTGCTGTGATTGAATTTGTTGCAGTGCTTGTACAATTGAACACGGAAAGACCTTAAATCTGCAGAATATAAAGGATTCTTATTGTTTCAAACCTATTCGTTCAGTAATGGTATAAGTGCATAGGTCAGGTACAAACTGGAATAGCATGACTTCAAGGTTGTGCTCACACTCTACAAACTTCATCAGTTTCTTACTCACTTATAGCCTTAGCAGACCCATGCTGAGCACAGTTAATTATGAACTGGGATTACACCCATCTAAAAAGGTCATTTTAGTTCTTTGAGCACAAGGCAGTAGAAGATTCACTTACTTTTCTTGCAAGGCCACCAGAATTTCAATCCACATCAAAATTAATTTAGTTATCTGCTTGCTTCCCTTTCTTGGCTTGTAGTGCTTCAATATGGCGTGTGCCAGCTTCCAGGTGTAAAGTATAATGAAACACTGAAAACTGATACGCTGACAGTGGGCAAGCATGCTGGTTGCTTGAGTGAAGACCCCAGCCTTGGTCTTGCCAGGAACTGCATATCTAATTAACACTAAAGACAATTGACATAATCGACATCTTGCATGAATAGGAACCTTAATCCCGCCAAAATTACTAGTTGAGTAGTTAATTTGACTTTCACTAATTCTGAAATAGAATAGTGAAGAATATAATTCTAATTTCCATATTATACATAGTGGCACCTCTTATCCAAACATGTACAGGTGGAGTATTTATTATGGGGTATGTGCAATTCCTGTTGACTAGCTTTCTCAGGTCATGATTTAGAAAAAAAATACAGGTAGACTTCATTATTTTGAAAATGAACACTTCTCAACAATTGAATTATAATAGTAGATATGCAGAAGAGTTATCAGTGGTTTGCTTTACCATGTTCACTACAATTTTGTGTTGAATGTTAACATAGCTGATGTCCAAAATAGGTCAAATAGCTGGTTCATGAGTATATTAAATACTCTTTTTAATAAAATTATTAAATATAAGTTTTTTTTTTTTCGTTTGCACTGTTCTTTTCACCTTTTAATGAGTAACTGTTGCCAGAAATTAAATTTATGATTAGTTTTGTACAGGCTAAGCCATTTTGCATATGCTAGTATGTTTATGAAATGGTATGAAGGCAAAGTGATATAAAGGGTATTCATAATAGTTAGACAATTGGAAAGCATTTAGTCAGTTGTAAGAGCTTGGATTCACTGGGTGTTGGAATAATACCACAACACATGGTCAACTGAGCTGCTGTCCTTCCCCTTTTATTAGATTAAATTGGTTAGGTTAGAAAAACATATGCATAGTTTAAAATATTAAGCGTGGAAGCTAAATATTGCTTTCTTTGCCTTGTCTGATGTTTCTGCGTATTGGACGCTGTGTGAGGCGTTTTATATTGTGTAAACGAGCCCCTGCTTACATTGAATTACTTTAAAAAGGTCACTGTCCTTTTACCTAAAATGGTAAAAGAATCTTCAGATCTTTAATTCTTGGACCCCTTCTATGTAAAAAATGCCCATCTATGCTACAATAGGTAGTTGAAAAAGTTCTGTTTCTGGATGTCATATTAGAGATGGACATGGAATTTTACTTAGCTGACTTGGGATTAATAGTAAAGCCCCTTAACATCATATCATCACTAATATTAATGGTGATGCAGGAAAGTGTTAAGGGAGCATTCTGAAGAAAAGGAAAAAAAGGTATTGGTCAAACTCATGTAGTTTTTGTATTTCTAAAATTCAAGGTCCACTTAAAATATATCACCTTGACTTTCAACTTTTTTGCTAAAAATAATTTTTTTGGGCTCCTATCACCTTTCACTACCAAAACAATTTTGTTGATGATGCCATGTTCAGGGGCTGTACAATTTACTTAGTCATCCCGTAAATTTTCATTTCTAGATTTAAGTATAAGCTGAACGTCAATTCTCAGCACATTTTGGGTCAGAAATTTGTTCATCAACTGTCATCCGTTCTGAAGAAGTGTCCTTTTTGGCTCGTTACTATCAAATTTCAAAAGATCTAATTACATTCTGGAACTTAAAAGTTAGAAACTTAATGTAAACTCATCTACCTGATCATATAGAGGGAAACTAAGAGCACAGCATATATAATGTAATAAAGTTGTAATGAAAGTTAATAATGAAAGTTTTATTTATAACTGGTTTGCATAGACTTTTGACCTAAAATATTTCTTTTACCACCTATTGGTGTAAGTATAAACCTGGACTAGTGGCTAGAAAACAAATGTACAGTGTACAAGAGAAATTTATAAACCGAATGTCAGGTAACACATATTGGAGTTTACAGAATGTGAGATGAGAAGGTATTTCCATGAACAACTAGTCATTTTGTTTTCTCTAAGCAAAGATATATTCTTGCAATTCCACTATCTTAATATATAAATGTGCAGCACCTCAGTAGAGAAAATCTGTGCTGACCAGATCTATACCTTCCGTTTCCATGGTACTTGAATATCCGATGTGTATGATTATAAATGCCTACCCCATAACAGACATAGTACTAGGTGGTCAGTTGGATGGTTGGAGGTTGGCGTTTGTCCTCTCCTACTCCCAGGGACTAATTGTAACCACTTTTAGAATTGGACCCTTTATTATCTTTTTAGTTCTTCTGTTACTGCTGTTCCGTTTCAGCACTTCTCATTTAGCACTGAAATATTTAGGAATTTCATTTTTTAAAGTTTATTACTATAAACCGATAGTTATGTGGTTAAGGTTCTATGCGAAGTGAAAAGGTAGCTCATTAATTCACAGGCTATTCTATGAGACTTTTAGTGGTCATACTCCTTTTGGTTACTGTGGTTATCGGTAAAGCGAATGGCCTTAAGCCTAAAGTCCCAATTCAATGTTTTTGCAGTAGTAGAAATCATAACCATTTTTTGGCTGTTTTTGATTGAATGTGTTTTTTTTTTTTTTGTCAAAATGCTAAAATCTCTGCTCTATTACATATTTACAGCCTACAAACAGATTGCACAAGCTGCTCTGCTGCTTTTAGGTCACTGGCAAGGTAACGCATACCGGTTTCAGAAACTGTAGGTCATGGAAAGAAAATCCAATTGCATACACTCTTTAAACTTTAAATCACTTTTAGTTGAAACAAATTGTCAAACGCAACTACCGTATCCTGTTTCTGATTCCCTGTTTTTCTGCATTGCAGTCAATGTTGGTCGCCTCCAGCATTTACAGTGGAGGTCCACAATGTTTAAGCCTATAACACAGAGATGGGCTAAAAAGATAATAGGTCAGTTTATAATTGTCCATCAGATGCAAAAGATTTGACATTGGCTTGCAGACTGGAGCTGAACCTCGTGTATGTTGCATATTCTTAGTTTAATTGCCTGATTTTGCATCTCTTAATTAATACTCCAAAACCACAACAAATTCCCTCCTGGGACTTTGGTTGGAGCAGTAACCCGGCAGGATACTTCTGATATAGATTGAGCAAGTTGTATAAATAAAGAATATTTATTTATGTGAACCCTGTCACAGCAAATAATAACGTGTATAGAAAATCAAACACATTAACATAACACACAGATTGCCAGCTACCCTGTAACATACATAAGGTATAGTGGCTAGTACATAAAACCGTTGATAATCTGGATGAAAGGAACAATTGGCAGGCTACATGTTTTGCCTATTTACGGCTTCTTCAGGCCTCCCATGCACCTTGCCAATTGTTCCTTTCATCCAGATTATCAACGGTTTTATGTACTAGCCACTATACCTTATGTATGTTTCATGGTAGCTGGCAATCTGTGTGTTATGTTAATGATTTGATTTTCTATACACGTTATTATTTGCTGTGACAGGGTTCACATAAATAAATATTCTTTATTTTATACAACTTGCTCCATCTATATCAGAAGTATCCTGCCGGGTCACTGCTCCAACCAAAGTCCCAGGAGGGAATTTGTTGTGGGTTTGGAGTATTATTTTAGGGATGGGAACAGTGACCGAACCCACCCTCCAATCTAAATCTTGATCTCTTAATTAATATTGAATTTCATTGTTCTCTATCCGCATTTACACCCCATATACACTGACTTGTTTAGTTTGCCATGTGCACCTTGGTTGTGTAAAGGTAGCCATAAATGGGTTCCGATTGTCTTGTGTGATTAGAATATCATCTGTCAGTTGAACATCGATCGTTTCCCCACACAGTGTGACCGATTCACAACCGATCGATTCCTTTCCTGAGTTCTGTGTGCATGCTCCATAGCATTGTACCATTTGGATACAAATCAAAATACCTAGAAAATCCATCGTATACTTGAACGAATCGGCTGCAATTTACTGACATGTCTGATCACCTTTCGATCAATCAACCATCTCTTACACAACGTTTACTTTGGGTCGATCATATCAGTTGGGCAGGAATCGATTCCTGTTTGATCGATGCCAACAGATCGTGTGTTTTTTTTTTTTTTTTTTTTTTTTGTCCAATAATTTTTAATGAGCCCTTAACATGCATCCACAGCCATTGTGAATGTACCAGCCCCATTTTAAGGGCAGGTTGGTTTTGCCTAATTTATGAATGTATCGTCAACACTCTCCTAATGCCCATAACCATTAAATGCACACTTTTTTTGTACCAGCTTCAATGGGAACTTCTTCATTATATACAAAATTAGAACTGACATAGATACACATCTTGTGCTATCCAGAACATATTTATACTTAATTTATTAAACGATCAGTTATTTCCAATAACGCGAAGTGCATCTTATTTAAGTTGTTTTGCACCATAGTGTTGTTTTCAAGCTCCTGACTGATCCGTTATTTTTCCTGTACCGTGAAACGCTTTGCCTAGACATAGCCAAGAGCTGTGTTTTTGTTTCGGTGGTAATCTGCATCTTCCTAGGTTGTAAAAGGTCCAGTTTTTAGGTCCCAGTAGCTGCCGTCGAATCTAGCAAGTCTCAGGGATTCCCTTGGTGGAAACATGGGCGGTTACTATATCTACAGAATATTTGAAGTCTCTTAATTCGGATGCGTATGGGTGTGTCTGTAGAGGTTGTCTGTGTTCTTATCCGTGCTCTTTTTCCAGGTTAATATGTAAGCAAAACCTTTTTTTTTAATGTTTTTATTTAAGGATTGTCCCTATTCCCGTCCCCCTCCGTCTTGGCCTTTCCGAAACCCGTAAATTAGAATTTAAGAGAAAAGTTATATTAATTTATGCTAACATTGCCTCGTAAATTATACATTTTCTACTAAAGCTGTATTGAGTGTATTGGATTATGTTGCATATGTGTATTTGATAGCTATATTAAAATATCTATATACAAGCTTTTTATTTTACTATGAGATATAACAAAAATACAAATTTTTTTACACTGGAATTACGGGATACCGTGTCGAGGTGTAAACACTTTTTTTCTTGCTACCATGCAGATCAATTTCAGGAATTTGGTCCTTTTTTTTTTTTTTTTTTTTTGTTATTAGAATGTCTGGGGGGGGGGGGGGGGGGGGACTGTGTTTCCAGTAACAGCAGGTTCCAACTGTTATTGGTTGCAGTGGTGACCCAGACGGCTATCTTTATCCAGACACTTTAAGGGGGCCTGCTTAATGACTGTCTATGCATATGCAAATTATTGTGTGGTGTGCTTCAGTTTTTAGCACATCTGTAATTTTAGGTAGGTTTGTATACAAAAGATAAAAGTTTAATATATTGAAAAGTGTGGGATAAATGTGATATTGAAATATAGTTAAGAGTTGATATTAATGAGAAGTCTGCAGACATTTTAAGTTCAAACATTTCAAAACAAAAGAACAAAGTGAATTCTATTGCAGTTTTTATTTCCCAGTTTTCTTTTTCACTCCAAACCCCAAGCTAGTATTATGGTGTATACGTCTCCTATCCCTTTACAAAGTGTATGTAAATTAAAAAGAAAAAGTTTTGGTGATGCAACAGGTATTGGAGATGCTAATTTAATGTCTTAGTGAGTGTGTACTGTGGTGAGTGTTTATAGCGAAGAATTTGTGTGAATTCATGTTTATATCCCTAGATACTATTTCTGCAAAGCGTTTAAAATGGATGTGCCAAATTCTGACGTACCCACATCATCACACCAGTATTCTTTTAAATATCATTTTATATTTGTTGTTCAGTCCCTCTCTTCATCCAGGATTTAATAGATGGGATTCCTATATGAAATGTCATTCATGGGTAAAGGGTTTTTAAGGTGCTATAACCCATAGAATCTACATTTTGTCTAGTGTAGTCAAACTCCAGTTCCAAAGAGCTGCACATGTTTAGTATTTTATTGAAAGACAGCAGTAGATGAAGTAACAGTCATGGTTTTACAAAGCGTTCAAATCTGGCCTGTATGTGGCTCTCAAGGACCAGAGTTGGACAACCCTAGCCTAGTATTCATGTGCAAAGCTAGACAGATGCTTGCAGCAGGGGGGAAAAAAGTAGTCTTTCAGGAAGGTGGATCTGAGTAGGGTTCCAAACTGGACTGTTATATCTTGCTCAATTTGTGTCCTTTTACATTTGAGTAATTAAAAATCAAGGTAGAAAAAATCGAATTGCAAAAGAAAAAGATTTATGTTAACTTATCTAAAGGATGGAGCAATGTGTCCTTGTTCTCTTCAAGTCCCTGGAGCTGAAAAGCTTTCAGCATCCTACAATTTCCTAGTCTGGTCCCCATGCGTCTTTTTGGTTCTTCTCACTGACACTATAATGGCATTTGGCTGGTTGAACCAAAATGCTCAGCAGGGGCCAAGCAGTGTGTTGGATGCTGAAGACTATTCAGCACTTAATAGATGAGTAATGGTTAAGTATTTTCTTTTAAAGTTTTTTTCAAAATTTTTGTTTAAAGCTAAACTCTATTTTTTCCCCGTTCCAGGTCTCTCATCCTAATTGTTTGTTAAAGCCCAAGCCGTTTGGGACAACACTTTAACTTACCTTATTCTTAGTTCTATAGTGGCTCATCCCGTCATTCCAGTCCAGTCCAGTCCCTCCTCCCACTGATTAAGCGTCTTTGAGAGGTTTAAATCTGTGGTTTCTTACACCTACAAAACAGAACTTTCAGCTCTACATTTAAATGGAGAACACTGTTGACCCACTCGAAGACCAAAAATGCAAGGGAAAATATCAGTATCATTATGGGATGAAGTAGGCCTCATCTTTAAAAACCCTAAAAAATAAGAAGCATACACTTACAGTGGGGTAGGAGTTTTGCCACAAAAGGGTGGTGATGGGGGTGTCATCTGGATTCTAGCTTTAAGAACAATGCCACCTAACCAACATTGTAAGCCAATTTCTTGTTCCAGTGAGATTATGTAACACAAATGGCAAATTCATTTTTATACCTTTTTTAAAAAATAAAATAAATAAATATCAAAGCATATGCTGGTTTGCTTGATGTACCTGCATGGTAGCAAGTATTTATTCTGTTTTGAAAAATGCATTAATGTTTTGTCACACTTGTCTGCTATTGTTCGTTAGCCCTTCCGTTGCCAGATCTAGCCTGCGCCACACCAGTCGGTGATGTGTACAAATGTTCTCTGGGAGCAAGTGCTTGGGATATTTAGAATTGTATGTTGAAATGTAATCTCTTGCAAAAAAAAGTACATTTCTAAATTAGTAACTGGGTTCTTAAGGTTTTACTTAACCCCTTCAATGCACGTGTTGGAAATGTTTTGCTCGTAACAATCACATTTTTAATACCCTTTGAACTAAAGTTGGTCAGGTTGAATATCGCAAAATATAACCGAAATCATAACTGAATCAACATCCATATTTGGTGGTATGTTAGTTTTGCTAAGCTTGTTTTATAAAGTACAGTTTGCCCATAAACAAATCAATATTCTCTGGTTATTACCTTCAATTGTGGCGTTTATTGGTATTTTATATTTTACTAAAAGTGCTGGTGCTAAAGACAATTCATAAATATATAAAGAAAACCTGTTTTACAGGAAATGCAAATAAGGAAGAATTTTCCTACTTTTTAAAGGTCAAAAGTTCCTACATGAGGCATAAGTACATCTCCCTGTCCTGCAGTTTATCTATATTTAAGGAAGGAAAGCCGTTATTTCCTGACCTTCCATTAATTTCAGCTAGGCATTAGCCGTTATTTCATTAATCACACTGCTTTAGTCCTTCAATTATAATGTGATGAGCACATTCCTCCCAATTGCCTGCTAGGCTCTCTTGTGCCCAGTTGTACTTCTTCAGTATGGCTTCAGTGGGAAATCCATAATGTGGTCTTGCAAAAAATGGGAGCTTGTTTATTTAAAGGCCCTTTTATTTAAACACAGACTATTTAAACTGACTTTGAAATTTTTTTTTTTCAAATGTTTAAAAAAATTCGGCACAAACAAATAATTTTAAGCAAAAAAAATAAAAACCGCATTCAGTATGGTACAATGAGCATGTAGTATATTGGTATTGGGCAAGTGGTAGAATGCATCTTGAAGTACAAATTAGTCAAAAAATTTTAATTGAATCAAGAGAGGAGTATTTGCCAATTAGTATCCGTATAAGGATTTCATCCTGTTATTTTTTTAACTTTAATCTGAATCATCTTAATCACCAAATCTTATAGTGACCTGTATGGGTCTAAAGCCAAACCTAGGCAGACTCCTCTTGCATTTAAACCATTGGCTCAAACAGTTTTCATGGCCATGTCCCAATTTATTTGCAGGGTGCTCTACCCACCACTAGGTCATAAGGCAATGTTTTTATGACATCTAATATTTGTTAAAATGTTGAACTGAAGTTATCTTGAACATTGTTCTTCATTTTTGCTTGTGTACGTTTTTATTTCCAGAATATTTGAGGAGTTCATTTTGATAAATGCACCACTATAGCATTTCTTAATGGATGTACTTTTTTGCAAAGACCCAACACGCCTCTAAAGGGTCATCCAGCACGCAGGAGGGCTTCTTAATATGGCTTTTTAAACAGTTGGTTTTACTTGCACACAAATTCTTTCTATTTAGTGTTTAGCCGTTCTACTTTTTTACAACCAAAGCCACTTTCGGTGAGTTTTGTGTAAATCTCAATGTTACAATAACACGGGCATCGACTGGGGTTAATGTAAACCTTGTTTTTGTTTCATTTGAAGCACCTCCCTGATATCTATAAGAAAGGAAGTCAGTCATATTCTTCTTGCAGGGAGCTTTTAATGCAAGTCAGCTAGCATTTCTCAACTAGTCTGGCAATGAATGTACCATCTTGCCATTTTAAATCCAAAAAAAAAAAAATAGCGGAGAAAAAAAAATCTTTTTGTTATCTGGTCTTGTTTAGTTTGTTCAAGGGTTTTTGTATACAGAAGTTTACATTTTTATGTATATTTTCTTGTGTAAGAAAAAAAAAAAAAAGAAAATGGGTAAAAAAAATCCCTGATGTAATATGTGTATAAAACTGTGTATTATCTGTATATAGTGTGACAAATGATTTTTTTTTCTTTTTGGATGTATTAATAAATCTTGCTGTGAAGTTACCTTGGCTGATGGTCTTTTATTTTATTTTTTATTCAAATAAAAACAAAAACTTTGTACGTGTATAAATAAATGTATGTTAAAATTTACTTTTTCACACTGTTTTTTCAAAATGGATACAATTCCCCCCAGAATTCTACACACAATGTAACACAATTGCATGAAAAAAAAGTTTTTAAAAAAACATGTATATTAATATTCCGTGTAGCTCAAAATTGAGCTCAGGTGCATTCTGTTTTCCCTGATCTATTTCTGCAGCTTAATTGGAGTCCTACCTGTGGTAAATTCAGTTGATTGGTCATGGTCATGGAAAGGGACACAATTGATCCCACAATTGGCAGTTCATGTCAGAGAACAAATGAAAGCCAGAGTCTGTAGGATTCAAAAGCAGGATTGTCTTGAGGCACTAATCTGGGCAAATTTACTGAAAACTTGTGCAATGGGCACAGTGGCCTCCATTAATCCAAAGGTGGAATTTCAAAACCACCAGGACTCTTCCAATTGCTAAGCGGCATTCTAAACTTCAATCGGAGCAGAAGGTCACTTTGTCAGAGCTTCAGAGGTCCTCTGTGGAGAGAGTAGAACCTCCCAGAAAGACAACCATCTCTGCAGCAATCCGTCAATCAGGCCTGAATGATGAAGTGGCCAGGATGTACATCG
This sequence comes from Ptychadena robeensis, assembly GCA_036250615.1. Taxonomy (NCBI): domain Eukaryota; kingdom Metazoa; phylum Chordata; class Amphibia; order Anura; family Ptychadenidae; genus Ptychadena; species Ptychadena robeensis. The sequence goes on from CM070039.1 coordinate 44,300,892, forward strand.
CTGCAGTCCACTTATGAGATATCCTGGATGAAAACCTGCTCCATAAAGATCTTAAACTCATGGTCAGCAGTTCACCTTTAACAGGACAACAACTTTAAGCACCCAGCAAAGATATTAAAGGAGTGGCTTTAGAACAACTCGGTGAATGTATTTGCGTGGCCCAGCCAGAGCCCAGACTTGAATCTAAATGAACATCTCTGGAGAGACCCTAAAATGGCTGTGCACTGATGCTTCCCATCTAACCTGATGGAGCTTGAGTGGTGCTGCAAAGGGTAATGGGCATCATATTCAAAAAGACTTGAGGCTATGTTGAGAAAAAGCTGTGAATAATGCTGTAAATTTACCAAAAATTCTGCAAAACGATGACAACTCTGCTTAAGATTTCATTGCAGTTACGGTGTTGTCAGCTCTAACAGAAACAGGAGAAAAAGGAGCATACTAGAATTCTCAATAAATATTTGTATGTACTTGTAGGGCTTTGTAAAAAGGATAACCAAATCATGGACAGCCTTGTGAAGGGCTTGTCTATGCTATGTTTTTGAAAAACGTGCAGTGCATTCTATATGGCATGTCATTACCTGCGTCTGACCATGTTACCAAATGCAACGTACTTGCAATGCCCAACCAGGTGTTGTGGGTCTGCCGGCATCAGCCTCTGCTCATCCCGGACTGCCACTGTGTGCGATGTGCTGCCGGCAGTCCGGGCGCTGATAGGCTGCTGCACCGATCAGGCTGCACGCCGGGGGGCAGTGGGGAGGGATGATTGGCTGGGTGATATTTCTCTGCTAGCACCCCCTGCTCAACAAGTCCTGCCATGGGGCCTGGACATTTTTTCTGTACCGGGCCCCCATGATTTCTGACGGCTGCCCTGCTGAAAACATTGCTTTGTTCATGTTAATGAGTAGGGCGTAAAATTGCCGTCATGGTTAGTACATGCCCTAAACACTTCTAAACCTCACCGGAAAAGTGGGCAAATTGCTGGCTATTGTAGACTCTGCTTTAGGACCAAGGTGGATAAGACAGGAACTTAACCTGATCCCTAGCCCCTATGACCAATCAGAATTGTCCTTTTAACTGAGGTTGTTAAAATCAGCGATGTCTTTCCACCCCCTTGTAACTCTAATAGACTGTAATGAAAGACTCCATGGAACTACTCAAAGCCCAAAACGGTTTGAAGTTTCTGGTCGGTGCTCTCACCCTATGTCATGCCAAGGTGAAGAAGTAAAAGGTCTACAACGTCCTCTGTCTTTGAGGTGAGAACCGTTTTTGTTTCCTTTTATATAGGGTTATGTGCATGTATTGGCAAATCTGATCACCTCCCATAACATTTTGTAAAAAAAAAAAAATAATTACTTTTCTGACACAATGGTTATTTATTTGCATGGCAAACCACTGATCTCCAAAAATGCATCATCATCACAGCTATGCAACACATTGTTATGAACAGACAATTAAAGACAATGAACTTTCCTGTCTGGGCAGTTTGCCTGCAGTGGAAAATGTAGTAAAATAAATGACAACACATGTGGTGTGAATGAGCCCATTGGAGCCTCTGGTGTGTTGAAGAGAATGCTTTTCTTTTCAAATAGTTAAATATCCTACATTGTGAGCACATTCTTCACTTCTTGTGAGGCTTAGAAGGGTCTATTTCTGATTCAGGCTGTTGCTTAATGATTCTATTGTTGGTCCAAGCCAGGTTTGTAATAAAGATGGTGGAACAAACCTACAATAATGGAGAACAAAGTACAGAAAAGAAAATCCATTCTTCCGGGGGGATAGATTCTAGCTCAAATTGCAGTAGAAAATCATCAATCATCTCGCGCTGTGTGTTCACTGTCCACGCCACAAAATGCATGTGGTATGGTTTGGAGTGCGATGCGTTTTTCATTCTACAGAGTACGTTTTTGACTGGGCTTGCATTTAAGTATATGGAAGTATAAACACAATCGGAGCCAATATGCGAAATGCTTTGTATTTAAAAAAAGGCTTCAATACTCCGCACAGTATATCTGTTGGAAACGTGTGCCATGCAGATTGAATGACGTACAGAGTGTACAATAAATAAGTTGCCAAACGTGTGACATATAAATTCTGGAATAGCCCCCAGACCACAGAACATTTGTGTAAATGATGGTTTCTGCATTGGCCTGATGCGCCTCCCACTCAAGCTGTCTAATGAACTTTTGGTGAGATGCATAAAGATTAGCCTAACTTAATTTAGTTGTGTTCTAAATGAACCTCAAAGGGAATGGTGACCCCTTGGGTGTAATTGTGGGTAGGAATTTTCAATGTCCATTTTTTCCTCATGGTTTGTAGTGCACAAAACTCTTTAGCTGGGCATAGACGGTCCAATTCCTGCACGATCCGATGCCGTGCACGCTCCAGCATCCCTTAAGGATCGGGTCGTGCAGGAATTGAATGCAGCAACCAAAGAGGATTGGGTTGAAATCAGCCGTCCTGATGCATCACATAGTTATCCGACAGGACGGTAAATTTTAACCCGATCCCATTAGTTCGGCTGGGGGCAGCTGTCTATTCCCAGCTTTTGTCTTTAACATGGCAAACAGGATTTCCATCCTTGGAGGATCACATATTCCGGAACTGCATACCTCAGGGTTGCCTAAAAGATAAAGGTAGCCATAAACAGGTCGATTTTCCACTTGATTTTTGACCGATCAATCACTGTGCATGTTCACGAGATCAATTGGCAATCAATCAGGTTTTTCCCACCCTGCCCAATCGACCCCAAAAAATAAGAATCAACTAAAAATCGGATCGGACAATGAACCGACATGTTGGTTTTCTTGGTCGACCGTTTGGCAATCGGAGTACATTTACGGACCCATAGCCCTATGCAGCAGCCTTTCCGATCGATGGATTTTGTGGAATCGGCCATTTTGGAGATCGGCTCATGTCCAAATCGGCCACAAATTGGATTCCCAAGGTGGTGTTGCATTGATTCCCGATCTGATCAATTACCGATTCCTGATCGCCTGGAAAGATGGGATCGGCTATTGATCGCTGACAAATTAGGGGGCCCCATTTCATTGTTATGGAATGTGTGTATAGGCGTTTCCCCAGTTGTTGTAGATTTGTTCTGAGGTAAAATTTGTAAGGCAGTTACAGATACATTCATTTAATAATTGCAATTCGGACACATATTTTGTCTGAACATTACAGTATATTAATATTTAGTAATAAGAGTAGTAGCTGCAGCCTCTGTACATGAATTTCACTCATCTGCCTACTGAGACAGATGAAGAAGCAGCTTTGGCTCCATTCTCCAGATGGCTGTAACTTGGAGCCTCGCTGTATATAAGTCTCATTCTAAGCATTAGTTTAGAGTTTAGGTCGACTTTAACTCTACAGCCCAGGTGACATATATCATAGAGAGGACCATTTAATCTCCCCCTTGACTCCACAGAGGAGATGTACTTGAAAAGTCTGAAAAACCTGGAACTTGACAGTGACCTATTTCCATCCTTGAAATTCTGTCTATATAGAATTCGCATGCCAATGTAAAAGTTTAAGTGTATTTTTTAACATCTTTAGTAAAGAGGGGATGAAATCTATATGGGCAGCTTCAAAGTAGGAAGAATACCCAAAAAAAAGAAAAAAAAAGATTTTTCTTTTAGGCACACATTAAGGAGATGTTCTGGAGCAAGAATAACCATTTGACTATAGGGTGTATATAGGAATTGAAAATAAATGTCAACTTATGATTTAGGTCGCTGGTTAAAGGTGCCCTATCAAAAGGGGTTCCTTTTTTTTACCAGAAACCTTTGAAGGGTAGAGGTTCATGGAGATCTTTTTCTTTACGCACTGTCTCCACGCAGGGGTACCGTAGTTAGATGAGATTGTGGCCTATGAAAATCTGGGAGCCGTAGGTTGCTGTAACTGTGCTTCTGGTACTGTATTTAGTTCAATTGGTAGGTACCCACGTAAAAATAAAAGCTCAGTCGAAGGCGCCCCTGTTGAAATTAAAACTATTATAAAATATTTTGAAATACATCAACGTTAGTGCACAACGCTTCGTGACCCCTGGTCACTTCATCAGGATTTTTGGTCTGGGTGGCTGAATTTGGGTGCAAAAATTCCCAACACGGACGCCTTCGACTGAACCTTTTTGACCAGTTGAACTACAAAGTAATAAGGTACACACTGCTTCTCAATCTATGGGTTCCCAGAAAAATTACATTGAGCCATTCCCAGAAAGGGCAGGCTACACTGAGACCATTGGGTAAATCTTGAAATAACCGCTCCTTTTATTTAGTCTTTCGATGGCTTTTCCTTTTATACTATGTTTATCTTCAGGACTTTGAAAAAATTAAAAATATATATTTTAATGGCCATAGTAAATAACAATTTGCTAATTTTCCATTTCCCAGTGCCTCACATGTATTATTAGTGACAAAATGAATTGTCTGAACATATTATGTTGCTGTATTTTCTGTACCTCTACTATACATGTGTCTTTGATGTCTCTGTACGCTTCCAGCTCTGACCCTCTGACACTGTGCGCATTCACACTTGGTGCTCAGTTAGAAATTACAAGTTGAAGAGTCGTGTTCAGTTCCAAATTCTCTGGAGTCCAATTCCTGTCGTCTTGTATTCATTTTCTCAGCGAGTAGAAAAAGCTAGTAATCTTCGCCGGGGGATTTACACCTGCATGAACATTAGGGAGCAGAAGGAATGATGCTACTCCAATGATCCAGCTGTGCTTCAGCGAGCAGGCTTTAGTCTCCTCTCCTTTCTTATAGGAGAACAACGGCAAGGAAAATCAACATATTATTCTGTTGGATTTCACAGTAATAAAAAGGGATTACATGTGGATACATCCGGAAAGCCAGAGCAGGCAACAAGACACATGCATTACACATTCCACTCTATGATTTAACATATGTACAGCAGGATTATTGGAACGTTTCACTTTCTCCTAAACACCTGACTGCTGCTCTGCCGTCTGACAGCTTGAGAGACCATGTCGTTTCCCACAGAAAAATCAGTATGCAAAAAATGCAAAACAAAAAAAATGTATGTGTGATTGCAGACACTAAGTAGAAAAATAAACAAGTTTTAATTTTTAAAAATAATTTCAGCTTTTACTAAATCAATAGCTGGTCATTTGAACAATCTGTTTAGCTGGCTATACACATGTAAAATTTTCTGTTCAATTAACTTTTCAATTGATTTATCCATTTTTTTAAAGTCCCCCCCCCCGCCCCATACACCTTACAATCTAACCATACAATTTCTGTACAATACCAAAACCATGTAATATGAGGACCATTATAACCCTTGCTACTGTGTATTCTATCAGGGAGGGTCCGGCACTACAAAGTTGTTGGTAGATCTAATGAAAATTGTATGGAGTGATCTAAAGGTGTCTAGTAGGCTTAAGGAAACTGATTCTTTTTTACCTGAACATGGGCACAGGACTTGATCCAGTTTAATGCTAGCCATACACATGCCGATAAGCGGCTGATTTTTTATCTGACCGACGGGCGTGCGC
>CM070039.1:44312254-44338174 GCA_036250615.1 Ptychadena robeensis
CGATCGGATAGGTGATCGATCGGCCATGGAATCCGACAATGTATGGCTAGCTTAAAAGGTTTAAAAATTCACAGTCGCATCAACACCCAGCATTTCTGACCTGTAAATCAATCATACGTCTGTGATTATCCTCTCCACGTGTTTTGCCCTGGTATTTGGGCTTCCTCAGAAGAAAAGGTAGTCCATGTCAAATAGTGCAAAATAGGCAAAGAAACTGCTAGAGAGGTTAGGTCCAAAGCATACAGTGGATATGTGAAATTATTCCCCTCCACCTAAGTAATCGGTAGTCTTATTGTAGGTCTGTAAACAGCTGTTCCCACCTAGAAAGCGTAAGGTCCCAAATCTCCACCGCTGCTTCCCCTCATACATCAGTGATTGAAGCCATCAGCATGTAGGTACCGAGAAAGTCCCTGAGGCCACCTCTTACCTGTTGGTTAGGTTTCCAACACATATTTAAGGTTGTATTGTAAATTGAGATGTTGGCAAGTGCTTACTCTAATGACCTTGGGCCATTATTGTGACATCTGAATACTAGGGCAGTAACCACCAATGAAAAGCACCAATGCAAACCACAATACTTCAGCAATTCCATTGACGTGGATGGAAATCACACCATACATAAACCACAGAGCGGTTAAATGTTTTATGTTTTAAATCCGCACATAAGCAATTTTTGTTCATGTGGACAGTTTAATATATTACAGTCCAAGAGTTGCCTTTTATGTTTATTTTGCGTGTATAAAGTTTTAGCCTTGTCTTATCTCAGACTTCAGGAATTTTTGGCATGGCCTCCTTTTTGGACTCCTAAGCACATTCTCCACTTAGATTAATTAGGTTGCTGACATCCAACAATGTCTTGTTGATATCATTGTTGTTGCTGAACTTTACTTTTCACTTTGGGCTAACAGCAATTGTTAGTAACTTCATTTTGTACTGCTGTGTTTGTAAAGGCTGCAACACACGGCTCGATATTTGACCCGATAGAGAGATCTCGGCAGTAGCGTGATGACGTCATCACTCTACTGCCCGGCTTCCATGATATCAGGAGCCAGCTGTCAGCCTGTCCTATACTTTGAATGAGAAACCACAGGTCCCCATTCAAAGTATAGGATATCGAACAAGGTTTACCAACATGTTGGTAACCTGTTCGGCCTAGCATTCATGGGTAGATTTTTTCCCAGATTTCTGCACAGCTCAGTGCCGTGAACGTGCACGGTGCTCGGCTGTGCAGAAATCTGGGAAAAAAATCGACCCGTGTATTCCCAGCTTTAGTCTACTACTTTCTACTACCTACTAGCTGTTTGCAGTTGAGGCATCCAACTTTTGGTCGATGATACAAGAAATATAGAACCGTGTATAGTTAATTTTACTGTCAATATCCTATTGCATTTGTCATTGAAAAGGTTTATGAGCAAAGCCATTGCGTCAGCATGTAAAAACTGATATTGTGATATTGTGATCACTAAGCTTTGTTCGAAAACAAAAAGTATGGGTTAAGCTGTCCATAGATGTCTCGTTTTTCTGATCGTGATGATGTCATCACCCATGGATGGTCATGCAGAGAATCGGCCGTGCACCCTTTGTGTGCCAGCATTTACGCTGGTCCCCATCCAGAGTAATGAAATCGACCTAAAATTTATGGACATGTCCATAAATGTCAGATCGATTTCTGGGCCGATTTAAGGTGGACAAATTAGATTTGCAGATGATTTTGCGACATGTCAATCTTCATGAGCGTGCATGGTGGACGATTTGTGTCGAAATCGGCAGCAACTCTAACCATTTATGGCCACCTGTTAGCATTAGGGTAAGTTTTACATGTAGGCTGGGGTTTGGTGACCAATGAAGTCGAAGATTACCATATCAACCAAATTGAGGACTTTACAATGTGAAACGTGAAATTAATGTTGGAGGGCAAAAACACAATTTGGGGTTTTAACCTCCCTAGCGCACTGCTGAGGTCCAGATTTCTGCACCAAAAGTGCACCATAGACTTCAATGGTAAATTAAATTTTTTAATGTTCTAGGCCTGTAACTTCTCAAAATATGTCCGTACAAGGGTCTTATAGACATCCTGAATATAATAATGTTTGAAACAAACAATTATGTAAAAAAAATACATTAAATTTTTTTTATAAAAGGTCAACTGAATGATAATGAATCTCTTAAATACTTAAAAAAATGTATATGGGGTTGGATCTAGGCTCAACCTCAAATGGTGGCACCAATCTGTCAGTATGCACTGGCAGATAACCAGGGGACTTTTTCACTGGTCAGTAAAGGTAGCCACACACAGGAAGATTCCCGTGCAATCGACCACCAATCAATCACAGCATGGTGACGTCACCACGCTGTGATTGATCGGGGATCAATTGAACGGAAATCAATGTGCACCACATGGGCACATCGATTACCGTTCAATGAAGACGGCTAGCTAGAGTTCTCTACGGCATCCAGCATGTAAAGCCGAACACGCTGGAAACTGAAGAGAAATCCAGCCAGCTTCTCTCCCCGTAGAGCCCGGCTGCAGTTAAGAGTGCTGACTCCGCCCCCTTCACACAGACTCTGCTCTATCAGCGCGGGCTGTCAGTTCTGTATGAGATGTCGGCTTTCCCTGCACTCTACATGAAAATTCTTTCATGTAGAGTGTTGGTGACTGAATGTGATTGAATGTGGTTTTCCAACATGTTGGAAACCCATTCAATCGAGGTACTTTGAGGGGGCTCTATTGAACCCCCTCGAAGGACAGCACACACAGGAAGGATTGTAAGCAGATTCGAGTACAATCAATCACCGTGACCGCGCACATTGATTGATTGTACTCGAATCGTTTTACAAATCTACCCGTGTGTGCCTAGCTTTAGTAACAATAAATTTTGTTATAGATCACGAAACAATAGGTTTAAGTGTTAATGAAATTAAAACGTTTTTACTCTTTCACTCAAATTATTTTCTCGAGACAAGATCCAGTACAGACATGTATAGATTTAATCTTATCTCACAAACAATACAATCGCCTTTTCTGTACAATTGCCTCAACGCGTTTCGCGGCATTGCGCCGCTTCTTCAGGAGGAGTAACAGATAGCGTTTTGATTCTGGGGAGAAGCATAATGACTAAAGGTTAGTGGGGCTAATCATAATATTTATAGTGAAAATATCTATGGGTAAGTATGTATGCTTACCCTTAGTGTGATGTCTTTAAGTGTAGGATCCGGGGATAGGGCGTTAAGGGAAAAAGTTGGGCTTCCCAATGGGAAGACAGAAGGGAACACCACAGGGACGGAAAGGAGGAAAGGGGGGCGCGGGGCCCCACGGCGGGGAGATGCCCCCACGGGGTCGAAGGACAGACGGAGATCCTGACGCCTTTTTGGGGAACGGGGAGCATCTGCCGCGTTGCTCTTATTGATTCCTCGCCAGGTATAGCTGGTGGTTAAACCTTAGTAGGGGTAACTACCCCACCAGCATTAAGGTATAACTGGGAATGAAGATGAGAATAGAAATGTCAACTCATATGAAAAAATCAGTGATCAGATCACAAAAATGATTGAGTGAAACATCGTGATGAGTGACGAAAATGTGTGAGTGCCTTATGTGTGATCAGGTATGTGATTGTGGTGGCTCAGAAATAGTGGTGGTGAGACTATGGGGTGTATATTTATGCTCTGCCGATTACTGTGTATATGTATACCTGCTATGTGTGTCTATAATACTGTGTGGGTGTGTGGCCCGTGACGTTAATTGAAAGGGGGGAAAGTGACTCTCCTGAAGGAAGGAAGAGCCGAAGTAAATGCTGTGAGAGATTCTAGTGAACCTATGAGGGCCTATAGGTCAGGGTGGTGGCAAACACTATCAATCCACATAAACAAAAATGTAAAAAATCAAAATGCACCTACACCATCATCTTAAGCTAGCCATACACGTGTCGGATTCCATGGCCAATTGATCACTCACCCGATCGATTCCGGCGATTCTGCTGGGAATCGCAGGTGTGATCAATCGGCCAATTAAGAGTATCCATCGCTGCATACCACCTTGTCCAATGGTTTCCGGGACGATTCCGTGTCCGATTGTCCACCTCACAAATGGCAACTCCCCCTGATCTGGGCAGAATCAATCTGATGGAACCAACATGTTGGTTCTCTGTCGGATCCGATTCTGGGCCCCTGAACGATCGGACCTGATCGATTGGACAAGGTGGGCTGCATGCGATTCCGGCACGATCGTTTGGCGTGCACGCGCCCGGAATCGATCGTGCCGGAATCCGGTGGGAATCCGACACGTGTATGGGGGCCTTTACTTATAATTATAATACAGTGGTATGTGTGAGAGGGGAAGGAAAATGTGTGTGTATGGTATGTGTTAGTGGGTACTGTGAAACTAAAGGAATGCAAAACATACAAACATTCAACCTCTACCTCCCAAGTCTCATTCGCACCGGCTTCCCCTAGGGGAGCCCCAATCAACCGACGTGCAAACATATCTCACATATCTGCAGACCAACTCCAATGTGGTCTGCTTCATTCGAATACAGTCCGCTCCTGCTTTAATAGATCCCCTAAACTTGGGGAAGACACCCCTGTGATGTTGATAAGTGGCCAATTGAGGGGTGGGTGTTCCCATACTGTGATAATTGTGATTAGATCACTACATTGTCCATAAAGTTCTCGATTATTAAACAAACATAGTCAAATGAATAGGTACCTTGAACGTATGAGTAGCGCATAAATAGGTAAGTAGTAGACAGTTGGAGGCGCTGTGACAGTGATTGGTGTCCCAATTCACTGAGTCGTCTCTTAGAGACATAAAGGTAGCTCGAATACAGGGAGTGCAGAATTATTAGGCAAGTGGTATTTTTGAGGAATAATTTTATTATTGAACAACAACCATGTTCTCAATGAACCCAAAAAACTCATTAATATCAAAGCTGAATATTTTTGGAAGTAGTTTTTAGTTTGTTTTTAGTTTTAGCTATTTTAAGGGGATATCTGTGTGTGCAGGTGACTATTACTGTGCATAATTATTAGGCAACTTAGCAAAAAACAAATTTATACCCATTTCAATTATTTATTTTTACCAGTGAAACCAATATAACATCTCAACATTCACAAATATACATTTCTGACATTCAAAAACTAAACAAAAACAAATCAGTGACCAATATAGCCACCTTTCTTTGCAAGGACACTCAAAAGCCTCCCATCCATGGATTCTGTCAGTGTTTTGATCTGTTCACCATCAACATTGCGTGCAGCAGCAACCACAGCCTCCCAGACACTGTTCAGAGAGGTGTACTGTGGGAATAGTGAAGTTTTTAACCTTTAGGTAGTCTCTGGTGTCCTCATCGATAGTGTTATGACAGTATGCTTCAGAAATGAGTTTGTGATACTCGTGTAAGTAGTTATCAACCAAGAGTCTAGAGATTGTTCTGTACCAGTTTTTATTGTTCAGGACTTTGTAGCACATGGCTTCGTAATCACTGTTGTCCATAAGGACAATATTACCGCCCTTGTCTGAGGGCTTTATAGTGATGTTGTGATTCGATTCCAATCGTCTCATAGCTTCACGTTGTTGTTTTGTTAGGTTTTTAGGTGGAGTTTTGGTGATCTTTAATTTGTCTATATCTGATGTAACTCTTTTAACAAAGGCAAAGACTGCCGGATTGGTATTGAGGGCAGGAAAGAATTTGGATTTGGGTCTTATCGAAACTGTCTCGTTTCCACTACTTTGGCTTTCCTGTGTATCAGGGTCTATATCATCCTCTGAGGAGTCTCTATCGTTTTGTTCAGATAGAAGAGATACCAATATCTTTCTCATGCGGAAGTCAAGAGTGGACCATGTACTTGTGTCCACTTCTGAATCTGATTGGGGGTCGTTGGGCTTTTTGTGATGTAACGCTTTTAGAATTAAGTTTCTGGCGAAAAGATTAAGGTCTTTTAGAGCATCAAATCTGTCCATGGGTTGGTCCGGGCAGAAGCCCAGACCCAGGGACAGTGTTTGGTGCTCTGTTGGTGTTAGTTGGTATGAGGAAAGGTTCACGATCCCTATTTCCTCTCTACACCGTTCTCTGGGTTTCAATTGCCCTTTGTAGGACCCGGGTCGCTTTTTAGATCCGGTTTCATTCGGTCTAAAAAACTGTCCTGAGTTTGTTGTGTGGGGGTGTCTGTATGCCTACTGGAGCTCGCTTGAGCTACATCCCCCGCTTGGGGTGTCTCGCCAGGCTCCGATTGAGATCGAGTTTTGGTATTGGACCTGGCTGGTTGTCCTCTCCCTTCTCTAGTTCTCCCTTGTGTTTGTCTATTGGGCCGGAAAGTAGCCTCTGATCTAGACACTGTAGAGGTGTGTGATGAGGAATCTGATGATACCTGATCTGAATCGGTACCTTTTGTTCTGGGGGGTCTGGAATCCTTCCTAGTAGGTTGTTGCCATTTGTAGGCTCGTCCACTATTAAATACTTATTTGCTATGAATGATTTTTAAAACAGTCTGTATTCATATTTATGTTTATGTTTTGTTTAACATTTTTATTACAAATATTGGAAATGTGTTTTGTTTTACTTTGAATGGTATTGTATACAGTTATCACTGTATCCAATACAATGCCCTTTGGCAACCTCTGAAAAAGGGTTAACGTCAAAGAGCACATCTGGAAATTACACTGGGAACTTCTGCATGGGTCTTCTGCATAGAATACTCTTTCTGTCCAGCCCCCCCCCCTCATCATGGGGGGGGGGGGAAGAGGGGTTACACTGGCTTCAGTGAAGAAGCCAGCTGAAAGGATCAGAGTCACCGGGACAGCACACAACTGTAAGTATGCGCTGGCGGGCTCTGATCTGACAGGAAAGTGCTGGACAAGATGGAGCCATCAGAAGCGCTAGGGGGGTTAATATGGAAATGTAATTGTGGGTTCTGGGAGGTAATTGAGCAGTCCGGTGAAACATATTATCAATACCATATATGAGAAGCAAGCTTTCGGGATATCGCAGATCCCTTCTTCAGGCTAACACAATTCTGGTTTTAGAAGCTCACATTTATACACAAAAAGTTACAAGGACATAAATATTGTAAAAAAACAAATGTTTTCTCAAGACACACTTGACTGATTGAGGTGAGAGTGAAGGATTAGTTAGTGGAGATATTGATTATAACATATATGTTATGATGATGTTATAACATAACATCAATGACATATCTTTCACTGCAAGTTTGATTTCTCTGGTATGTGCCTTCCTAGTTTAGTTGGGAAAAGTCCAGACTAGTTGGCCATTTTATTGGAAAGCCAAGGAACTGGGAATATTTGTGTATTCCAATGTTCACCCTATGCCTTAAAACATATTTATTATGCTCTTGGAGTTGTGAAGTTTACAACTAATACTGGTTCTCATTTGTCGAAACCTCCCTAACAACAGTTCTTGCATGTGTTATCCTCATCACCATCAAGTGAGAAGCTCACTGCACTATATCCTGTTCTCTCCTGGGATGTATTAGCTGAGAGTGGAGCCTTTCAGCAAGAATACAGTCTGAGATAAATTTGCTGTCAGAGGAATAACAAGGATTTCAATTGCAGCCTACTTTTTTTTATAACAAACTCAAAACAACAGTGTGGATAAACTCATGAGAACGTGCTTATTCACAGATGGAATCATCTACCTGACATATTTTTACTTGAGACTGCAATATAAATCCATACCGTAAACTGTTTATCAAATACACTTTAACACTGCCGTAATAAATCCACTTATCCGGGATTCACCGAGCAAAGGGAAGATCAATGTTAAATTGAGTTTTACTTTGTTTTCCCAATAATTTTGGCTTTCATGTCATTCTTTGTAAGAGCAGGACTTTAAAGTGAACTGGCTGGCATCTGAGAACATTTGAATGTAGTAAGCTAACTCGAGACCAATGTACTCCTATCTCTTTGTTTTATTAGTCTAACAAAATATTCTGGGTGGAATATAATGAACAATTTTTTACTCTACATTTAATATTGTCAGGTGAGTTCCAGCTGCAAAATTACCGTATGTTATTTTGCCATGACTACCTCATAGACTTGTGTCATTGTATATGTCAGTGAGCACAGATACTTCTTGTGTCTCTGAGGTCAACAGGCTGCTGGTAAAAATCCATTCTGCCTACTATCCTATACACCTAAGCTGTAGAGCAGTGGCTCTCAACCTGGGGGTCAGGAACCCCTTGGGGTTTGAATGACCAATTCGCAGGGGTTGCAGATTCACTGAAATCATCACTCCACATCGTCACTTCTGCATTCCAAATACACAAAGTGACACTATGCAACATCACTTTAATTTAAAAAGGTTGAGAACCACTGCTGTAGAGGATGTCAGCTGAGGTAACCCATGAATATCCAAAACGGTGTCCGTTGATGGAGTTTAGGGCACAGAGGAATATTACAACACCGGCAATTAAGACACTTTTTGAAAGAAAAGGCCATTTGCTAAAGGTCCATTGGGGAGGAGTGGCAGAACAGCAGCAATCAGTACATACTGGAGGAGTGCTAGACCAAAAAGGAGGAATACCAAAGCAATGGCTGACAACAGGGACACAATGGAGAGTTCATCAGAGAAGTGGCAGAAATCTGGGAGTTGGACATAGTAGGAAAGTGAGAGATAAGCAAAGGCCAAGTAAGAGAGTGTGAATTAGCCTGTGTATGCCTTCATAGCAGACTTGGTACAGTTGAGAAATGGAAGAACAATGGGGACTTTAGCCCTATAGAGCTTTGCCAAACCAGAAATAGAAAAGAAATAGTGTAGAGCATAGTATAGGAATGGAGTAGTTGGGATGGGGTACTGTTATTGAATGGCAGTGTGATTGTTATGGTAGTGTTATTGAATGGCAGAGGAATAAGGTACTGGGTTGGACAAAAAAAAAAAAATATAAATATTCAATTGTACTTGTACTTGCCATAAAATATTCCAGAATATCAAAATCTTTCGAAAATATTAATAAAATCAGGAAAAACCCAAAGACAATATTTCATATTTGCCATTAGTGTATAGCATTCCACAGTCAAAGACAAAATCTAATTCTGAGGAACTAAATGGGGCTCTAGTAAGTAATGGTTTACATTGAGTGGGCATCAATCCAGATTGACTGCAACATACATACCAACTATTCCCCAATGTGTTTCACCTTATGGAATCCATATTTAATGGATGCCAAAGAAAGTCTAGCCATTGTTAATATACAGAGAATATTTTCCTTCTATTTAACCTGGTCACCTGGTGAGTGGAGTAGACAACAGACAAAGAACAGAAGAGTCCTAATTAGAGAGTGTCAACAGGCACCTCCATGTGGTCTCTAGAGTGAGGTGGGACTTGTGGGACATTTAAGGTGCAATAAGGACAGGCATAATGTAAGATCAATCAAGATACATTTATTGTCAAAAATTAAAATTCAAGCAAATATATCAAAGTACAATATCACATTTATAGAATTTCACAGTATCAACACACTTTCCAGCAAAAGAGCAGTAGGACTCACTATTGATCCTGACTCAGGTGCTCAGATTCTCAAAATGTTTCACCCCTTAAGGGGGATTCTTCAGGAGTTTTGAAGACACAATAAAAAAGAGGTGTGCTCACTACTTCCTATTTTTTGGTCTCCATCCAAAGCAACAGACATTGACCGTGGTTTACGGTCATGTCCGATATCCCTGTTTTCGACCGGGATGGCTGCATTAGATATGGGCCAGATAGATGGCAGTGAGCACGCACGGTGCTTAAAGCGCCATCAGTCTAGCCCATATCTATAAATGTATGGGCACCCTAACCCTCTGATTCT
The DNA here is from genome assembly GCA_036250615.1 of Ptychadena robeensis. Classification (NCBI taxonomy): domain Eukaryota; kingdom Metazoa; phylum Chordata; class Amphibia; order Anura; family Ptychadenidae; genus Ptychadena; species Ptychadena robeensis. Next base: position 44,322,053 of record CM070039.1, read on the forward strand.
TAAATCTGATGAATTTGGTAAATGGTTGTGAGGTGTTAAGGTGCCAATACACACATAGATGAGTGCTAGATCGATACAATGCCGTGCACGCTCGAGCCCATCTAATGTGGCCACCCCTGTCTTCGAGTGGGATCACCTAATACTATAGTATTCACCCCTTTCTGTCAACCAATGATTTACTAAAGTTTTGAAATGATCCTGACCAACATACCAAAGAAGATCAATTCAATCTATTGATCAATTGATAATGTTCCTTGCAGGAGACTTTTCCTTAGAAGAACTTACCCTATACCTGACAATGTTTTCTTTATCTTGTATCTGCTTTCTTTTTCATTCCACATGGACGTGGCTGGATGTGTGTATATATATATATATATATATATATATATATATATATATATATATATATTTATATACACTACCTGGCCAAAATAAAAGTCGCCACCAAAAAAATACATTCTCATATTACGTTGAACCTAGCTTTGATTATGCATTAGCTGTGGCATTGTTTCGATAAGCTTCTGTAATGTCACAAGATTTACAAGATTTATTTCCATCCAGTGTTGTATTAATTTTCACCAAGATCTTGCATTGATGATGGTAGAATCTGCCCGCTGCGCAAAGCCTTCTCCAATACATCCCACAGATTCTCAATGGGGTTATGGTCTGGACCCTGTGGTGGCCAATCCATGTGTGAGAATGATGCTCCCTGAACTCCTCTTTCACAATTTGAGTCCAATGAGTGCTTCTATCTTGGAATATGCCTGTGCCATCAGGGAAGAATAAATCCATTGATGGAATAACCTGGTCATTCAGTATATCCAGGTAGTCAGCTGACCTCATTCTTGGAGCACATACTGTTGCTGAACCTAGACCTGACCAACCCTAGATCACACTGTAGCACTGCCCCCAAAGGCTTGTACAGTAGGCCCTAGTGATGGCCGAACTTCGGCCATGTCCGTCCGTGAATGGGCGGATCAGACTTTTAAAAAAATCCGTCGTCCGCCCGTTCTCAGGCAGATTCAAATTAACCGCCTCTAGGCGGGGAATTTGAATCTGAAAACACGGAAGTGACATCAGTGACGTCACATCCGGCACCTGGAGCACATAGTTCCTGGTTTATGAGCCGGCTTTTCACTGAAAGACCGGGTTCTCTACCCGGTCTTCAGTGAAAAGATTCTTTCTCGCTTTGGGATCTCGCTGCTCCCGATCCCACCGGAGGAAAAATAGAGGGCTCCTTCTCGCTGGCGAACAGGGCTGGTCGAACACCCGTATTGCTCGCTGGCGAGAAGAAGGGTGAACATGCTTGATCGCGGCGGAACTGTCCGCCTTGCGGCATGACTAGGCATGATGGCTGCATCACTTCATCCGCCTCTCTTCTTACCCTGATGCGCCCATCACTCTGGAGCAGGACTTTTTTTTGGCCAGGCAGTGTATATATTTTTGTTATGGCTCAGGATTTTCTCTATTGAACCACCTTTCAAACACATATATAGACAACCATATTTCAACCACCAGCAAACATCTGATCAGGGTTACCATAATGCCATTTTAAAAGACGTCACAGCAGAAAAGTGCATTGAAAGGCCATATTGTTTGTGATCATGCAAACAGGAAAAGCTGTGGAAAAATGTTTTGTATTTTCCCCTGTGACCTGATCTAGAAAGTCAGTCTAATTGCATTGGCTAATGATAGTAATTGATGTCACAGATACGCTTAATACTCTTGTGTGGTAAATAAGACCCCTTCCTCTCTGGAAGTTAATCACTTAATGGGCATCATTTTAAAGGTGCATATTTCCTGTGCTCAGTACATTACTGGGAAATAACTAACTGGATTATTTAGAGAGTAAAGGTGGGTCATATCAATCCAATTCAGAGAAATACCTGACATGGTTAGCTTGTTGCTCAGTTGCTCATTTATGTAAGGGAGATGAAATATCAGGAAGTTATAACATGTTTTGTGTTTGCTATGTGTATATAGGTAGAGAATGATACTTTATACATTATATGGAGCCTGTGGCCTGTAGGCTGTGCTTTTACAGGAAATTACAGAGGTAATGTTCATAACTAATTTTAATTCTAAAGCTCCAGCTAAAGGCCCCCATACACCTTACAATCTTACTATACAATTTCTGTACAATCAACTTTTGTTCTACCAAAACCATGTAATATGAGGACCTTTCTGGTTATTTTTATTAAAGTTTTAAAGAACAAAAGAACAGAAATAAACAGTCACAGATTAAGCAATTGGAACAATCACACAACATAACAGTAAATTGTTCTAGTGCAATCAATCAACAGGCATATATACACATTGGCATTATTGCCCTTGGTAGTAATAAGATGAATGATGTCAAATTCATGTTGTTTAACAAATCCATGTAAAATATTAGTGAACACAATATGAGGACCTTTCTAACCCTTCCAAGCACTATGTATTCTATCAGGGAGGACCCGGGAACTACATAGTTGTTGGTAGATCTAATGGAAATTGTATGGAGTGATCTAAAGGTGTATGGGGGGCTTTAGCCATTTTGTTAAAATTATAATAATAAGGGCATGTTTCCACAGCATTGTTTGATCCGTCGGGACCCCCTGCGCTAGATGCAGTATTTGGCAGGGGTCCTGACTGATCACATACATTGTTCCTGCCCGGCGCATGCTCTGTTTAGACATCCGCAGATGCAGGGGTCAATGTACTGCACTACGTTAACCCCTGCAACAGCGGATTGGCTCAGTGTCGTGAGAACAGAGCATCCGCTGAGCAGGTAAAGTGTATGTGATCCGTCAGGACCCCCGCCAAGCACTGCACTTAATGCAGGGGGTCCCGACGGATCAAACAACACTGTGGAGACATAGAGTTAGGCAGGAATGTATTTCTGTTGTGGTGGTGAAGCTACAGCAGATATGGTTTCTGTGACAAGGTATAACTGCTAACCACACTGTACCAGTGGAAAATGTTTGAATTTTCAATCTGGTCAATCAGATAATTACTATTATTATCCTTTATTATTATAGCGCCAACATATTTCACAGCGCTGAACATTACATTAGAGTTGAGACAACACAAGATAACACACACATTACAGGTTATGACACAGGAGGAGTTGAGGACCCTGCCCTATCAGGCTTACAACCTAATAACAATGGACATAGGACACACATTCCAGACAGAAGCCACTGTATTACAAATCTTAATGTTTTCTCAAAAGATATGCTAAAGTCTCAGACACAATATAAATTTGGCTGATCTATCATTCTCTGGTTGCTGGGAACAATTCAGAAGTATGTTTCCTAATAGGCAAATTGCTATGTGTGTATATAACTTAAGTGGTTATAAGGGTGTCACTGTAAAGGACAGTCTGAGCCACAAGGACAGCATGAATAGAGCAGGGATATAATGAAACGTAAGGCCCCCATACACACATCGATTTCCCTATGACCCATGTCAGATTTGATTGTAATTAATTATAGAAAAATCGATGATCGATCGAACTGCGGTCAAAATGCCCCCCATATGGAGAAACCGATTTTTGATGGATGTTGGTTGGTTCGATCTGAAGCATAAACGGAGGAAGTTGATCGTAAACACACCACAATGTCTGCCACTGGATGTTTAGGTATGCTTATTATTCAAATTGAACTAAAATCGTTTGTGCACAACAAAATTATATTTGATGCATACTCGATCGATCAAAACATTTCGACATGTCTGATCAATTTTTTTGTCAATTAAGAACAATCTAAGTCGATTGAAAGGGAAAATCTAAACAAGTATGGGAGCCTTGAGGTTTTTTCATTTAAAAGAAATTGTCCAATTAGATTGAAACCTGCATATCCAACCTAAAATATACAGTATATACGGTAATTACAGTATATACTCAAATATAAGCTAATCCAAATATAAGCCATATACAAAAAAAACGTAGAAACCTTGAATAACTGAAGTATAAGCTGAGTGTGGAAAACAGTGTTGAGCGCAAATATTCGAATTGCAAATTTTTATTGCGAATATCGTCACTTTGAGAATTCCCGAAGATCTTGCATATAGTGCTATATCTTCATAATTTTAAATATTCGAGATTCTGGGGAAAGTACTATGCATTGTGTTCACAATTTTTCTATGCAGCTGCTATTTCACATTCTGCCACTATGACAACACATTGCGTTCACATGTACAAGTGCTGATTTTCGCATTAAGTAAAAATGACGGGAATTAAATTGCAAATGTACTTACCTACATAACAGTTCTAAATTGATATCCAAGCCCCTTTTTAACTCCAACCCAAAAGGATGGAGGTGAGGGTTGTAGGAACATTTTTTTGCAATTTATGTAGAAATATGCTAGAGAAATGTTTTCCCCACAAAGTCTGCCTGCAACATTTTGTGATTTTCATTGTTTGACTTGGGTATAAATCAAATGTAAGGGCTTGTTCCCACTTAAGCGATCTCCCGCAGTGTCTCCCCACACCCCTCTGTGGTTTAATCCGAAATTGTCACACTATTCCTTGTCCAGCTATCTGGACATCAGAGGTGATCAAGAAGGTTGAGGATATCGTCCAAAACAGCTCTCTGTGTCCTTTCCTTCAGCTGCAGAGTAAATTTGATCTCCCCTCAGCTTATGTGTTTTGTTATCTGCAGCTCAAGCATGCTTTTCAATGCCAGTTTGGTGTATTTATTGGGCCTTTTAGAGCACCTTCTACCAGCAGTGGTGGCGCGCACACTCATCTCAACTACATTATACTATGCCAGAAAGTTTTACGATGGCGATATAAAGATCATCCGACCCTACAGGATTGGAAGGCTTTGTTCAATGATTCCCTACACTTATATCAGACAATGTACACACACAGACACACACACACACAGGCACACACACACACTACCCCCCAATAATCACCCCTCTCCCCTACACACAGACACACTACCCCCTGATCATTCTCTCTCACACACACAGACACACTACCCCCTGATCATTCCCCCCAACGCACAGACACACTACCCCCTGATCATTCCCCCCAACACACTGACACACTACCCCCTGATCATTCCCCCCAACACACCGACACACTACCCCCTGATCTCTCTTTCTCTCACACACACACATACACACTACCCCCTGATCATACACACACACACCATCTCACCTGCCTCGGGAACACAGGGGGCGTGGCAGCAAAGACTCCAGACTCAGCTTCCTCCTACCTGACACGCCCCCGCTGATCGTTGCAGTCAGAAAGCTACACAAGCAAATCTCCTCACATAGCAGGAAAGAAGAAGGAGGAGGAGGGGGGAGCGGAAGCCCCCTCAATCTGTCCTCTGTAGTCCGCAGATGCGATTTAGATTTAGTGGACAAAACAGGTAAACAGAGTGGGTTTTTAGACCCATATGCGTACCAGCGGACCAGTTATGTGCACCCCTGGTTATATTCCTTTATCTATGTTATATGCAAAATCTAATAAAGTTTTTCCCCCCAAAAAATAAATGAATTGAGTCACGGTTTTTACACTAGTTTTTCAGCGTGTTTCACCGCGGCTGTGGGGATGAGCCCCATTAAATACATGGCCATTATCGCCCACGATTATAGTTGTGGGTGATCTCTTAAGTGGGGACAAGCCCTAACACATTTTTTGGGTTTTGAAAATTTTGGCTTAGGTATGAGCTAAATGCAACATGCTTAGAACTTTAGCTTTCTTATCACACGAGGCACAAAAAAGCATAAAACTGTTCAAAAAGAATTTGGACTGCTTCTACTTACTACTTACTAATACATCGACCAAGTTTTATTAAGTCTGGGAGCACATACTTGTCAAGATTGTTTTTTTATTTAACTTGTTTAAAATTCCTATTTAAATTTTGCATTAGTGTAACTAATTTCACATTCCCTCCATTCCCTAGCTGTGTCCTGCAATTGGATGATTGTTCATGGTATTCAATGAATGAAAGTGGGCTTGACATTTAATTAAAACTTAATTACCTTGTAGCTGATTAAAAGTGCTCCACCTGCTACCTCGGCAGCATTATAAACTTCTGTGCCGATCATCTACATCATGATTATATAGCAAAATTAATCTTTTATGGTTATCATAATTTCCTTTCTCATTTAGATAGTTATCTATTATCTGGAGCCCTTAGATAGGCACATATGCTATCTGGGAGAGAATGACTGTAAATCTACGTAAATGAAAGCATCTGTTTATTTCAGAAGAATTTTACTGTTAGACCATGTACTGTGTCACTTTCAAATGAAAATTCCACTATTGTTGAAACAATTCATTTAGCTTTGTTTGGATGATGACTATGACATCTGGTGGGTGATATCGTATGTAATTTTGTTCCCAAACGTGAAGGTCAAAGCTATGAAGTTTTGTGATTATTTGCCTGAAATTTAATTGGACAATGGATTGCCAAGCACGTTTGTGGTGATTGATTGATTGAAGTAAAGGTGACTGCATTCGATACCTGAACAATCAATCCCCCTCGAAGAAAGCTCAATTGAACAGGGAACCAACATGTTGGTAAATCCCTGTTCGATTGCCACTACTTTGGAGGGGGACCAAGGGTATCGAACTGGTGATGTCATCACTCTGCGCTCAAGCATTCACCGATCGTGCAGGTACCGACCTGCTAATAAGCAGGAAGAAGCCTACGTTATTGATCACTATTCGCAGACAGAAGATGGCACTTACCAAAGGGACTTCACTTTGGCAGGACTTTAAAAGTCAGACTAAACTAAAGCTGGCCATATGCGGTTCTTATTTAGATTTTTAAGCAGATCATACGAAATCAATTCCGTGACCAAAAGTGATCAAAATTTACCATAAAATTATAGGACATGATGGTAAATTTTAGTCGATTGTACGAGTATCTGACTAGGTATTTTGTTCAGTTTGTATGCAATCGTTCTATGGAGCATGCGCACAGAGTAAAGGAATCCACAGTGTTTAAATGGATCACACTGTGTAGATCGATGTTAGACTGACTATTAATATTCAAATCCCACAAGTCGATCGAATCTAAGATCCACCCTGCAAAAGTCGAGCTTTAGAGTTACAAATGACTAGTGATGGCAGAACTGCCCGCAAGGCGGACAGTTCGGCCGCGAACAAGCATGTTCGCCCTCCTTCTCGCCGGCAGACAGTACGGGTATTCTTCCTCCGGTGGGATCATAAGCAGCGAGATCCCGCGGCAGGAAGAATATTTCACTGAAGACCGGGTAGAGAACCCGGTCTTTCAGTGAAAAACCGGCTTGTAAAGCCGCATGTGACGTCACATCCGGTTAGCACAACCAGGAACTATGCGTTCCAGGTGCCGGATGTGACATCACTGACGTCATATCTGGGTTTTCCGATTTAAATTCCCCGCCTAGAGGGACGGCGGACTTTTTTAAAAGTCCGCTTCGCCCGTTCGCGGACGGACACGGCCGAAGTTCGGCCATCACTACAAATGACTCATCAAACTTTGGCTGGACAATGCCACCCCCTCCCCAAAACTGCTCTCTAAAGACTCCATGGACCAGCGCCAGTCCTATTCCAAATTCCATGTATGTAGTCTCTGTCTCTGATTGCGGGGACCGGACAGGAGGGGAGATGTTGTTTTCAGCTCAAGTTAACATCATATTACTGAGTTAGACACCGCTGGTGAAATGTAAACAGATGGCAGCACCATCTTTTGGATGTTCTGGTATTTTATTTTTGAATATTCCACTATCTGACTTTGCAAGTTAATTAACCTATATACCTCTTTTGGTATAGAAATCTGTATCTTAGTGGATGGTCAGGGTGGTTACATTTTTTGTACCTCTTCAGACTGAACCTGACAACCAGCGGTGTGTGTGGCGGGGGGCCCAAACAATTACCCAATTTAGGTCCCCAAAATTTCTGATGGCGGCCTGCATACACATTACATGTCTTGCTTCCATCAAATGGAGAACATTCTCTTGTTTGTACGAAATCTAAAAATTGCATGATACATTAAAAATACAGAAAAGGCAACTTTCCAGCTGAAGTGAAGCAACAGATATTCACAACATACCTGGTTTTACAATTATTGAATGGTAAAAAGAAATGATGCAGGCAATTTGTAAGCAACTGTTTTTGGTTGTTTTATTTATTGAACATTTTATTGATTGAAAGCACACAAGTCCTGTAGTGCGTACAAACTATCGGAGATCCCATCCCCAGAAACAAATCTGACCAGAAAGGTAGAGTATTGTACATGTGCGTGCCACGTTTTCGGATTGATTTGGATGTGTTAGTTGAGCACAAATTTATCATTGCATCAGCTCAAGTGTAAAAGGCCTAAAATATTCTGAAAATGAACCCCAACTCTACTCGAGCAAGCTGATAAGACTCACTTTTTAAGCTTTCATTGATTATCTCAGGCAGGGAAATATGCCTTCACTATAACAAATTTTAATTAATGTCATTTTTATCACACAGCTCTGTAGCTTATTTCTTTCATTTTAAATGATATTTTCGCTATTGTATCACTATGTGCATTGTAAGTAAACATTCATAAAGCTGTATTATATTTGACAGATGTTTCAAATGACACGACATGCTCAAATTCCAGTTTGGGTAAATGTGCATTTTGTTTGTTTTGAAAGAAAAAAATGGAAAGATACAAATCACAAATGAAGGGGCACACCGAATACTTCTGTGCCAACATCCCAAACTAATCATTATACACAATAATATTGGTTTGTCATGCGAACCTGACCCACACGCAGGGTGGCTAGCCACAGGGACTTTCACGGCATAATGATCTATAGTGGTAAATTAAAAGTATAATTTTATTAAGATTGGGTTAAAATTATTAGCTATCAGATATATATACATATATACACAAGTAGTCTTATGACTTAAAAGCAACAAATTGCCACGATAAACAATGATAACAGTCAATATAATAGGTAACTCTTGACGCGTTTCGCCCTCTTTGATGGGGCCTCCTCAGGAGATGTGTCTTGTATGAATGAATCAAAAACAAGAGGCAAAAAGGGTACAGTGCAACATTCACCCTAAAATAAATTACTGATCATGGTTATAAATATCTCATTCTGAATACTAGTGGGCCATTCATGAATTCAGAACAGATTGTCCAATCCCAATTAATTTGAAATGCATTTAAGTATTAAACCAATTGAATAAACATCAATATCAAAGATCTAGACATCCACAGAGAATTTCCACCTGTGGGCCTCACAATTATAGTAATAGTATCATATACAGATACCACATAATGACACAAAAGAGAAAGATAACACTTAATTCTGACATGGAGGTGGGGCATACCAGGGTATACAGTCAGGTCCATAAAAATTGGGACATCAACACAATTCTTTTTGACTCTATAAAATGTTGGCTCTATATACCACCACAATGGATTTGGAATGAGACAAACACAATGTGCTTTAACTGCAGACTGTCAGCTTTAATTTTAGGGTATTTACATCCACATTAGTTGAGGAATTACAACAGTTTGCCTATATTTCTCCCACTTGTTAAGGTGTCACAGATCACAGTGTCACCCAGCGATCTGTGACTTCACTTATGCACTCTACCAGTTCTGCTTTGTTCCTTCCCAAACCTCAGACCAGGTCCTTTGGTAGGTCAGGTCTCTCTGCTGGTGGAAGAGATTGTGGCACGTGATGTGGCTCCTGCTCCCTCTACTGGAAAATACCGGTTACCGCTCATTATTACACGCCTGCAGCCCTATCCAATCAGACCACCTGACCTTGTATTTAGGAAGCCTAAAGCAACAGGGAGTTGCCTGAACAAATAGGTCTTTAAGTCTCTGCTACCGTGGCTCTGCTTCTTCATATTGCCTTCTTTTTACTGACACCTTGACAATCTTTGACTACCCTATTTGCCACATGCCCTGATAATGGCCTGCCTGACTACGTCTCAGCCTGCCGTCTCTGCACTCCGCCTTGGAACTCTGCTGCCAGCTGTTGCCAGTAAGTGTAGTTAGGGACTGCAACCTCCACCTGCAAAATCCATCACTCCTTGTGGGGTGCTCTGGTGAATACTGGGGGCTCCTTAGACTCTGTGCCCTGGTTTATACTTGTCTGGTGGCACGGTGGGTGCACTGCTCCTGTGGTTCACCCGTGACATAAAGGACCAAAAGTAATGGGACAGAATAATAATCATAAATTAAACTTTCCCTTTTTAATTCTTGGTGGCAAATCCTTTGCAGTCAATTACAGCTTGAAGTCTGGAATAGACATCACTAGATGCTCTGCCAGGCCTCTTCGGCAACTGTCTTCAGTTCCTGCTTGTTCTTGTGGCATTTTCCCTTCTGTTTTGTCTGCAGCAAGTGAAATACATGCTCAATCGGATTCAGGTCAGGTGATTAACTTGGCCATTGCATAACATTCCAATTCTTTCCCTTAACAAATTATTTGGTTGTGTATGCTTTGGGTCATTGTCCATCTGCACTGTGAAGCGCCATCCAATGAGTTCTGAAGCATTTGGCTGAATATGAGCAGATAATATTGCCCAAAGAGAACCAGTTCCATTGGCAGCCATACATGCCCATGCCATGCCACTACCACCACCATGCTTTACTGATGAGGCTGTATGCTTAGGATCATGAGCAGTTCCTTTCCATTTCCATACTCTTCTAATCACTCTATTGTATGTGGTCTAAGTTTTTCCTTCAAGGAAATGACCAGCACTAAGTCCAGCAGTAATAAGATCAAGGCCCAACGTTTTAGTTATGCCTGGGGAGACAGGTCTGGTATCAAAGCCAAAATCAAAAAGTTGGCTACTTTTAATCTTGCATGCCTTAAGAATGATACATTGATAACAAAACAGAGACATTGAAAGTTTAAAAGTGTGACTAACTTCTTTACGTCCTTAAGTGTGATGACTTAGAAGATTCCCAGAGTATAACAGACCAGCAATTTGACCGTAGTCATTAGACTGGCCCTGCATGTCAAATTATACTTTATTTCTATTGGTTTAAAAAAAAAAACAGATATTGATTTGCTACCTATGAGTTGCTATCCCCAAAGGTAGGTCTCTTAGGGCAATATATCTGCACATAAAAATACTCATCATGGTCGACCTCATCACCAAGTCCGCTAACCATAGGTAAAGTAATCACAGAAAAGGTTCCCCTGTGCTTTTAAATGGCATGGATCATTATGCAGTGGAGAAAATTGCACTGTGCGGTGGCTGTGAGCTGGATAAACAATGCACTTCATTTTCCAATGGCTCATTTCTCAGGCGATAGGTTGGTTACTGGGAATCCGTTCCTCTATGAGTCACAACGTCAGAGAGAAGCATAGTGGACACATTGATGAATCTGCTTAATTTCCACTCTGCAGGCAAGAACTTTAAAAAGACATTTCAGCTGGAACCTTGCCAGTCAACTAATGCAATAACCTCAGTAAATCTTTAGCAGGTCTTTTATAACAAGTAGGGGAAACCGAGACCGCCTGTTGTAGAGAACAAAATAAAATGTTAGAGCAGAGTAGGAGGAAATAGAATCATCTGTCCACCAGTGATGATATGAAACTGGAATGGAATTTAGATCTAAGGACACATAAATATATGAATACAATACTACAAATAGCTTGCTAACCATATCTTTTATAGCATTATGTCTTTTTTTTCTAATTTTGGTTCTGTACATTACTACAATAAATTTGAAATAAAAAAAACTCACTTGGTTAAACTGCAGACTTTCAGGTTTAATTCAGTGGGTTTAACACAATACATTGCATAGTAATGAGAGGAACTAAAGAAATTGGACAATTGATGCAATTGGTATTTTGTAGGCAATTCCTTCATTATTTCATTATCAATTAAGCAGATAAATGGCCTGGAGTTTATTTGGCTTGTAAGTGGAAGATTTTGCTGTGAACAGACAACATATGGTCAAAGGAGATCTTCATATAGGTGAAACTAGCCACCCTTAAGCTGAAAATTTGGAAAAAAAAATACTTCCTAGAAATGTCTACAATATAAGCAGTGGCAAAATCTACAGTTTGCCACATCCTGAGAAATAAAGAGAACGCTGGTGAATTTAGCAACACAAAAAGCTCCAAATGTCCACAGAATTCAACAGTGGGGGATTATTATAATGTAAATGAAGAGAAACCCCTTCACAACAGCCAACCAAGTAAACAACACTCTCCAAGAGGTAGGTGTATCAATAGCCAAGTCTACCATAAGAATAAAAGAGAAGATTGTATAAAATTAAATACAAAGGGTGCATTTCAAGGTGGAAGCCTCATAAGCCTCAAGAATACAGTGACTAGATTGAATTTTGCCTAAAAAGCTGTAGAACACCTAAAATCCAGCACAGTTGTAGAAAAAAACATTCTATGGATAGATGAAACCAGAATGATGGCAAGAAAAAAAGTATGGAGTGGGCATGATCCAAAGCACATCATCTGTTAAATATGGCAGAGGCAGTGTGATGTCTTGGGCACGCATGACTGCCAGTAGCACCGAGACACAAGTACTGATGATGTGACAAAGGATAGGAACAGAGACATACTGTCTGCTCAAATCCAACTAAATGTCGCATGCACATTGATTGGGAGTTGTAATAATAAAGATGGACATTGATCCAAATCATACAGCCAAAGCAACCCAGGAGTTTATTAAAGCAAAGAAGTTGAATGTTTTTGAATGGCCGTCTCCTGATCTAAACATATTAAGCTGCATTTCACTTGTTGAAGACTATCATTCAGACAGAAAGGCCCACAAACACATGTTTTGAAAGAGAATATTCAAAAATTTAATATATATTAGACGAATATCCGCCATTCGAGAATTTGCAAAATTTCGCCTATGTGCACTCGGATAATAGCAATGGTGGATATTCCTCATATTATGTTTTAACATTAACATACATCGCCCATATTTGTGTGCTTTGCGTATGGATATGCTCAATACGCACAGTGCTCATACTAGCTAACATCACAGAATAAAGAAGAGAAGCTGTAAAGCTGGATAGCAAATCTTTGCGAATAATTGCTGATAGCCATGCGCAATGTAAGGCAATAGAATACAATTGAATAAAATTTTATGGATTTCAGATGTTTCTTAATATATTCACAAAATTATGCGAATTCTAATAAACCATAGGCTGCGCAACACTACCACAAACCAACAGCAACTGAAAACTGCTGCAGTAAAGGCCTTGCATTAAAAAGTAGACAACCCACCTGGGTGAAGTTCATAACTTCAGACTGTCATTGCCAGCAAAGAGGTTTCAACCAAGTATTACACATTACCGTATTTTTTGGACTATAAGACGCACCGGACCATAAGACACACCCAGTTTTTAGGGCAAAAAATCCAGAAAAAAAAATATTTAATACGTTTTCACATCAATTGGGATAATGCAATGAATTTAATGGATGCAATATTCAATTCAGCCACAGGTGTCACTAGCAGCAGTACACTCTCAGCACAACACGTCACACTACACTGATCTGTTCAGTGTTCTCTGGATTTCGGCATCCCCTGCACCCCGGTCGAGCCATCCATAGCCGCACTGAACACAGCACACAGCTCTCCTCTGTGTTCTCGTTGGTGGGGATGCAGGGGATGCGGCATTTAGATAGAAGAGCCGAACATCGCAAATGACAGCTGCCGCAGCTCTGCTCCTCAGCTCTCCTCGCACATTCAGACCATAAGACGCAGGCACTCCCCCCCCCCAATTTTGGGGGTGAAAAAGTGCGTCTTATAGTCCGAAAAAAATGGTAACATTTTATTTTTAGTTTGCTAATTTGTCCTTTTTTTGAGCCCCTGAAATGAAATGATTGCACAGAAATGTAAGGAAACAGTCTTTTTCTATACAATCTTTTTGTTTAGCCCACAAAAGTAAAGCTGTAAGTCTGAGAAAAAAGTTGTCCAAATATATACTGGTCAGACAGCAGGGAGGTCAGATCGGCCATATGTGGCTCCTACACTCAATCTAACAATAAATTCTACTCATAATCAGTGCAACAAGCAATAAACGGAACTGGAATCTCTCATTCTCTCACCTGCCCATCTGAGTCATAACCCTGCTCTTATTGTTGGAGAAATGACATATAATCTTAATATATTGCTCATGAAAGAAAAAAATGTCAAAATTAGGTAATAAACTTAAACCTAATTCGGCTATAGTGGCAGCTACCCCCTGTGGGACTTTAAATAGGTATTCATGGGCCTCATCAGGATGGTAAGAGAAATGTGTGTATATCCCAACTGGAGCGTCGTGACCCGGGTGGTGACGAAATGGGTGGTGACCCGGGTACAGAAACGTACAGCAAGGCATACAAATCAAAATGAATAAAAGTTGGAAAATTTGTTTACAAAAAAATGGCATTTAATGACCACATTACACCATATTGTCTCATGTCCATACAGAATCCAATAGTAACCTTTATAAATATATAAATATAACCAACTATCAAGTTCCATGTCAAGAGACATGACTAGTGATGGCCAATCATTGGCCTTGTCCGTACACGAACAGGCAGATCGGACTTTTAGAAAAGTCAGACGTCCGCCTGTTCGCTAGGAATTTCATATTCCCTGCCTGTTTGCGGGGAATTACAATCGGGTAAAACCGGAAGGGATGTCACTTCTGGTACATGAAATGCATAGTGATGTGATCCATATAGCGGAAGTGATGTCACTTCTGGTACATGGAACACACGGTTTTGTGTTCCATATGCTGAAAGTGACGTCACCTCTTGCCAGATTTTTCACTGCAGACAGAAGTCTCTACTCGGTCTCTAGTTAAAAAATTCCTCCACTGGCCGGATCTTTCCTCGCTTGATCCAGCTTCTTCTTGCCGTGAAGGGAACTGGTTGAAAACATGTGATGTTTGCCACAAACTGTCTGGCAACAAAACAGAGACCATTAATGTACCAACCGTCAGTCCCTTACAGCTAAAGTGCATTCAGGTGACACTAGAGGCAAGGAAATAGCAGCCCAACCATCCATCCAGATTTAGAGGTGTCCCTAGGGGGGGTCTCACACTCCCACCCAGCACTTGATTATTTGATTTGAATTGGGGATTTAATGTAACAATATTTAACAATATTTATCTATGTTTTAATGTCTAGGCCTATTTAAATATCCACAGAGCCTCTATAGCCAAATTAGGTTAAAGTTTATTACCTAATTTTGCCAGTTTTTTCTTCTTTGTAATTAATTAGGGATGAGGCTTAAACGTGCAGTTTACTGTCCAAGTCAATTTACAATATGTACAGCATGAACAGCAAGTAAGGCAATGTAATCACATTCAAAGAAAGAAGTAGTCCTCGAGAAACAGAGGCTATGTACCTCAACACAGAAAGTCCCCATTTACCACTCAGTCTGTCACACTCAGTACTGATTACAGGGTTGAGCGTCTCACTGAGCAGGTGGGGAGGTTATATCTAGTGAGCACAAAGATCACAGCTGTGATCACCCTGAACTAGGCCCAGTAATTCCAGCTCCACCTTCTGGTGAAACAGAAAAATACTCTGTAAACAGCCGGTATCTGGGACACACATTCTTCCCATACTGGATACACCCCAAGGATTGTCACAAGATATTAAAATATGTATGTAATTAGGAATTCCAAGGATGGGTCTGTAATCCCCGTTTGTAATCTTAATCAATAGGATTTTGTAAATCAATATTTTCTAATAGAGAATTTTTTGTTCGTTTTTTTCATTTTAATATTCTCCGTTGGAAAGCTCCACATCCCTAAATCAATTAGACAATTTGGATGATGTTTTTTAATCCTAGTGGGGTATAGGACCACTTGGATTTGCAAAACAATCAAAAGAATGGGTACCCTCAAACCCTGGGATTTTCTAGGGAGCCGGAGAATAAAAAGATCTAATACATTGTCAGATAAAAAGTAATTAATTAATTTTATTTAAATATATGTAGACATATATATGTAAATATATGTAACAAGACATATTGTGGGCTGGGAGAGTCTACACATAAAAACTCCCTGCACACATATACACATACATTAATCGAAGACATTGATACAAATTGGTGACATTTAAAATGACATGAAACTCAAACTCAACGCGTTTCGCCCTTTCATTTGTCTCTGGGCTTCATCAGGAGTGTTTGAGGTAGGTTGAAATAACCTGCGGTGG
>CM070039.1:44341312-44380080 GCA_036250615.1 Ptychadena robeensis
TCATCACGCTGCTTTCCAGAGCTGATCGGACCTGCTCTGTCGGCCCCCACTCAGTGCGTGGGTGGGGGCCTTTAGGGTTATTTATTCATTGGTTATGAATAAGATCAGACTTGACTATCATGCCCACTTGTTTATCAAATGTAGCACAAGCAACCATACTTTTTGATCTTTAAGAAAAATATTTTCCCCCAAAACACCTGTGCTTCTAAAGGTACCCACACACATTTAGATCTGTCTGGCAGATCGACAGCTCCCTGCCGGGGTGCCGACAATCAGTTGGGCACCCTTTGTGTGCTGGCCATTACTTTGAATGGAGACGCTGGGAATGTACCAATGTCAATTTTCTGGCCGATCGAGAATTTAGTTGATCCACATGGGCACCCATGATTTGCGGCGGATTTTGCTGCCGATAGATAACATAAGTGCGCACGCCTGTCGATCGGCCGCAAAATCAGGCACGGATCGCAGCGTGTATGGGGACCTTTATAGAGTGAATTTTTAGCATGTCCAAGGAGAGTACCCAGGGGAGACACAGAAACTTAAGCAGGGAACACATGGCTCGATATTGGAGCCAGTTGAAGTTCCCTGCAGCAGCACAATTACGTCATTGCACTGCTGCCCCTTATTAGACACCCCCTTAAGTCAGCAGGCCCCAAATTCTAAGTGCACTCAGCCACCCTAGCCTAGCACCCACAGCCAATCAGAAGGTTGGGGGAGGTAGCTCCTTTTTTAAAATAGTCTTATGGTAACATATGTTAGTGTTTACACACTTTGTTTTGAGATTGTGTTTAGCATAAAATGTTTTATCAAACATTTAAGAATATTCATTCATTGTTTTTCTTGTATTTGCTTCTGGGGAAAAAAGGAGGGTGCTAATTGGACCAGAAGAGTAAAAAGTTAGCTTGTAGACTTCATAAAACATACAGTATAAATCCATCCAAAGCTGAGCATACATGGCTCGATTTCTTAATAGATTCAAGCACATCAATCGAGTGCCATGCTAGTTCTGCTCAAATCTATTACAAATTTGTGCCATCGGACGGGCACAATATCAGGCCAGCTCGTCCGCAGCGCAATGACGTCATCACGCCGTGCTCGGGCTTCCTTGATCTGGAGGAAAGTCGAGCCACGTGTGCCTAGCTTAAGTCACCTAGCCGTTATTTGTTTGGAGCCATTCCCCTCTATACACATCTTCAGTCCTGAATAGACATTGTAAAAGCATGAGCACATCATTTTCATACCCATGTGTAAGGGTTAGGGTAAGTACACACATAACAAGCTGTGGCTGATTTTGCTGCAGACCGATGTGCGTGCGCAGATCCCTGTCTCCCCAAAAACATGTCCCTAAATCTCTGGCCGATGTCATTAGTTTGAATGGGGACCAGCATCCCCTTTTAAAACTAACGGCCGGCACACAAAGGGTTATACGATACTGTGAGCTATGGAGAGCAGCTTGATGACGCCATCACGTTCCTCTCCACAGCTCATCTGTCCCCGCCCGTTACGTGTGTGAGAACTTTCACAATCTAAGGGGCATGCGTAAAGCATTGTACACTTTAGCAGATATTAGATTTAATGTTAAAATGAGAAAATATATTTTAAAGAATATATTTGCAATATGTCACCATATTAGATTATATGGTGAGAATATATTACACAGAGGAAATAAATGAATGAATTCTGAATGTACCTGATTTTTATTGTAAAAATGTAATTCTCTCTTGCATGCATTAAAACAGCTTTAGCATCATTATTTTCTATTGATGTCACTGAATAGTCCATTTATTATATAATGTAATTGAAATATTTATTCAAAAGGCACACTGTCATGGATCTATTAAATTTATACATTATGCATTCAAATGTGGATTGCTCTGAAGCTACAAACATCAATATTCTTCTCTGGTATACTGTGCAACATGCACACAGCACAATGGCATTAAAACTGGGATTTAGTGCATGCAATTATCACACAAAATGTAGCAAATACTTACTGCATGTCCGCAATTACAACTCTAACCAATGTTCTTTTGGCTAATGTCAGCTGAGGGCTTTTAAGATTGCTTTTGACCTAATTAGTAGTTCAGCATTAAATGTTAACCTCTGACAATCCTTGAAAATTCAAACAAATAGAGAAATACACATTATAGGTTACTAATAATTAAATAAAAGTGCATATTAAATATACAGAGGATCCAGAGGTGGAAATATCTGAAAATACATACAAATATAATAACTTTTCTAAAAAGCCTTGGTGACCAATAAAGATGCCTCATGAACAATAGATCGCCGGGTGCGCTTGCTGTGATCCCACTGGTGATCGATCCTCTGCAAAACGAACGCACTCACCTGGAGCGATCGACCAGGATCGCACCACATGTCAGTAGCAAAAATAGTTAGCTTTGATTCTCTGAACAATCAGCCTGTGATTACGTCATCAACTGTTCTATGATCGCACCAGGATCTATGCGTGTATGGGGGGCTTTAGTCTAATGTAAAATTTTTTGCCATCTCATTAAGCATTTCTAGTGACTACGGGCTAGTTTACACTGGCAGTTTTTAACAACCTGGTAAACCCCTATTAAGGGCCGCTGGTTGGCGGGCGCTGGGTGGTTTTTCGTGCCTTTGCTCCATAGATCATAAAGGGGTTATCTTAACACAAATACACACATTTGCAGGTGCTCACAGACAGGATCCCAGTCGCTTTCCTGTTACTACTAACTGACAGCAGTCCGTAAAGTGACTGTGTAAAATCTAGCCTAAGGGCAGTACTCCACTACGTTTTTTTTCTGGGTCGGTATACGGCCATTATGTGCTCATTGAAAACCAATTTCCATCAAACATGTCTGGATGATGTGTCATGCAAGTAAAAAATGGAAAACTGCATTTGTTTTGCCCAATGTGGCGGATGAGCAGGCTATGACCTATTACTGTATACTGAATGGGCAGTGCTCTAAAAGTCCTAGCCTAATAGAGATTCTTGGCCAGAATGGGCATGGCCAAATGAGCATGGCAAAATTCATTGAACCTATTCATTAACCTTATGATATATTGATAATTTTGATTTTCATTGAAGACAATATTTTCAGCCACTCAATATAACCGCAAATATTTTTATGACATACATGCATCAAATGATGTTATGCCATTTAATATCTTTCAATCCAATATCAATCGTACTACCACACACTTTCTACAAAAAAAAAGAAGTATGTATCTTACTATGCTAACCTCTGAGATCCTCTGAAGCCAGTGGAAATGATTTACTAAAGCAAGTATATGATGTTATGTTATTTTATGAGTATTCTCTGCCCCTCATAAAATTATTCCTACAGTAATCTAACAGTACATCACCTTTTTATTTAAAGGACACTAGTGACAGCCATGGAGAGACGACAGCAAAAATGGTCATTTCCTCAGGTTTAATTTGTGCAAGTATTATAAGTATTAATAAGCTTTGCCTCAGTTTTTAAGCTGACATAGTCTTCTTATTTTCAAATAGAAATATTGTATGTTACATGATCATTTTAATCCAAAGTGATGCGTTTTGCCAGGAATTTACCGATATGACAGATCACTGTGCCATCCGACTTGACTTGGTTGATTTTTCCAGATGGGTGCATCCGTTTTTGCAAGCAAGCGACCGCCAAGCAAAATCAGGTGGGGATCAGACTGTGTATGGCTACTTATGGTGTGACCCTTCAATGCCACCCAACCAGCATATTGCACGCTATATGCCCATAGTTTGTGGACAGAATGCCTACGGTTTAGCCTGCTTACAATGTCCAGGCCCCTTCCTCTTTATGTATCACCTACAGTACTTTTGGTAGATAGAAAGTAGTTTAATGAAATGGCCCTTTCATTGGAAGCCTCTGTGAACAGGTGAAAACCTGGGAGATGCATTTGGGAGACGTGGCAGGATTTAATTTCAATGAAAATTATATGATAATTTATCTTTATTAGAAAATGTTCATGACCATACATACATACATATAAAACACAATACATTATACAAAAAAAACTATCCTTAAACCTCTGCTTACCTTCTCCCTTGCTAAGTAAAGAATAAATATCAAATACTGCAAATACAATTTTAAATGACTTTAACATGTTAAAGTTTTTCTGAGAATTTAGTGGTTGGGTTAGCATATACATTTGCCAAAAGGGTGTGTAATGTGACAATGCCTTAGATGGAACTCACTGAATCAGGGCCCATCGTCTAGACTCCCTGGACTTCTCCTTGCAGTAAAAATACACAAAGCATGAGGGATGATTAGTTTTCCTATTGAATGAATGATATGTACATACATTATACAAAGCTGTGGCTTTAAAACATTAAATAACTGCATCAATAACTCGAGCTGAGAAAATGGGATTAAGTTCTGTCTGCTGCTGACCAGGCAGCATTGCTGGATCCTTACATATTATTTTAATTAAATACGCACTCATGGTTTTCTTACCTCTGCCAGCTCTTTCTTTCTTGCACTTACTGTTTCCATGCTGTGTTCTGCCAAGATTTAGGGAAATGTTTATTTTGTGGCTTTGAATGGCCCAGTTGACTCATTCATTTTATTACATATATTTCAGCCTTGGACAGTAGTGTTTAATAGAGTGTCACATTGCAGGCATCCCAGGCTACACCTGCACGTTTATCTGCAATGCAATCACTCTAATTACATTGATTAGATTAGGCTGCGGTGTCGCCACATCTCATAAACCGTTTCTGCTGCAGACGTACAAAATGTCAGCGTTCCACCAGCTAGCCAAATGTGATGTGGAAGTTTTGAGTCAAAAGGGTCATTTTAATTAATGGAAATGACTGACTTATGTAACTGAGTTGCCACTTAAACCTTAGAGTAATTACTGTAAAAATGCAATGGCAATTACTGAAATATACTGCCATCAAATATAGCATTAGGTAACACTTAAAAAACGCTTGCCCACTACCCTTTATCTACCTGTTTAAAAAATGCTGCTGGTGCTCAGAACCTTTACTTTTAATATAAACTGTTTATACTAATGGACCCTCATATACTGCACCTTGGAAACCTTTTCTGTCCTTCTTGACTAGCTGAGGCAGCATTGGCAGCATTACTGGTTTGCAGATAGCTTCAGGCATTACGTTCATCAATTACTGAGAGCAACAGCCGTTGATGCAGTAACTGCAAATTGTACAATAATGGCATAACTAGAGAAAGTGGATTTTGAGACTTTCTGACTGTGTAACTTGGGCTGGATTTACGTGGTCGCTTCCCGGACTGCTGTCAGTTGGCTGCAGCCCAAAAAGCTACCGAGCGCTTCTGGGGGTGATAGACTGCACACTTTGTGCAGACACTTGACGCCCCTGCTTTAACCCTATGGGGCAAGTGACCGAATACCGCCCAGGGAATGCCTCATGTCCCATTACCTGGACAGTTGCTTCAATTGAGTGTTTAATGAGCGGTTGACAACCAACAAATTGCTGAAGCTGTAGGGAAGGGTTATGAGAAGGGTTATGATTACAAAAATAATTGAGAATATTCTAGCCCATGTTGTTTTTGCATGAGGTAAGTCCAGATTTGGGAAAAAAATTCCCATAGAACCCAAAATTATATGGAATCTGCAGGGTTTTAAAAAAAATAAAAAATAATGATGTCAGAGTGCATTCATGAGAAAAGAAAAAGAGCAGGAAAAAGGAGATTCTACTCCGGGACTTTTAAGGCACGGGTTTTAGACAGATATATACAGGGAGTGCAGAATTATTAGGCAAGTGGTATTTTTGAGGAATATTGACAACACCATGTTCTCAATGAATCCCAAAAAAACCCTTAATTAATAGCAAAGCTGAATATTTTTGGAAGTAGTTTTTAGTTTGTTTTTAGTTTAGCTATTTTAGGGGGATATCTGTTTGTGGCAGTGAACTATTACTGTGCATAATTATTAGGCACTTAAACAAAAAAACAAATTTTAATAAAAACCCATTTTTCAATTAATTTATTTTTACCAGTGAAACCAATATAAACATCTACCATCTCCTCACATCACAATATACATTTCTGACATTCCAAAACAAACAAAAACAAACCAGTGACCAATATAGCCACCGTTTCTTTCTTTGCAAGGACACGCACAAGCCTTCATCCATGGATTCTGTCATGTTTGATCTGTTCCTATCAACATTGCCGTGCAGCCAGCAACCACACGCCTTCCCAGACCACTGTTTCAGAGAGGTGTAACTGTTTTTCCGCCTCCTTGTAAATCACACATTTGATGATGGACCCACAGGTTTCAGGGGTTCCAGGTCAGGAGGTGAACAAGGAGGCCATGTCATTAGTTTTTTCTTTTATATCCCTTTCTTGCCCATCCACGCTGTGGAGTACTTGGACGTGTGTGATGGGAGCATGTCCTGCATGAAAATCATGTTTTTCTTGAGGATGCAAGACTTCATTTCTGTACCCTGCTTGAAGAAGGTGTCTTCCAAAACTTGGGGGACTGGGAGTTGGCTTGACTCCATTTGCCTCAACCCAAAAAGGCCCCACAAGCTCATCTTTGAATATACCAGCCCAAACCATTACTCTCCCACCTCCACCTTGCTGCGTCTGAGTCTGACTGGAGCTCTCTGCGCCCTTTAACCAATCCAACACGTGCCCATCCATCTGGCCCATCAAGACTCACTCCCACTCTCATTTCATCAGTCCATAAAACCTTAGAAAATCAGTCTTAGATATTTTTTTTCTTGGGCCCTCTTGACATTTTT
Source organism: Ptychadena robeensis (assembly GCA_036250615.1). Lineage (NCBI taxonomy): Eukaryota > Metazoa > Chordata > Amphibia > Anura > Ptychadenidae > Ptychadena > Ptychadena robeensis. Next base: position 44,348,049 of record CM070039.1, read on the forward strand.
CAGCTTGTTGGTGGTCCGTGCTTTCAAAAGCCTTGTCTTCTTACCTGGCCATTTCTCTGAGTATTGCACACCTGTGCTTTTTGGGGCACTCCATTGATGTTGCCAGCTCTGAAATAATGGCCAAACGGGTAGGCAAGTGGCATCTTGGCACGCACAAGCTTGAACTTTTCTCCGTTTCATGGGCAGTTTTATTTTGCGCCTTTGTTGTTCCACACGCTTCTTGCGACCCTGTTGATATTTTGAATAAACGCTTGATTTCGACTGATCACACTTCAGAAGCTTTGCATTTTAAGAGTGCTGCATCCTCTGCAAGATATCTCACTATTTTTGACTTTCTAAGCCTTCAAGTCAGTCTTCTTTTGACCCATTTTGCCAAAGGAGGAAGTTGGCTAATAATTATGCACACTAATATAGGTGTTGATGTCATTAGAACCACACCTCTTCTCAGTACAGAGATGCACATCACCTAATATGCTTAATTGGTAGTAGGCTTTCGAGCCTATACAGCTTGGAGTAAGACAACATGCATAAAGAGGATGATGTCAAAATACTCATTTGCCTAATAATTCTGCACTCCTGTTAGATAAAAACAATGTTTTTATAAAAAATAGCAGAGCATAATTATATAATACAAAATCTTTTACAGTAGACCACATCCTTAAAATACATATTTATATTGATGTTTGTTGCTAGAAATAACATCTTTGAAGCGTTTTCGCAGAATCTGCTTCTTCAGGAGAATGTAGCCAGCAACTTCTTTAAAAATTATAAGCACAAGAGATACTCTCTCCCAACATCAACAAGCCACATCCCAAAATATAATACAAACAACAAAGGACGAAAAATTTCCTTCCTTGGTAAAAAATTACCAGGGTGGGGGGACTTTAGTGGCTTAAGCAATGAATGCTGGGATATAAAGGTAAAATTAAATTTTATTTCAACAACACCCTTTGATCATGGGGTGTTGTGACAAACAAATACGACAATAGAAACAAATATAAAATCAAATATATACACACAGCATAGATTCAATGGAGTCATAGATGTAGATAACACGTGTCACATCCTAGAGCCGCTCAGATGTTCGAGCTTAGTCTATACTGCGGTTTTGTGTATAAATCGGTAGAACAACATCCAAGAATAGGGGTAACCCAGCCCGACGTAACGTTTCGTCAACCGAACCCGAACGTCACCATCACAATAAAATGTCATATAAAGGGGGTAATGAGTCCCTCTTGACAACAACAATTACCAACAGATGTGTCTGGATATACTTCAAAACACCGATGGTATCAACGATCGAATAGATTAAAGATCACACGATGTGTTAAAAACTACCAAATTGATAGCTCAAGCTTATGCCGACAACACATTGATCGTCCAACCTTCAATTCCTGAATGTCCACAACTATCGGATACCCACCTTTTACACAGCCTCCCCAAGGTTCACGAAGAACTCGAAAAAACCCCCGGGGAGACCTATCATCTCAGTAATAACAGTCTGACTAAAAAGGCCAGTCGCTTAGTGGATCTTACCTAAACCCCTGTATCCAGTCTTCCAACTATCTCAGGGATACTAAGCACATCCTACAACTATTAGACGGAAAAAGACATAAATACGAATACTACATGGTTGGACTGGACGTTGAGCACTGTATAGCTCCATACCACATGAAAAGGAATTATGGCCACAAGATCTTCCTCACTGAGAGAAGCATTTGAACAACAACGATACAGTGAATTCGTCCTGGAGCTTCTACAATCATATTACGGAACAACTTTTTCCTCTTTGGCGATGATTTCAACTCCAGGTACAGGGTGTTGCTATGGGGACCACCTGTGCCCCAAGCTACGCTAACCTGTACCTGGGGGCGTGGGAACGTGAGGTTTTTCTCTTCACCCATCAACTAGAAAAATACACTCAAATGATCGGTCTCTGGTATCGCTACATAGACGATGTTTTCCAACATGGGATGGGTTCTGGACGATCTTAAGGAATTTGGTGAACCAACTACATCAAAACAACTTCAACCTGAAATTACCTACACATGCCACCAACAAAATCTTTCAGTTTCTAGATCTTACACCATCATACGCGGCCCTTAAAAACAAATTACAACAACCACTATACAGAAAGGAACGCCGGTAAATACTATATACGCATCTAGCTCTCACCCAGTTCCCTTAGTTAGGAGCATCCCTTACGGCCGTATATACGGTTAATGCGAAACTGTTCTACACCAGTCGACTTTGAAACAGAGGCCCTCAACTACGGAACCGATTAATCCAAAAGGTACAGTAAAAACCACTCTAAAGAAGGCCTAACCAAAAGCAAAACACAACAAAGAGATCACTTTTCTCTTTAAACCAGATCCAAAAACCCTCCAACAACAAGGCTCATAACTACTTACACGGCCCAAAGTAGAAGTTAAAGCGCATTATGTCTAAATACTGGCCCATACTACTCATGACCAGAAAATCACAAATTGGTAGTCCTTATCCTCAGATTACTTTTCGCAAGATCAAAGTCACTTAAGGACCCTCTAACACAGAGTCACTTTCTCTGGCGACAAAAGAGGTGACCGATTAAATCAAAGGGAACGTTCCCCTGTGATCCTGGAAGTGTATGTGTTTGTAAACACATCTGTCCTGACTTAAACACCTCTCCTGCCAAATGGGGAACATTTACACCTCATCATTTTGGAAACTGCCGAAAATTGAACTGCCCGGAAGGTGTGGTATCTTAATTCTATGTACCACGTCAATCTGTTTACGTCGGGAAAAACAACACGACAACTAAGAGAGAGATTTTCTGAACATCTAAGGACGGAATAGCCGGCGACCCAATCACCACCACAGTCGGACGACATGTCGCCCTAACAACATCGATACAAAGTGGACGGCCTCAGAATTCTTATCCTTGACCGAGTACACCCACAGCCGAGAGGCGTTATAACATGTGACACAACTGCTCCTGCAAAAGGAAAACACGTTGGATCTATACTCTAAACGCCACTCGGGCACCTGGCCTAAACGAGTACCAAGTTACAAAATTTTCTCTATAACCTAATCTGATTATACCTATAGAGTACCTATCACTCTAATCTCCATCTCCCTTATAAATCATCTTTACTCTCTCTATAGCCGGTTACAGGCGATACATACTATACTTCCCTCTGTATCGCCCCTTTCTATTGGCCGATCTGTGCCTCTGCGGGCGCCTGTGTTTCCTCCTCTCTATTCTTACCCTCCCAAAATTCTGAACCTAACCTTTGTTACGATATAACCTCTATAAATCTAATACTTTGTTGCATGACATTAATATAGATTATAGCATTCTCATTATGGTGTATGAAATTAAACTATACGCGTATATGATATATGATATATGTCCTGGATATCAAGTACCTGTTATTATGTACTCATATTTATCGCATATAGTTACCATAAATGTCACCAATGCTTAGACCTCAGACCAGATATTCAAGCCCTGGGTCCCTAATCTAGTATCTTCATTCGTTTATGGACACTTTAATAAAACTTTACAATCTTGGTCTGAAGGCAACATTTAACTGCGGGTCTGACTGACCCCTCACACCAGTTGTGGACAAGAAGTGGCCACATTACCGCTGTGGCCCAAAAAGCCCCCCCCCCCATCTCATCGGGGTGGCCTACCGAGCTGCATGCTGCCATGGCAACCCTCCCCCTAATTTGGAGTCTGTCTGTCAGACGGGCTAACGGCGGACGAAGCACTTGTGGTTCTTCGACCACGCCCACCCCCCCCCCCCGCCCCCCTCTCCAGTCCATCACCATGTACCTGGAGATGCCGCTCGCTGACGTCCTCAACGTCGGAGGGTAGGCGCGGCTGATACATCACTGGCCCGGCTGCGACGGCTACTACCGTCATAACCCCAACTGCGCGTCTCCGCCCGCATGCACGTACCCCGCCCACGCCACGGAGAGGCGCATAAATTGGACCCGCTCAGTTGCCCTTGACACCACTGGTACTGGCCGCACGTGTGTCCTGGCAAGGCTCGCCCAACTCTACGTTTATCTCCTACCACAGTAAGTGATCGGCTTCTTCACTATCTATCTAGCTTTGTATAATTATATCGTGGATCTCCTCCAATCAGCTTACTTATATTACAGCTAACCAGACCAGTTTGAGTCCCCGCCGAGTTTAATTGATGTTACCTCAAAATATGTAAGCTATCTTTTTCCAGCCCTCTGACACTGTACTGGTAGTATAGGATATAATCACTGGTGTTACCTATATTTTTCACCATCACTAATGGTCTAATTTACCTTGTCTCTCTAATCACCCCTCTACACATTCCTGTTTGAACTATACCTCTTATCATGAACGACCGACACAGGGCTTAACACCACCATGGCATTGATCTCACTTTAATCTGACTGAACGTCAGTTCAGTCCTCTTCCTATCACCTTTTCTTGCACACGTTTTTGTTTCGTTGGATGTGGTTTTCTTTCACCCTTCGGGACACTGACTTCTTCAGTGAAACCCCCCCCCTTTTTCCCCCCCTCTCTTTCCCCCCCCTTTTTTTCCCTCGCTTACCCCACACATTGGGAAATACTCGACTTTTTCACATCACTTCCTTCCTTTTCCCTCATCTCCCACACCCCTGGGTCTTTTTAAATTAGACCTTTGGACTCCTTCTCCCCACTATTTGGTCAACACATGATCACTCACCAGATAGACCAACCCCCCACTAAACCTAGAATTCTCACAATCTACCTTTTAACTTATTCGACCAATATTTAATAATTAAGCGCGCCTGGCGGCCTCTGTCGTGCTTCTCCCGTCTGGAGGCGAGGGCCTCTCACCCAGCAGTGCATGTGCCCGCAACAACCCATAAGCCTGGTACTTATGAAACCTATCTTACACACAAGTGAGTACCTGATCTCCATAATAACAACCTTCTCCTCCCTGATACTAGAGTGCTTGGGACAAAATTGTAAGTCCACCTTCTTATTTAGATCCCATATACCATCCAATTGGCCATTCCCCTAGGAAGTTCGGTGACGAACGTACTCGGCTGGCTACCACCATTCTTGGATGTTGTCTACCGATTATCAAACAACAACCGAGTAGACTAAGCTCGAACATCTGAGCTCTAGGCATGTGACTTTATCTACATCTATGTACCATTGGATCTATGCTGTGTGTATATATTTGATTTTATATTTGTTTCTATTGTCGTATTGTTTTGCACAACACTCCCATGATCAAAGGGTGTTGTTGAAATAGAATCTAATTTTACCTTTATATCCACGATTCATTGCTAAGCCACTAAAGTCCCCCCGCCCTGGTAATTTTTTACCAAGGAAATTTTCTCCTTTGTTTGTTGTATTCTTTAAAATTACTAACAAGAAAAATTCCATGTACAAGCCTATTACAAACAAACTCCATTTTACACCTAATGCAATAAAATTAAAACTATAAATACTCACAGGCTGCTTGGTAGCAACCCCTTTTTGATGTGATCTGGTCAAAGCCGCCCATGGAACAGCTGAGGGCGTGGAGGCTGAGCCCCGCAGGTCCCCCCTCTCCCAGAATAACCCCCAGGCCGAGGAGAGTGCGAGATAACGGGGGACAAGCAGGGTAGGGCAATCCCACAGCCATCCCCCAACATCCAGAATGGTCAGGGACACCTGGAAACCAAATGATTCCCCATTAAACCAACATTCAAATCTAAATATGCCAAGCGGGTAACCACGCCCACCCAAAGAGCGGCACGGTCCCCCACCCCCATGGCGGCACACGGACATGGTAACAAACACACTGAACCCCGGGGGAGAGGGGACACAAAGTCTCCCCATCCACCCAGTGGGTAATCACCCCGATGGTATGAGGTCCAGGGGCCGCACCCCCCGCTGTCCGCAGGGAGAAAACACCCACCCAAGAACCAGGGTGTATCAGCACGGTTGAAGTCTGGTCGGTGAGACTGACCCCACGTCCGCGAATCCCCCACCCACATCAGCACCGGGGGTCAGCCACCCCCGCCGACAACGCCCCACAGGGGGCCGTCGCCAAACCACATGAATGACATTACCGTATATATATCAACCATTGGTCTGATGGTATATTAGGCTTTACATTTCTCAAACTGATGGTATATTATAATGGCTATACATTTCTCAAACATTGAATACTCTGTAATCTGTTATGATCGTAATCTGTGAATTTCACAAGCAGGTTTGTATAGGCTATCATCTACATGTATATGTACATATAATCTTTAATTAATAAATGCCGGTCAAAAAGTTTTTTTTAATTTATCTTTGCCTACCAATACGGACTTAGCGTTTGCTCAAATAATCTCTTCATGATCATAAATATAATCATGTATCCTAAAGAACTGAGATATTCTAAATAATGGGTTAATATTTGTAAATATATATTTGTTTCAAAGAAACAATATTATGATGGAAACTATGTTTTTGTTGAAAAAACGTCACTGCAATACTGATGATTGTATCCATAATAAATCAAGTGATTGTCATAATATTTAGATGTCTCACTTTACACCTACTTCAAGTAGATAGTTTAAAACACAATGGGGTAGGGAATCTAAGATCCAATTAGAATTGATCTAAATAATAATTCTATATATACCAATTGCCCCGGGTTGGTTACAGATAACCAAACCCCCCACCGTTTGTGTTAACCAACATACCACGGTGGTCCATCCTGGATGTATGTGGGCAATTATATACACAATATTCGTCATCAATGCTAGTGATGGTACTTATATTATTTTTCACTCCCCTAGAGCATTTACTATTTTAACATTTGAATAATATTAAATCTAAATGAGTTTGAACGAGTATTAAAACTCATCCAATAGTATCATAAATCATTACCGATAATATCCAAAATTAAACAGTTTCACTAAGAATAATAAATCTTGTATATATATAGTCTAGGATTGTTTGTTAATTCAAGGTCTAGGTCATAGCAGGTTATCTATCTCAGAGGGGGAAATGATAGAATGGAGAAATAGGTGTCTTCCACCCGACAATAGTTTAGAAAATGTTAAAAGCATGTATATCATTTCCCCTAGATTTTTCCAATAATGATTTTCCAATAATGATCCATGTGCCAACATCCCAATTGTTATCATAAGAAAAGAAAAAGAACAGGAAAAAGGAGATTCTACTCCGGGACTTTTAGACAGATATATACGGTAGATAAAAACAATGTTTTTATTAAAAAATGAGTGCATTCATGGGCAATCAGTCAAAATCATTCAAGTAGAGGAACCAAGTACCAAAGAGGAAAAACTTTGGTGGCTTCAGGACTTTGGCAGCTTGCAGTTATTGAGTTAACCAGGATTATACATCCTATTTAAAGTTGAAAGTTTAAGTCAAACTGGAAATGGATGCTTCAGTATGAATAATGTAAAGAACACGAACACAGCAAAACCACCAAGGAATGGAAAAAAGAGAAAAAAACTGCAGTTCAAAAAAGGAAACATACAAAACTCATGCAACTGATAGAGGCTGGAAAATAGTTCAGCAAGAAACCTACAATTAATACCAGCATCTGAGGCCCAGGGTGTACCCATTCACACCATTTCATCTATTGCTTTATTTATTTCTTTATTCAAGTATGTCAACTTTATCTGTAGTCCCTCTTAAAATAAGAATCTAATATGAAATAAAATAGAATCCAAATATATTAAAGTTAAAAATTTTTATAGGATGTACCGTATATATTTTTCAAACGCACTTTAATAGTGAAGCAAGACAAGAAGTTAAGTGTAATCTAAATACAGTAAGCCCAAATTTCTGTTTTTGCAGCAAAATCGAGTTTGGCAAAAACTCCATTCAAACTATTCAAAGAACTAATGTGGCATGATTCCAGGAAGCAAATTATTCATACTTACAATATAGATCATAGCACAATGCCAGGAAGTAGTTTACACAATTTCCCTTACCGTTCTACGATCTTGACCATACGGGGAATGATAAATAGTCAATCAATCATTTCAAACGATTGATTCAACAAAGAGACAGGTTGATTAAGTTGAATTGATTAGAGTTTTCACCAGAACTGATTGCTCATTTTCAACGAAGATGGTTGTTTATTGATTAAACCGCCCATGTAGTGCAGTCATTTTGTAAGAGATGCAGTTCTTTTGTCAGAACACTTGTTGTTTTTTAAACGGTATTACTACATTTACAGTAAGCTTTGGGCTGACCATAGATAGGCAGATATCGACAGGTAAGGGGATATCTTCCTCTCCTAACATGAGTCAACACATGCGCTAGTAGTTCTATGACTCTTGCAGAGTATTTATCATTGTCCTAAACCCTCTCTTTTCCACATTAGACAGTTCATATTTTACAGATTAATGCAATAACAAGAAACTCTGTCTGAAGTCTTTGTTGAAGAGTATCATCCTTAATGGTAATAACTCTTAAACTGAATAACTCTCCAATGTGGACCTATTATATAAACCGTTTAAAACATCAAAACAATCGGTTTTAACGTCACAGTACGTGTGAATGATGCTGCGACGTGGGCTAGGGAACCAACGCTCCTCCATTAACATGGAGGTCTATGGTGCCCGCTCCGCCTGATGACGATGAAGGGACAGAACCCTGGAAATGCTGCGGTGATATAGAGAATCACTGCAGATTTCCAGGGGAATATCAGGGTTTCCCGCTCCCCGCTCCTGTAGCAGAACCCAAACAGAGGAAGAACTGGGTTTGTCTCAACCACTAGGGAGGTTAAAAAAATATTTTGTTTTATAAATACTGATGGCTATTGACAGCTTCAGAGTCCAAAAGGATCACTGCATGCAGTTTAGCATGGCCGGATGGAGTGTTGAATGGTTTACACCAGGGGTGCCCAAATGGTAGATCCCAATCTAATGGTAGATCTCAAAGACAACAGGCTCTGAGCTCTGCCTTTTGTTTGTTTTTTTCACATCTTTAAAAACACATAAAAACAGTAAGGTAATGGCCAAAAATTTTAACAATTATATTGTGCCGTACATGTTTATTACCTTTGCAAGGTAAACAATATATACAATAAAAAGTATACTCATCATGTATACAAATAAATATGCTTACCATTTTTTTGTTGGTAGATAATTTTGACCTAGGCATTTTATAATTAGCTTTCAAGCCAAAAACACCTTGCTTACATGGCTATTCTAGAGATCCTATTCTTAAAATATTTAATTCTATGAATATTATATATGTAGGATATATCAAGATGGTATTTTTAACATACTTTCAAGGAAAAAATGACACCAGCCTTATATGAGTAGTAATGGCCGAACTTTGGCCTGGTCCATCCGCGAACAGCCGGATCAGACTTTTAAAAAAGTCCAAAGTCCGCAGAAAGATTAAAATACCCTGCCTGTTTGCAGGGAATTTGAGTTGAAAAAAAAGTCGACGTCACTGATGTTACTTCTGGTACCTGGGATGCACAGTTCCCGGTTTCTCTATCTGGATGTGACGTCACTTAAGGTTTAAGCCATTTTTCTTTCACGAGACACCAGCTTCTCTCTAAAGGAATTCTTCCACTTGCCGGATCTTTATGCTCCTGATCCAGCCAGCAGAAGAATAGTCACCTTCTTCCCGCTGGTGAACAGGGCAGGTAAAACACCCGTACTGTTTGCCAGGGGAAGCGAACATGGTATGTTCGGGTGGATAGTTCGGCCATCACTATATATGAGGGATGATGAATTTATTTTGTGTTCTTTTAATTGGCATTGAATGGTTTAATGGCTTAAAAGATAACCCAAACTGTGAAAAAAAAAAGAAAAACAGTGCAATAAAAGTATGCATACATCCTTTTCACAAATTACTAACTATACATGTCCAAGTAGGTCCTCAATAATAACAATATGGTGATTCTCTGGTTATTACTTTTTGCAATAAAGAAGAGTCAAAATGTATAGTGTATTCGTCATGAGATACATCACTGAGTTTGAACATTCCTCTAGATCAGGAGAGCTGAAGCCAATTGTGAAATATAGTATATCTTCCCACCCTAAAGCAATATGGGTTCTTATATTACATATGGAGAAAAATGTATTAATAAACCATCATAAAGCAAGAGCTATTGCTTCAATAATGGTATCTCCCGGGTTAAAACAATTTTTAATCTTTGTAATTATAGAAGGTTTGAAAAATGATTACAGTTAGATTCATATTGCCTTTCTACTCCAGACGTGCTGAAGCACTTTAATTGATAATAGTTTTCCAAGAAAAAAGTATAATCTGGAAATAAATTGCTTTGTGATATAAAGATGACCTAATCTCAGAAATGGTCAGTCTAGAGTTATGACACAGATAGAACTGTGTTCTACAAACTGTTTGTATTATACGTGGAAATGAAAGTACAATATGCTATATATTTATTTTTATCTTAGAAGCAGAACTACAACTATAACATAATGTGACATAAAATCATTTAATGAGTAATGATACGTTCAATATTGGTGTGGATATTGTTCCTTCTACTGATCTAGCTTTGACAGGTAGGGGCTGGCTGTAAATCAACTTTTCTGTTCCTACCTTTCAGAAGTGTATTCCCATGTAGAGAGGAAACTGTACAATAGATTTATATACTTTTTATTTAGAAATTATTGATATGAGTCATTGACATCTATTTAACTGTGGCTGCATTCCAAAAGACATGTTTAGAAATACAAAAAAAAACAGAGGTGAGCAAACCATCAAAGTTTTTTTTACTTTGGACTCCAACCACTAGAACAGAGGTATGCAAACTTTTTGGCTCATGGTCCACAATGGATTTTTTTAATTTGATATATTTTAATTTAGGAGCAACCTTCTCCTTGGGAAACCCTCATTTAACCAACGGATTCAAAAAGGACTTATTAACTATGCTTGAACAGTGTTTTTGTAGAAGCAGTTTTTACCTTCATTTATGTGGACTATTTTAATATCTCTTAATAATAAAATGTTTAAACTGAATTTTCAGCCTGTTTAGCCTACATGCACCTTTAGAGTTGTTGGGGATTAGCCCCCCTTTACTTGAGTTTGTGCATTAATTTGGTATGTGGTGCTATAAAGCTACAGATGCACTATGTAGAATTTTGATTGTATATTTAAATCTCTATCGCAACTTTTACACTCCTTTAGGGATTATCTTTATGTATTGCAGGGAACAAGTGGAGAAGTTTCAGAGTGTCTTCTCACCACTGTGGCAGCAGAACAGATTAACGAACTAAATGAGAAGGCTATGGCCTGTGGGCCTTAGTTTGTCCATGTCAGGAAGAGAACTATGATATTCAGATTCATGGATCCATCAGCACATCTTGATTTTAATACAAGGTTTATAAGTCATCAAACCTTTCTCATCCCATTAATAACTAAAAAAAATACCAGTTTGGGTTCCACTATATATATATATACTAATATATATGTAAAACAGTATGTTTTAAAATATGAAATATGAGTAGATTTAACTTAATAGTCTTTCAATTTCCCAAATAGTAATGGCCTTAGTAATGCTTCAAGCATTCCACTCTTTAGTAAACCTTAAATGTTAATTACATTGTTCATTCATTTTTCCCATTAGCCCATGGAAAATGCTGAAGTTTTGTGGTTTGCTTTTGAAACTGCCAGAGAAGATGTTCACCACAATGGCTATGCACAGGTTGGAAAGGCAAACTCAGCTTTTTCCATATCTTTTGAGTTTCTCGCACCCCTATGTTTACAATGTAATGTGTGGGATTGAAAAAGAATATGAGGTTCAACAATAAGATTTATATCTATTTTTAAAAATATATTTAAATGAATGTTTTTGTGCCGGAAGTTCAGCTTTAGGCTTTTATACTACTCAGAAAGGAATACTACGGTAAGTATATTTTAATGTGTTATACTAAGAATAACAATAAATGTCAAAAGAAGAACAGAGAAGAAAATGCCATTATTGTGTTTCAAAGAAACGTAATTTGCGTAGCAGCTTGGAAAAGAACAACTGAGCTGAAAACATAGAAAAGCAATAAAACAAAAAAAGCTTTAGACACACTGATCAGAATGTGCACAAGGTGCAATCACTGGAGAAGAATAATCTGTTCGGAGTAGGAAGGACTTGGAACATAGTCATGAATTGAGCTGATATCATAGTGCGGAGCTAATGTATTTACATTTCTAGAAACATTTATATATTTTAAATGGTCTCTCAACTGTTGGCTTCTTTATAGCCTACCCATAAAATCTGTACATTCCTGCATTAGCCTTCAAGTCCTAAAAGGAGCATCGACATATTGCAGGGTTTTTAGTATCAAACCCTGCTATTCCCTTCCATGTTTATTTAGCGAAATAGAAAGCTTTTTTTTGAAGCATCACATTGTATAGACTTTGCCAAAGATACTCCATAGGACCAAGTTCCTATAACTTAAACACTCCCATCCTTGCAAAAATATTTTGCAGCATCTCTCTGTGTTGGCTATTTTTTCCCCCAATGTGTATGCTGACATCAGGAAATCATGTGATCCATGGCATCATATTTCCCTCCTTCATTTCGAATGAGTAACTGAACAGCAAACGGGGAGGGTTTGTTTTTGAGTTATAGGTGTGCCATGGGGTAGAGGGGGTGAATTCCTTTCAATGTGTATCCTTCCAAGTTAACCAGGAAAGGCAAATTATGTTAAGTATGAAAACTATTTTCCAATGACCAAGCATTTGGCCACAATGGCTGGACTTTGGGCCTGCATGTCTAATCCAACAGCAATTTTGTTTTTAATATTCCATTACAGCCATGATATAGATTTAGTATATTTTACTTGTCTTCGTTCATATTAATAGCACTGACTTGATTCCACAGTACACAAATCTTAAAACATTCACATAAGTGCTCATCCCCTTGCAGTTATTGTCCCTAAGCACACATGTACACTCTGTAGACTTTGAGTGTGAGACACATTTGCGTTGCACTACCGCAATGCAGCACAGCCGGTGTTAACGCAAGGTCCATAGGCAACCTGTTGTACCTTTCACACTGACCCTGCATTTGGGTTCATGGTAACAGGCAATGCAGCGTGTTACACCAAACGCCCTATAGCATGCATTTTTTGGGATACAGTCAAGCATCTGCTTTACACTTGTAGGGGAGACGCAAGCACAGCCCAAAGCATAAAGGCAGGGTTACTGCTAATGTGTTTGTTAATGCGGCTAGTGTGAAATGAACCTCAGAAAACGAGCTTGCCAGTCATACACATGTTGCCAGTACACTGTATGAAATATATGGAAAGCGTTCCAAAGGAATGCAAAATCATTGTTCCCAGTTTATGTAAATGTGTTAAGGATGTTGTAATTAGATATTTTTTTTTCATATGTGTAATGTATATTAAGGTTTTTGGCAGCTCACCCATGTACAAAGCTCTTGCAAATAATTTGGTCGAAGTCTATGAGCTACAATTTTAATTATTCTTTATGCAAATTCATCTTATTTTTATAAAGATGTGAAACTACCATACATAAACTTTATTGCTCTCACTCAGGACCTCATAGTTCTAAAGGTGCCCATACAAGTGTAGATATGGGCTAGATCCATGGCCACTTCGAGCACTGTGCGCGCCCACGGCCATCTACCTGGCGCATATCTAATGCAGCCATCCCTGTTTTCGAGTGGGATCAATCAATCGGATCCCCATACAAAGCAGAAGTGCTGTGGCTGACTCCTCCACCCACAGGACACAGCCTACAAGCTGTAATCAGCACCCGCTCTGTGTCCTGTAAGAGGGGAGTTATACATGTAGTAGGCTGACTGACTCTCTCTCTCTCTGCTTCTGCCCAGCAGGTCACTGGCTGGGGAGAAGCAGAGACCCGGGGGACCACAGGGAAAGCGGGTCCTCATCGAACAGGAATTGATGTGCATTGATGTGACGTCACCATGCTGTGATTGATCGCGGGTCGATTGCATGGCAGTGCAAAAGGCAAAGTGCAGTGTGACATTTTCCTATATACTTGGAATTCACTTTCCATTGTAGTTTATTAGCTGCATTTGAAATCTTCCTCTGTGTATCTACCTTTACTATATAAAAGCTAATCTCATTCACTTTTGTTCCTTTTCAATCAGTCGAGCCACATACCATCATCCTGGCAAAGCAAAACAAATTACGCACAGAATTTCTAGTAACAAATCTCAGCCCATCTTTTCTTTTTTGGAAATAAAATAACCAGCTCCACAAGTGAACCCTTCATGAAATAATTTGTTTCCACCAGGTAGAAAAGACATTTTGTTCTGAAAACCTTTTCAAACTGTGAAGTAAACAACAAGAAACAACTCTAAACAAACAAACTAGCTCTAAAAATGCATTATTATTAGAGTTGGCTGTATGCGCTGCTGGAAGAGTAAAAAGGCAGCCAACTACCAACTGCTGCTAAAGTCTACACATATCAGCAATTAGTGATGGCCGAACTGTCTGTGAACGGGCGGATCGGATATAGTTCCTGGTTAAGGGAGCCGGATGTGACGTCACTGACGTCACTTCCTGTTCTCGAGCCGGCTTTTCACTAGGAGACCGGCTTAATTCCCGGTCTTCTAGTGAAAAGATTCTTCCTCCGGCAGGATCTCGCATGTTCTGATCCTAGAGCTGGCGAGAAGGAGGGCGAACATCCATGTTCGCCGCAGAACTGTCCGCCAGTTACTGTTAGGCCAGGGCTACAGTGCACTAAAATCCCTGTGTTGAACACAGAGGTTTTAGCACAGTGCACAAGCCCGGCACTGAAGGTCATGGGCTATGATGGACTGATTGGCCGATCCATCAGTCTGAGCCTCAGTTGCTTTTATGTTGCATTGACATAAACAGAATGGAGATTTGACGTATGATGTGCCCACTGACCTTCAATGCATGCATCAGCTCATTGCTCATTGATTTAAAGGGGCCGCATTATTGGCCGCACTACATAACGTGGCTCTAAATGGAGCTAGCAGGGGTAGCTGCGCTCATTGGTTGCTCATGCAAGCACATTGTGTATCCCTAGCCTTCACCTACAATAATGATTAAGATCAAAGCATGCCAGCTATGATTCACTGTTGGTGCATGGAAACAATTGACTACAACAAAGACTTGACTTAGGACTCAGCACTTAATAGGCCCATATCACTGCTTAGTTGCAGCAAACAGCAAAAACAGGTAGGTACTGAGTTTGGAATTGGAGGCCCTCATATCCTTTCATGGCCCTTTCAACTTAATCAATACTGAAGCCAGTGGCTGCCAGAAAAACACTGGACTGCTGTGTATATATACCAGGAGGTACGCCATCAGGGCAGGTATGCTAACTAATATGTTACTTCAGTAACAGGAGCTCAACTGGATTATTTTCATACACTATTTTATGTTTTTTAATGTATCGTTTTACTGCAATACATGCTTTTTATACGCAATTGTTGTGTGTTTCTTCTTTACTTCTGTAGGTGGCCGCCAGCAATGTTATTATTGAATTAATATTCATATGCTGATTAGATGTGATTAATATTAGGGAAAGTGAAATTTATGGTTTAGGAGGGGCCCAACTGGGGAAGGTGAAAGTAACAGTCAAGGAGGGGCCTTAATTTGTAAGATGAGCGTCAAAGAAGGACCTCAATGGGTAAGGTCCGTTCTTGTAGGTAACAGAATAGGAGGGGTCTTAATGGGAAAGGTGGAAGTAACAGTCAAGGAGGGGCCTTAATGGGTAAGGTATAGGTAACAGAATAGGCGGGGCCTTAATGGAGATGGTGGAAGTAACAGTCAAGGAGGGACTTTAATGGGGAGAGTGGAAGTAACAGTCAATGTGGAAGTGGAAGTAACAGAATAGAATAAAAAATAGAAAAATAGAAATAAAAATTTAAAATTACCCCAAAATCTATTATACTCCATGTGAAATCATTTTTATCTACACAGTAGACCCTTTAGATATGACCAACATTAGATACGACCAACTTGACATACGACTAACATTTTAATCTCAACATACGACTAAAGTCTTGACTTATGACCAGATTTCCGGCCCAAGGCCAGTATACAGTATTGCCTGGGAGTTGAACCCAAGGACCCCAGAGGTGTCCAGAAACTTGCACCTGAGCCCAGATATTTTAGCATACACAGGGGTGTAAGCAAGGACCCCATAGGTGTCTTGCAATTTGCCTGTGTGCTGAGGATAATAAGGGCATTTTCACTGCATCATGTCTCAGAAAAAGGTAGGGCAGATGGAAAAAAGAAGAGAGATAAAAGGGCAATTACAATTGAGCAGATGAAAGAGATTGTGCAGAAATTTGAGAGTGGTATGCATGTGACAGATATTTCCAAAATGTACAGTATAGGTAAGCCTGTGTTGCTAAAGGAGTGACTACTTTCAGTAAAGCACGTTCAACAGTAGAAGAAATAGAAAGGCTGTTATTTGAATGGATAAATTGAAGACAGATGGCAATTTATTAGCATTTTTGTACATGTTACACATATTTTAAAACCTTTTTTATTATGAAAAGGTTAGAAAAGTGGTAATTGGGAGGTCCAGAACGTATTATTGTAATTTCCATTATTCCATATGGGAAAAATAGTTTTGACTTACAACAAGCCCTTCGTAAAGAATTAAGTTCGTAAGTCAAGGGTCCACTGTACACTAATTCTACATGAAAACTACAGCTCTATAAAGTAGCCTTACGTATGTTGAGAAGAGGTTGTTAATAACGAGTGGTGACCCCCATATCATTAGGAAATCTATAATTAAGTGCACCAAAGATAAAAAACCGTCCAATGCTGTAAAGCAAAAGAACTGAGCTTAAAAGCATTTAGGTTATTATTAGTATTCATGTAATGGTAACGCATTGCTGGATTTTAAACATATTCTCTAAATAAACCTTGAAACATCACAGCATTTGATTTATGGAATCAACCTAGTCTTTGTGCATATTCATTTCTAAAATGAAATAGTACTGTCATAGCTTTTGAAAATAAAACCCCAATGATGTTGTACATGTGTTTATTTATTAAGGTATTTTTTTATGTAGACTATGAAAGTACACTATTTTGTCAAAAGCAAATGCTTTCTGTAATTTAACACAAAATATGTAATTTATCCTTCCAAAGGGATTTTTTTTCTAAGGTTTAAACCGGAAAAAATTGCAGAGAAGATATCTGCTAGCTGGAATCAAATTCTAAACATTTATTAAACTGATATGTTGCCTTAGAAACAAGTAACAGATGTTATACCTAATAAGAACTTACGATTAAATTAGATTTTTACCTGTATTGCTTCAAAATCCTCTCTTTTATCTTTTGCTCCAGGTTAAACATTCAACTAAATAAACTAAACAAGTGCCTATTGTGCGTTACATTGGTGGTTGGCCGAGTATTGGAGCTGTTAAATGAAGAAAAGAAGCATGTCAGTTCATTACTGAAGTCAGCTTGCAATGATCTCTCCTATTAGCACAAGCTCTGTCTGGTTCACATGTAGAGAAGTAGAATGGGACCAACGCATACAATGCAAGCCTCATCTACCATTACACACATAATACATCAGACTGAAAGGAATCAAAGAGATGTGGACAAAACACCTCGGAAATAGAAAGCATTATTAAACCTGCAGCAGTAAGTCGACAGTCTGGAAAAGCACCAGATATTTGTGTAAGGCATCATGGTGATAACTCATTATGTTTTTGGAAATCCCCCAACCCTTGACTATTTGTGCACATGGCAGAGACCGAAAAAGCAAATAGAATTGCAGGCGTATTTTTTTTATACCTTGTTGATGGGAAACCCACTGAGTTTTTAGACAACACTATAGAAAACCATTCTTCCTATCTAAACAACTTGCTTTTGTCACAGGTTTTGCAGAACATTAAAGGGAGCTCTTTAATACAAGCCAATGTTCAAAAAGAAGTTGGGACACTACCCCATGTGGATCTAAGCTGTCAGTGTGTTTTCTAGTTCAACCCTGTGTTTAATCAAAGAAAATGCTGCCAAGGTAGACCACTTAAAAGACAAGCCAGTGAATGACAATGTATAGAAGGGGCTAGCTACTACAATGCCATAATATGTAAGACAAAATTACATTGCTCTGTACAATAATACATCTGTCATTTCATCTGGCACATTGGTAAACTGGGCTTTTATGGAACAACGTGTATTTTTAGGAAATTTAAGCTATAGAAATGTATAGAGAAATCATCATTTAAGCATAAATGTCACCAATAGCATTTGTTTAATCTTTGTTTAATATGCTTTGTCAAGGCAAATAGATTGGATTCATCGCTTTAACCAAACAACAGATATAAGTGGGCGTACTGCTGTCAGGAAACACTGGGAGTAGAGAGATGAACCTAATGAATTTTTTTGTCAATTATTTAAAAAAATTAGGAAGTTGCTGATAAGCATGGTTATATAGTACACAGTTACTAATAATTATTAAACCTTTTTAATCTGATCTGATATTTGACAAGTAGGTTGAAGTGGTTGTGCTGGCCAGGTTGGCAATTCACACAGACACGCCCACAGACCTTTCAGACCTCTGGGGCTTAAAATAAAAATGTTTAGAAAATTAAACTTTTACTTACCTCTGATCCAGCATGGTGGTGGCATAGCCCTCCACGGTTCTAGAAAAGTATACTTACCTGCAGTTCTCTAAAATCATATGAGAGATCCCATATTTAGATGCCAGTCTTCCAGAGTTAATTCATTGCAGTAGGGTGAGTGGCCACTTGAAGGGCTCCAATGGAAAAAGCATTTTGTATAAAGAGTCCAAAAACAAGAACCCTAACAATTTTGGGACTATAATTGGATTCACATGCAGATCAATCCATATGAATATGGATATGAATAGAATAAATTTCTACATATTTATCCACCAATGTCAACGTTTTATTGTACAAAAATGTGTCATTGTGGGTGACACCAGAGCAGGGTTTACATGGTTGGCAAAGGGGAAATCCGAGGCGCAGAGTCTAAGGAACTGCCTGGTGTTCACCAGAGTACCAGAGACTTTGCAGCAGACGATTCCCAGGTTGCGGTCCTCAGACGCACCAATGCAGTTAGAAGCCGATGGTGACTAGGTTGAAGTGCCAAGGGATAAGACAAGGACAATCCATAAAACGAGTCAAGAGTCAGAATCTGGAGAGTCACAAGCAAAGGCACCTGGAGGCAAAGACATAGGAGATCTTCTTGCTCAGGCAATGTTTGTTTTACCTCACTGACGGTATTCCCGAGTATGCCTTGGGGTAGATTTTCATAACCAGTTATGGTAACCCCAGGGTAGCTTACCTTCTCCAGGAAAAGGCCCGCACCGTCCCTCTGTTTCAGCATACTGCGGACTTGTCGCTGGACCCACCTCCTTAATGTTAGTGATGATGACAGAAAAGCATAGGCATCCTTGGTCCTCACTTCAATGAGTCAGTGATTATGCCAAGAATGTGTACAGGCAGCCAGAGGGAGGCCAGAGATTTAGCCTTTATTGGAATATCTAAGTGCATGTCTATGTGTACAAATAATCAATGATCATATACAAATTTGTGCTAGTTGTAAGTTCCTTAACCCTGACCTGAACCCAATAATTTTTTGGGGTGAAATAAAAGAGAGACTTTGTGCCAGACTTTCTTGTCCACCTTCAGTGTCTAAAGCTCAAAATATATAAAAAAAAACCCACACCCCATGAAAAGCCTAGCCACAAGAGTGGAAGTTACCATGTTTTGAAGCCAATCCCTATATTGATACATATGTCTATAAATAGGGTGTCATATTCCTATAAATAAAACAAATGCACCAATATTTGTGTCCATATTGTTTATACTCCCAATACTCAGAAAAGGACATTTTTAGTTTTAATCAACCATCTACCCAAAAGTAAGCAACTCAGTGTGAAGCCAATGAATCCATTATTCTATTTTTGCTTCCTCTTTATTGTATGGTGTAAGCGTGCAATTTCTATACACACGCTGTGATTTTATTATTTTCAACTTCCCAGTTACATTCCTTAACAGAGTAATGTTTTTTGTCTATTCTCCAACTCCGAGTTTTCCCACTGTATTTGACTTACAATCTCAATTCATACAGCACCTCCTGTTTATATGTGACATTGTTCTGTGGGGGGATTGCTGAAGTAAGAAACAATCCAGACCTTTCCTTTATAATGTGAACGGCAAGTTTCCCTGTCTGTTTATGTTATGTACATATATAGTGATCTGATTACATTTCTCACATTGCATCATGTCCTTACACTCTAGCTGATTCCCAATTGTGTCTGGACTGTACCATGCTGACCTCAGGTCTGTAACTCTTATTGGAAAAAAATGGAATCTGCTCACACATTGATTCATATTATACACTTTGGTATGTACAGACTGAGTTTACAAACTCCAGAGCCTTGCTAAAGATAAATACTTCTTTGTAATAATGACCATCATTTTTGTTTTTTGTTTTTTTTTCATCAGAAAAAAATGAAAACGTGTTCTAACATATTCTTTATGCACGTGCCTATACAATTGTGACATTGTTTTAATAAAATATACCATGGGTGCTTATAACACACAAATGTCTCAGTTCATAAATTACTATTGTGCTTACTGACTTTTTTTCCAACAAATATTTAAATGTGTAGAAAATAAAGTGTTATCTTTGTAAATTATTCAGTGTAATATAAAACATATTCTATTTCAGATTCAGCCATGGTTTTTATACCCAACTCTTGAAGCACATTGTTACACTGAAGCACTGGATACTGGATAAGCTGACTGGTGTCTTTCACTGTGTCTGTCCGCTGGCCACTACAAGCTCATACAAGAGTATATGTGCTGACCATGAGGTGAAGAAGATTTGAATGCAGCCTTTCATTAAGAACAATTGCACAGATATTACTTTCTGGATTTATAGATGCCATCAGCATCCACAAAACTGGTGCTGGTACTTCAGTTTGGTGTGGTGATACCACAGAGCAATTCACTGTGAACAGGATCACTGCTGAAGAGTCCAAGTATAAACTGTGCAAAGTTAGGAAAACCTGGGTCCGGACAAAAGGCACTCCATCTGGTGATCCATGACCCCCATACCATCTGCTACCCTAATTCATTGATCAAGGTCCATGATACAGCTAAGATCGATTTTACACTGGTAACCTCTGGATGATGACTGGAGGTGCCAACTTGGGTCGAGTTGGTGTCATCACCAACAGAGAGAGACATCCAGGCTCATTTGATGTGGTCAGTGTAAAGGATGCCAATGGCAACAGCTTCACCACCAGGTGTAGGTTTTCTTCAAGGGTAACAGCTATCAATTTTCTTGCCATGTGTTGTTTGTAATAAGCATTGCTGACCAGTGTATAACACAAAGTCTCTGCCTTTATTAAAACTGTTTTATGAAACTTTTTTACAAAAAAAACTAAACATATTTTCCTAAAAAAGTCACAGATAAAAGACACCAAATTGTGGTGGTCCACACCATGCAAAAAAACTCACCAAAAAATAGCATTACAAAGAAACAGAAAAGAAAAAGGCATAAATGTTTTTAACTCCATTACACAGGACTTCCACATAGACAGACTTTAATTAATTAAAGTCCCTATTAATTAGTGACATATAATTTTTAGAGATGAGCGTGCATGCTCGGTTGAACACATGTTCAGCTCAAGCTTTGCTCTGCTGTTAGAGTAATACTTTTTTTTTGTAGTATACCCCCAACCCTTCTCTACATCTCCAGAAAGTATGGTGATACTATGCTCAGAGGCTTTGCAATTGACTCAAAATTGTCAAAATGGTAACATTTTTTAAAATAAATTCAACCATGTCTAGTAAGTATTGCCCTCACTGTAATGCCAGTAGCCATGTTAGCTGCTGGAATTACAGTTATTGGATGGCCAGCACATATCATTGGGTGCTATATATCAGATAAATTTGTATCAAATAGAGGCAGGGAGAGGCGTGGATAGGCAGGAACAGTGTAGTGAGCGCACAATTTCACATTTCCATTCATCCACACAGACTCAAAAGCCATTTTAAGTACTCTAGTACTGCAGTGAGGATTTATCGACTCTTCGACATACATACTCTTTACATACATTCACCTGGGCAGTATACACTGTTTTTTTGCCCATTGATAGGAGGTTCAGGGCATTTTTGGCATATATAATGTTTCAAAACAGTGACTGACTTGTACTTTACATACATTCCCCGGGCAGTATATACTGGTTTTGTCGTCAGCGACAAATCTCTTCAGACATCACAAAAAATGTATACTTTAAAAGAAAAAAAACTTCCTTGACATTTCATTTACCACTAATAGTGTAATATGAAGAAGGTGAGCAATAAGGGACAGGGAATGTCCTGATGGTGCACACAGAGGCCATGGCCCTGGGCACAAGGAAACTGTGCCTGCTGCCAGTGCACCACAAAAAAAATTCACTGTGGGGCTTCATGTACAAGTTAGCTTGCCGGCCCAGGACAACACTGTCCAAGTTGGGCCAGTGCGAACAGTTGGTCGGTTGGATGGCTGAAAATAATAATTCCGGCCGTTTAAGCACCACCCTCTATTCCACCAGGTCCACTCTCGGTATCCAAAACCTCCCTTTGATTATCCTACCGCCCACCATGTAGAGGCTTGCCAAAGGAGTGATCCCAAACTCATACCAGTCAAGTTTGGCTATTTAAAAACCGTGGGATGTACAGGAAGTAACGTCAGTGACGTCACGTCCGGTATATGGATCGTGGGTCTTCTGCGTTCTTCGTACCGGAAGTGACGTCAAGAACCCGGGAAAAATCCGGGATTTCTTGACATAACAACGTGACTTTCCTGGCCAAAACGGGAGACTTGACAGGTCTGCCCAAACTTGGATATTCCGTGGAGCTCTTAACAGCGCCACAACTACATTTGGCCCTCTCATACAGCATGCTGGAGGAGGCACCTGATTTCCAGCCTCTTGAGTCTTCACAGTCACAAGAGGATGATTGGCAATCATTCTTTCACAAAGTGGATGATGATGAGACGCAGTTGCCAAACACTCAGGTTATGTTTAGGTCAAGTCAGGAGGATGAACAGACTTGGGAAGTGAAAGAGGAGGTGGTGGACAATGAGGTCACTGACCCAACATGGAAAGGTGACAAGCCGAGTGAAGACAGCAGTACAGAGGGGAGGGACCTGCAGCACCGCAACAGGCTTCAGGGGACAGTGCAGTTGCAAAAGGGAGAAGACAGGCCACACCAAATAGGCCTGCAACCATGATACCAAGCACCCCCCATGCGGAAATCTACTTTGCCAAGGGGTAGGTGTTCCGCAGTATAGTATGGCATCCAAGCACCCTAAAGAGTGGGCCGAATGTCTGGGTCCATAATCTGTATCTGCATGTCACACCACTGCCTCCTCCTACATTGTGTTACGCACAGCTGGCCAATCCCCTGCCAAAGCCGCCGGCCTGGATGCTCTGCTCCCTGCACCTGGACCAGCAGCATCTACGTCCACTTCCCTTCCCAGTGCAGTGTCCAATTGTCAAAAAAACTGGCATTTGAACGCAAGCTCATCAACCCACCCTCAGGCCATAGTCCTAAATGTGCAACTATCAAAATTGCTGGCCCTTGGAATGTTGCTATTTAGGCTTGTGGACATTGAGACCTCCTGCAGCTTGATGTCGGCAGCAGTCCCTTGGTATGCAGTCCCCAGCCACCACTGTTTTTCACGGTGTGCCGTGCATGTTCGCCACTCAACCTACAACCAGGCATGGTTTTAACTGACAATAGCCAGAACTTGGTGGCGGATTTGGAGCTCTGCAACCTGACCCATATGTTATCCATGACTAGTCCATGTTTTAAATTTAGTTGTTCAGCAGTTTCTCAAAACCTACCCCAGTTTGCAAAACTGATAAGAGCTATTAGTGAAGGCACGCCATTTCAGAAAGTCCTCAACAGCTTCAGCCAGTCTGTCAACCCTGCAGCAGCACTTGCGGCTTCCAGCTCACCGACTGTTGTGCGACCTAAGCATGCACTGGAACACTACTTTCCACATGTTGTCCAGGCTTTGTGAGCAGCAGAGGGCAATTGTGGAATACCAGCTGCAACATGGTCGTTGCCTTTCCAGTCAACTGCCACAATTCTTAAGTGAGGAGTGGGCATTGATGTCAGACCTATGTGAAATTTTAAAAAACTTTGATGAATCCACAAAGATGGTTAATGGTGATAACGCTATCATCAGTGTAACCATCCCACTGATGTGTCTACTTAAATGATCACTGCTAACAATTAAGAAAGATGCTCTAAATGTGGCAGATGAGGTAATGGGGGAGGAGATGACACAGGGTTATAGCAAGACCACCCAAACTTTGGCTTTACAGCACAACTTGGACCATGAAGAGGAGGAGCTGCTGGAGACTGTTGCCTCTGCTACAGAGGGTAGTAGTACCCATGTAAGTTTAATTCCATCTGTTCAGCGTGGATGGGAAGAGGAGGAGATGGAGAGTCATCCAGATATCGACATTGACATCTTACCTGGTACTCTGGAACACATGGCTGACTTCATGTTAGGCTGCCTTTCCTGTGACTCTTGCGTTGTACGGATTTTACATAATACGGATTACTGGGTGTTCACCCTGCTTGACCCCCACTACAAAGAGTACTTCTCATCTCTCATTCCTGTGGCAGAGAGGATGAGTAAAATGGTGCAACACCCAAAGGTACGTGTGGAAGGATTGCTCCAAAGTTTTCCATCTGACAACGCGGCTGGCACAGTGCGTACTTGCTTAGGCAACTGAGGAAGGGAGACAAGGGGAACACACTGAAGTTTCTACAAGGGCAGGGAAATAATATTCAAGGCATGGGACACTTTAAAGGAATGTATGGCAGACCGTGTCACTGTCTAAAACTGTCTCAGTGCCCTACAACTACTGAGTATCCAAGCTGGACACGTGGCACAAACTCTACACATTGGAGGTGCTGGCCTGCCATGACCCAAGCGTTTTATCTGAGGGTGTATTCAGTGCTGCTGGAGGCATTATAACAGAAAAGCCTATCCACTTGTCCACTGACAATGCTGACATAAAAATGAACAAGGCCTAGATTGTTCCTGATTTCTCCACTCCACCAGGAGAGCTGAGCTGATAATAGGCAGTTTCAAAATATCTCTTTTTAGTGGACTTAAAAATGCACCAAGGTTTGTGGTTGACTCTTCTTTTCTCCTCCTCCTCCTCATCCAGAGTGTATATATTCCCTGCACTCTAATTGTTTTTAATAGGGCCAACTCTTTTAGGGCGTGCTGAACAGCGTGCACTCACATGTAATTTTTTACAGCATCTGCTCACATGCAGGCAGTGCCATATAATGTTTTAGAGTGTCAGCGCACCCACAGGCACTTCCGTGTAATGTTTTAGAGCATCAGTTCAATAGCGTACACTTGCATGTAATGTTTTAGAGTGTCAGCTCACCTGCAGGCACTGCTGTATAATGTTTTCGAGCGTCAGCTCAACTGCATGCACTTGCATGTAATGTTTTAGAATGTCAGCTCAACTGCAGGCACTGCTGTATAATGTTTTAGAGCATCAGCTCAACTGCTGGCACTGCTGTATAATGTTTTAGAGCATCAGCTCAACTGCTGGCAGTGCTGTATAATGTTTTAGAGCATCAGCTCAACTGCAGACACAGCTGTATAATGTTTTAGAGTGTCAGCTCTTCTGATCAGGGAGTGCCTGGTTGTCTCCCATTGACTTAAATTATGCTCAGGTGCTCGGTAGAACACACGAACATCGCAATGTGTTTGGACTGAACACCCAAACACTTTGGTGTTTGCTTATCACTAATAATTTCCAGGAACCACAAGTCTATCTAGGAAATAATATTGGAATGAAAAAATGGTTGTGTTTACCCATACATCCATACCACTTCTAACATTAAATCCAAATGCCAGAACATCAACTGTCCCCTTTCCAGGTCAATTTAGAAGACCAAACCTAGGCTAAACTGTTGGTTTTACATTAATCAAGAAACCAAGCAAACTATACATTCCCCAAACTCAAAATTTTCTTGTTTGGGGGAAGAGTTTCACCCCCAAAGTAAAGGATCACCAAAACATTTTGTACATGTTGTCCACGAACTTTATTAGGGTGGGGCTTGTTCTGAATCTAACCTCTTTATATACTCACTGTATGTTCCTTCTTTTAAAGAGATATACATACTCCAACATATCGTTTGATTCATCCCCCAAGCCTAATAATATAACTCACAATATACCTCAGTATCCAGGTAATAGTTTGAGTTTAGCCTCCACACACATTTTTTTGTCACAATATCCAACTCAAAAACACATACTTCACATTCCCTTTCTTAAGAATCCCAGTTTAAAATCTTCCAGACTATTAGATTTAACCTGTACAGTATATTTTCTTTTATTATATATTTCCTAAAAGTTATGTAAAGATCTATCTGTTTATCCATATGAATTATGTATGCAATCCATTTTACACGTTCCTTCTATTATTCATATATGCAGCCGGTGATATGTGCTCATATGTGTTATTTATTATTGTTCATCTCTCCAAAGCACCAGTCACAAAACACGTTGAACATTCGTTTTATGGTTATATGTTGGGTCAGAAAATGAAAAAAAGCTATTTGGGCCCCTCCTTAAATCTCTTCTTTTTTGGGGATAAAACTATCCTGAAGCTTTTTATATCTGGTGGTCAGTAGTAGAGATGTTCTTATTTATACCATGAATACTAGTGTCATCTGTTCATATTAATTAGTTGATTGAAATACATTCAGTGAATCAAAGTTAATATCTGTTTCTATATATTTTTTGTGATTATTCAAGTAAAAGTTGAACAATCAGTTAAAGATAGATATTCTGCTAGTTATTGAACAGCCTAACTTGTTAACAAGGTGGAGGAAAACACAATATTAGGACAATGGCAGTTGGTTGTACATTGGCATGGCGGAACATACAGGGGTGATTTCTGCTCTTGTTTTGGCCTGTCTGAGAAATGTTTAAACCCATTGTGGCCCATGAGTCAAAAAGTTTGCCCACCCCCGGCATAGTAGAACACTGCTCAAGATCAGTGGTCCCCAAACTGGGGGGCAGGCCTCCCTGGGGGGTGCCAAGTTATCCCAGGGGAGCGCAGGCCCTCATTCTTAACCTGTGTTTGAATAGAGGGATAGAGGGAGGGGGCTCGATAATGTTCTTGAATAGAAAAGGGGGGCCCTGCAAGTAAAGTTTGGGAACCACTGCTCTAGATAAAGGTGAACACACATAGTGAGGAAAATATAGCATCTATCCATCATTAGAATCCTCCATACAATTTGCATTCTTCCATAACAAAAGAGAGGAGATTTTACATTACAACCAGCCAGAATGACCTTCACTTGAACTAAATGAATGTGTAATGAACATGTGGAAAAATTTGCTCTTGTCAATCCTCTTAGTCAGCAAGTTCATAATCCATTATTTGACGTGGACAGAGCTCCTTTCCCCTGTGGTTATTGGTAGTGGCCCCTTATGTGAGAATAATGTAAATTTTAGACAAACTGACCATTTGTAATCATCCTTTACACTAAGGTTGTGTAAGTAGCTGAATCAGTTGTGAGGAGGTGGCCATTCTGTGTCTTCTCTGCTCAGCTGGGAAAGCCATTAGCCACTAAAATATGCTAAAATAGTATGGAAATCTGAAAAATGATTTGAAGGGCTAATGATAAACAGATGAGGAAAAGCTCTGTAAGTTATACAGTATGAATACATTATGCTGGATTTAGGAAACATTATTACAATCGTGCTGTATATAGTAATACACTGCATACATATATTAATCATTATTAGTTTATGTTGTTAAACATATCATAAGCAATCTTCAGATTCATACTAATTAGCTTTAACCCCATAATGCATAGTCATCCAAAATTTTATACAATGTTTGGAAATGATAGATATCAGTATTTTAGGCTTTACATATTTTTATAGCCCCAAATATTTTTGTAGCACCATGCAGTCTTGTTAAATCATAAAATAAGATAACATAACAAGTAATAAAACTGATTTGTGCAACCTTAATATTTATTTAGAAAATGTATAATTAGAAAGATTATTATTAATATTTATTTATAAAGTACCAACATAATATGCAGCCCTGGATATTAAATAGGGTCTGAACTAAATCTACATGAGTACAATCTTTGATTTAGGAGACGAACAGGACCTTGCCCAATTAAGCTAGAGGTTGGGGAACAAAGTGTACAATAGGTAGTGTAGATGTTAGGAATAAAAAAAAGGGGATTGGGCAACTAGGACTGAACAGATCTTGTTTTAACATGGTAATGTGGAAAACAATCAGAAAAGAAATGAGGATAAAACCTTTCACATAGAATTTTACCCTTAGCAGGGACATGGGGACTTAAACGGCCAAGCAAAGTCACCTAGTTTACAATAGGTATAATAAATAATAAATTAAGATCAACAGATTTATTCATCTTAATACATGTACATAGTATCATCACATACTCTAGTGTGCCTAATCTGTCACATACATAAATCTTTGCAATGAACCCAGCATGAAAATTTAACATCCAATGATGAATAAAATCAATCCCAACACACGTTTTGTTGTTAGAAACTTTTCAGGGGGGTACTAAGCTGATTGTAAGTTATGCACAAAGTTACATCAAGCATAATATAATGTGGATGACACCACCGAATTAGAGATTCCAGTGAGGAACAGAGAGCCAACAAACATAGATCTCTATGCCAAAGGAGTGATATGGCCAACTGTCGAAAAAGTTTACAGTGTGAGGTGATAGGCCTTCCAATCAAGGTTGCAGGGTTTAACAAAGTCTCCATTGCAGTATCCAATGAACAGGCCAGTGGTGGCACCAATACACACCTCTCTGTCCACACCATTATAAGCTCTTCTGTAGTCTTGGAGTCTTGTGAGCCAATGGTTTGTAAAAGAGAATCTGCTTGGGAAAGCAAAGCAGTAGAAGTACCATTAAACTTACCTGGAAATCAAACATCAAGAAGTCTTAAGATATTGGAGGTTCTTGTGGCCAGCTTATATAGTGATTCAAAGTGGTGACCATTCTAAGACATGTCACCACTCTAAGAGGACTAGCCTAAAAATGAAAAAAAAAATTTCAGGAGTTTGTGAAGAAGGGAAAGGGGCAACAGCAAGATGAACACAGAGATCATTACTTATTCATGACCTTATCTTCTGACATGGAATTTTGTCACTACTTGTATCAGTGTAGGTGTCAACAGTACTTTATACATACTTTATACTTTTCATTTTTCCAACATTTCCATCTGGTTAAAAGAGCAGTCAGCACATCCTTCCATTACCCATGTTTTGGGAAGGGAAGGGAGTTTGCATACTTCGGCAGCTAGTACAATGATAATCACTATGAATTACTATGTGAGGCAAATACTTATTTTTTTACCATTTTCTGTTTTTGTAAATGTTCTCAGCATAAAACCTTCTGGTTCTAGGGAATTGGAAAGCTATTAATTAGCTCAAAAGTATTGTACACATCCGTGACCTCTGACAGAAACTAGTTTAATGGAAGCTGCAAATGTTTTACTGTCTGTGTAAATGCTGCAATACTGTTATATTGTTTATCAAACATTTATCTAGTAGCAGGACAAGAAATAATAAAAATACATCGGACAACAAATAGCACAAAAATATGCTTGATGCAGGTTTAATGCAGCAAATATGGTTTTTCATGTAGAATACAGTGGGAGTCATTTGCCCTCCTAGCAGTATTCTCGAGGCTTAGGGTAGATTTTAATGACCAATATTAACATCATGAGTCATGATGGCATCTTGCGGGCTTCTAACTGGATCTACCACACTGACATCAGTGATGACGATGGGGAGGTGGGGTGTTCCCTCTCCATTTGCCTGTATAGAAATATAGGCATAGGTGTCCCAGGGCACTCACATCCCCAACATCATGTGTACAGGGGGCTAAAGCAGCCAGGTAATAGAAATATTACATTGAAATTTGTTTTGTAGTTCTGTATTGCTTTAGGTAACCCCCCCCCCCCCCCCCCCCGCCAGCAGTGTTAAAGCACTGTTTTTGCCATTTGGGTTCTATTTTGGAGAATTGATTGAAAGTATGAGGAAAGTATTATTAAGTGAGGGTAATGCTGCCTTGAACATTTGCGCTGAAATATTTCAGATAGGGGGTTAACCTTTGTAACTATACCCACGGGCGGTTATAGGCATGGGCAAACTGGGCAGTTGTCCACAGTGGAACCATGCCATGGGGCAGCATCTGGTCATCGTAAATTTTTTCCCGTTGCCTAGATGTCTCCCCCACGACCCAGCCACTTATCCACGCCCGCCCAGGAAGAGAGAAGGAGTAAAGGAGACTCACCCAACATCCCTCCTCCCAGTGCTTCTCTTCTGGGGTGGAGATGCTTACCGGGGGGATGGGGGGTGTTAGGGGTGTGGGGTGCAATGTACTGCATCTACTCATACGACCAGATTCTTCAGAAGGATGTCTTCTGCTCAGCACACTGACACAAAGCTCACACACCATGAACGGAAGGTCCAGGCAAGGAAGTAGTGGATATTAACAAGTTCACTAGCAGGAACGATATTTACAGGCACTTCACCATCACCCAATTTACAGGTATGGAGCATCAATCTTAGGAGCTAGAGTTCCAAACACTTGCACCTACTTGTTGTTGAGTACCTTGGATTAGTTGAAGGCTCTCTTACCAGCAAGGAGTTTTAGCAGCTGTTGACAGGAAGTCATGCTAAATCAGTGGAGAATCTCACCCAGGAATCCTGCGTCTGGGGACACGTCTGTGGAGTCTGAGGACACTCTGAAGCGCAGGTTTTAATGTGCTCTTAGAGGGGGTTGGCTTAAGGCCTGTAGTTGGGCAGAATAGAATTGATACATAGGTGAAGAGTGGAGAGTGGGAAAAAGGCAGACACCCATCTGGACACGTACCCAACCTCATGTAGGCAGCAGGTGCAAAACCCTTAACCCTATGGGGCAAGCACCATACATATATACAGTGTATACATAGGAATAGTGCACAGGGTAAGGTATATATATAGTAAAAACATAAACCCAATTAGTGAATAAGTCCTGTCACTACCCTAAGCTAGGGAAACCCAAGAATATACATGCATTTATAATAACTCATTTTAAATGTACATGTACATAGTAGGCAGTTATCACCCCGCGGCTCCCATACTACTATGGGCAACTGCAGGTAAGATGGAATGTGGTGTATATGTCCTGCAGTTGTGGGTCACCACTGATTTGATGATTAGGAAATACGTTGCTCCACAAACCGCAGATACAGCAACATTGGAGATCTCTCTTACAACAATATGAAGCCTCTCAATCATACACTTTAACAGTACCCACCATTCCATAGTCTCTGACCCTAAAACTAGAAGCTCTGATGTGCCCAGTACATAAAGATTTTTAACAATCCCTATGTGGTCATGGCTGACATTTTGTGCAGAATTGCATGACTCTTCTACATACAGAGGAGAGTGTGTTTTAGGTCATTGTCATGCTAAAATGTCCACTGGTGCCCAAGGCCAACTTTCCCTGCAGACTGCCTGATGTTGTCGTTGAGAATCTTCATGTATTGCTCTTTTTTCATAGTGCCGTTCCCTGTGATTAGGTTCCCTGGTCCATTGGCTGAAAAACATCCCCAAAGCATTATCCATTGTTTTGTTTAATTTTTGTAGTCTTTCTTCAAGTATTTGCTCATTACTCCCTCTATAAAGCTTCCTTGGTCTCTCTACAGGGAGTGCAGAATTATTAGGCAAATTAGTATTTTGACCACATCATCCTCTTTATGCATGTTGTCTTACTCCAAGCTGTATAGGCTCGAAAGCCTACTACCAATTAAGCATATTAGGTGATGTGCATCTCTGTAATGAGAAGGGGTGTGGTCTAATGACATCAACACCCTATATCAGGTGTGCATAATTATTAGGCAACTTTCTTTTCCTTTGGCAAAATGGGTCAAAAGAAGGACTTGACAGGCTTAGAAAAGTCATAATAGTGAGATATCTTGCTGAGGGATGCAGCACTCTTAAAATTGCAAAGCTTCTGAAGCG
>CM070039.1:44380180-44392586 GCA_036250615.1 Ptychadena robeensis
CAATAATAAAACTATTCCTCAAAAATACCACTTGCCTAATAATTCTGCACTCCCTGTAGTCCCTCTCACTTGCAGCTGTGCCTAGCTCAGCTCAGGCATGTTAATGAAGGGGAGGACACTCCTCTCTCTGTGTGTATATATATAGAGACTTACTGCACCCCTTCCCCCTATGGTTGAAAAAGAGCCTCCACTTGAAACACGTCCCATTATTTCTGTTGAGCCCCCCAGCATCTCTAAGCAGGAAATGATCTCATCCCTAACCAGGAAGTGAGGTCATCCTGGAAAACACATGGCCCTGAGAGATCAATCCTTGTAAACCTCCTTTAATGTGAGTATATTGTCTGTTGTTTTGCTTTATTTTGTGTCCTTGTTCCCACCACCATGTTTGACAGCGGGGATGCTGTTCTTTGGGTTGAAGGCTTCTCCTTTGTTACACCAAATGAAGGAAACATCATTGTGACCAAACAATTAAATTTTTGTTTCATCTGACCATAACACAGAAGACCAGAAGTCTTCATATTTTTCCAGATGAGCATTTGAAAAGGCCAAGCGAGCTTTTGTGTGCCTTATCTGGAGAAGTGGCATCCTCCTTGGTCTGCATCCGTGGAAGCCAGCAGTGTGCAGTGTCCGTTGGATTGTCTGCCTTGAGACATTGCCACCAGCAGAGCCCAGATTGACCAGGATGGCCTTGGTGTTGGTTCTTTTTCCCTCTCTTATTATCCTCCTGGCCAGCACAGTTATCATTTTTGGCTTCCGACCACATCCTGTGAAATTTTCCACAGTGCGGATCATCTTGTATTTTTTAATAATACTTTGCACTGTAGCTACTGGAACTTGAAAACATTTAGATATGACCAAACAAACTACAGAGAGCTGCTGTTTTTCACCTGTTGAGTTGATTAAAACAGCTGTTCCCAATTAGCCAGGGTAATTTGGATGCTTAAGAACAGCTTGGACTATATGGAATCGTATAGAACTTTGGATTTTCCAAGACTGTGACAGTTTCTGAAGGGTATGAATAATTTTGGACATGTCACTTTTTGCTCACATGTAAATAAAAGCTGAGAAATGTTTTTTTCCCACAATAATACCTCTTGTACATCGTCTTATTATCTTTTGGGAGACACCATGTCATTTACGGTAAAAAAACTTGCTGGTTGAACAAAAGTAACTTTAAGTCCAAATCTGCTTGGGGTATGAATAATTATGGGCCTGACTGTATATGTAGTGGATTTGTGATTTCCAGGAAGTTGGTCCATGACAAATAGGAGAATGGTTCCATCTATGTAGTCAGCTTTGCTGCACAATCTTTCTCCTCTGAGTATCTTAAGAAGTAGTTCACACAGATACACATAAACAGTAAAGCGGTGGTTCCCAAACTGTGGACAGGGTGTCCATGTAGTTTGAATGGGGGGGGGCTCAATAATGTTTCTATATAGAAAAAGGGGGGCCATGCAGGGAAAGTTTGGAAACCACTGCAGTAAAGGAAACCCCCTATGTAAAAAGAGGGCTGCAGGAAACCATGGAGAATGTAGTTTGTAGCCAGTTACACAATGATGACACAGAAAATAAAAGACAGCCCAATAGCATCTGAGGCGTTGATGAGAACAGCAAAATCAATGTATACAGTTAAGAAAAAATAATTTTAATATGTATTCCTAACACAGTGCCTTGGGGTGTCCTTTAAGTAATTACCTTCTTAGCAAAAATCCATTTATTTTTTATTTTTACCTAGTAAGCTGAAAATCAAGTAAACTACAAACATTCTATTTAGAGTGTATAAAGTATGCTGAACTGGGGTGATTCAAAGTACACATACATTTTAATTACTTCATTAAAATATACCTTAGTCTTAATACATAAAATCCACCTAAAATGACATTTATTATAAGAGTTCTCTATTCTTTGGCTGATCAGCATGTTGCGGGGGCTATAAATATGTATATCATGTTCAAGTATAGCTGTTAATCAGTGTTGATGATTAAGATTGTGTTAGTTGTAATTAATAAAGCATAGCATGAACATAAACAAGACACTGCATGGATATCTACTATTAATGAGAAATTTTGATAGCTGAAGAAGATCTCTCCTCTCCACCTATTTTATGGCATGTAATTATTTCCTGTCTTGGCAATTACTCGAGGCCACTTTGCAATTGTCTTCCATAAGCTTTTAAATAGGGATTACTGAATTTTCAGTAAAGTGGACTGACAGGTAATGACCTTGGTTCTATGCAAATTACAAAGAGCACTAAACTGTTGAAAATGACAGCCAGATTCAATAAAAAATAAGGGGGCGCATTATATCAGGGCCTAGGGCAACAACTGCATGTTTTTTGCAGAAAGATACATACCACCAAAGGCAGTCCTCTAGTAGAGTTGGTCTTCATATTATTTCATTGTCTCTTTCAAACTATAAATGAGTTGCAGTCAAGCTTAAATTTACATGTGTAGCTCTTGACACACCCAAAGGGCCATTCAAACACATTGTAAAGTCCCCCATAGACGGGCCGATTCCTGGCCATAGTTGTGGCCGACTGAACGCCGTGAGTGCTCCCAGCGAGCACATAAAGGTCGGTCGGCCGCAACTATAGGGGAGCCCACCTTGAGGATCCGATCAAAAGAGTCGGCAGGTCGGATCGCACATGGATCCGTCCTGCTGGTTCTTTTTCTGCCCGATCCTCCGATCCTGCAGTCTGTTAACTCAGGGGGGAAGTCTCCTCCCCCTCTGAGTTAATTGGCTACAATCTGACAGGAATCGTGTGTGTTAGTTGAACACACTGGATTCCTGTCCGTTCTGTAGCCGACTCCTCACAGCGTGGTGACGTCACCACACTGTGAGGAGTCTGCTAAAAGCCGGCCATAGATCAGTACGTCTATGGCCGGCTTTAGTCAATAATGAAACCATCTCACCACCACATCCCTCTCATCCATCATTAATGTTTGGTGAAGTGTTAAATCCTCCCTACCCCATTCACTCCTGCCTTAGTTGTCAATAAGAGTATTTAAATACCTTTGTCCAATTTTACAAAAGAAATCGGTGTCAATCCTTCTTAAGCCATATTGGTGATCAATGACGTGTAAACACTCCCTTACTGGTGGTCTGTAAAATGTTAATCTTTATCTCCTCCATATTTCGATGCCGTGCACCATGCTGCTGTGGTGAACAACCCGGGCACTATTGCTCTGAATCCTAGGTTTCACATTGTGGCTGTGATGTCTAAGATTTTTACCTTAAGAATAATGACAGAGTTGACTGGGGATAGAGGACTACTATTATTATTATCTTGTATTTATATAGTACTGACATATTACACTGCGCTTTACAGAGTATATATAGTCATATCACTAACTGTCTTTCAGGGGAGCTCCCAATGTCCCTACCATAGGTCCGGATTTCTGTGCCATAGACTTTTTTTATGTTGTAGGCCTGCAACTTACCTATATCCATACAAGAGTCTAGTAGACATCCTGATTATAATGTTAGAAACACAATTAAATTAAAATTAAAAAAAATACATTTCATAGTTAAATTAATGGTATCCAGGCAAAGGCCAGAAAGTAAATAATCAGCAATGGTAAGAGCACAGTGTTAAACACTAGCGATCCAGACTGAGGCTATGTAGGGATGCGCCGATACCCCCTGCGTTAATCACATGCCTTGACAGAGATGTCGTCACATTCCATACATATGCATGACTACCCATCCCGCCCTTTCACACAGCTTTCATTGGATAGCTTCACAGATGCTTTATTTGCACATTTAACCATGCTGAATACAGTTTTCTAAGCAAAAACTGTATTCAGTGCGGTTTGCATTTGCATTGCATTTTTTTATGACAATAGTAGGGACATAAGTTTGTGAGACAGTTAGTGATATGACTATATATACTCTGTAAAGTGCTGCCTAATATGTCAGCGCTATGTAAACACAAGGTAATGTTAATACACTCCAAGTCCAAGTAGGAGGTCCAGGAAAAGGTTAAGACATGGTCCTACTAATGGGGGCTTCATTAAAATTTCTCGGATAAAGTACCCACACCAGTCAGAAACCTTTCCCACTATGATAACCCTATGTGACACACAGTACACAGTACAGATACAATATCCAAATTCTGTCCAACCTGTGCCCTCTGAATGCTGTAGAATTAGGATGCTAGATTCTTACACTGGTTACATTTGAAAACATACCTCATAAAAAATAAGAACTGTATTGTATGGTTAATCCACATGCAGTTAAACTTTAAAAGAAAGAATAAAAGGTAGCTTCAGTAGCTTCAGTGTATTGTCATGGTCTAACGCATCAAAAATGCAATGTCAATGGTTGTTAAAGGGGCCATACAGTCCTATGGCAAACAAATTTAAGATTAATGCATTGTCAATTGAACTGCTAGGACAAGCTAACATGGAAAAATGTTAGCCATGCTGAAAATGAAGCAAGGCCATTCCATTTCCATTATCAATGGAAAGTTTTTAATGCTGCAAAACATATGCGGGCCTAATAGTCATGTCATCTAATTCAGAAGAATTTACAGGTTATATTTCAAACTGAAACTCCTGTGATTGAACTGTGGGTAATAGTAAAGACTCCCATTCCAAGCTGTATAATACTCCGTTTAGTGTTATAACCTTTAGTCTGCAGTAAATGATTCTACACCTCAACCATCCTACAGAGTTTTACTGCCTGTCAGCGGTTCAGTCTTCCATTATTCATTAAAAGTCATTGTTTAGTCAGCCTAAAAAGTTTCCACTGTATGTTTATTAACCTAATAAAGCAAACACAGTCTTATAACGTGTTAAGTATTAAACAAATTTTATATTCTCATAAAAAAAATCACATTTGTAGTTTGCTGCGTGCCACATTCTGTAGGTAATTTAATCCCTCTAGAAGCACTGGGTTCTGAATCACAATGAAGGGAAAATAGAGGCCTAGACAAGCCGCAGCTAGTTTGACTGATCACATCCCAAATCATAATGAAAGTTCTAGGTTTGTAGAGATGTCTGTGGCAATTTTCCAACAAACATCCCCATATTTTATCCAGTGAAACTGATTGGAATGCCATGGCATTCCTCCAGCGTGAAAGGAAAGGGTTCACTTACTGTACATTACATTTATATAACCAACATTTACTTAAAACTATATCTTGATCAATGCTATAGATGATAACAGGAACTCATTCCTTGTAGCAGATCTGCAGCTTAACAGTCTTTCCATAAACTTTTGTCTAAACCAAACATTTGTTATGAATTCCTACCCTGATTCTTGAGAAAGATGATACATAAATGATTTTGTAGTGTTTAAGATGGTATTTCCAGACAGCATCCGCCTTCATTTAAAACACCAGGATTCAAAAGGATTTAAAGTAAATAAAACAGTACGGCACATGTCAGTTCATAATGTATACAAGGAGAAACCCAAAGAGTGAGGGTTTCAAGTGGATCTGAAGCCAAAGGTTTTTTTTAGTTCTTTCAGGGTTTTATTACCGCCTGTATCATCGCTAAGGAGATTTAACCTTTCTATTTGTTATTGTGACCATTGTCATCAGATTTGAAAAATTTATAGCGGGGACCTACTTTCTGGCGACAACTGTCTAAGAAGGGATTTCCCTTGCTTTAGAAGGATTTTCTATAACTTCCTCTTGTCTCTTTGGTAGAGAAAGTGAATCTTTACAACATGACAGAAAAAGAAGCATTACTGGGTTTTAACAATTCTTTACATTTGTCAAAACTGGAAAACAGCTCTGGCTTTATATACAGTATGAAAGGCAACTCCTGCTATATTTGATAATGTTACTGTTATGAGATGTGGCAATAGAATAAAAGCCCCATGGCAAACTCGCCCCTGGTGAAATTATATTTTCCCATGTTATTTTAAAATTGACTGCAACAGATTTGTCTTTTAACATATGATGTCCCATGAGTTATAGTATTATGCTTTGCTTGTTCCAGGTTCAGTATTAGTTTCCATAAGAAAAGATTCATCATTATATCTGATTAGAAGGAACAACTCCCTTAATTGTTTAACTTTTTTCCATAAATATCAAAGTTGGTCCGCTACTTAGTCCAGTTTTTAGTTTTGACCCACTGTGCAGTTGAGTTTGACACCCCTAAATTCAAATTAATGTATTTCAAATATTTTGAATTAATTTTAATATAAATTGTTTAACGCAAATATCAGGACTTTTTCGGGACTAAATACTTGTGGTGAAACGTCAGCTTTTGATCTACAGCTGCTTTAAAAGCCACAGAGCGTAGAAGGGCCATATGATTATGTTACTGTTAGGTAAGTTTAGGATCCCTTTAAACTCATGGAGAATGGCAAGGCACATGCTTCGCCAAATACAACATAATAAGATATCATGCATTGTCATACCCTATGTAGTTACGATGCAGTATGTCATATACAGGTGAATTGCAAAAAATTTACATTTTGCCCAGCAGTTCCTGTATTTCAGTAATTCAACTTAAAAGGTGAAAGATAGAAAAGTAGCAACATATTTTTTAAGCCTTTATTTGTTATAATTTTGATGATTGTGGCTTACAGCTTATAAAAAACCCCAAAGTCAAGATCAAAATTAGAATATTACATGAGGTAAGATGGGACATGTCCAGATCTGTCTGTGTATGATGGCTCTTGATGCACTACCTCCAGCCTCAGTCAAATCCTTGTGAAAGTCCACAACACTTTTGAATGGCCTTTTCCTGAAAATCCTCTCCAGGCTGTGGTCATCCCTGCTGCTTGTGCACCTTTTTTTTCTACTTTTCCCTTCCACATAACTTTCTATTAATGTGCTTTAATACAGCACATCCAACTTCTTGTTTGGCTATTACCTTTTGAAACTTTCCCTCCTTATGGAGGGTGTCAATGATAGTTTTCTGCACAACTTTCAGGTCAGCAGTCTTTCCCATGATTGTAAATCCTACTGTACCAGACACTTTTCATAAGCTGATTAGAGTCTAACACTTCGAGCCTAGAATATTAAACCTTTTTACATTATTCAAATTTTCTGGGGTTTTCAAAAGCTGTAAGCCATAATAATCAAAATAATAATGTATTGAAATATATCGCTTTGCATGTAATCAGTCTATTTTATATATTAATTTCACCTTTGAATTACTACATTTTTTTGGACGATATTAAAATTTTTCACAATTCACCTATACAACACCACATAGTAATGTAGATGAGGTCTAAAAGTATACTTAATACTATGCATAGGGTTAAAAAAGCTCTGTACTGCACTACATAGTAATTGAGGTGTAACCCACCTGTGCCATTCATACTGGCTTTCAAAATACTCTGGCAGTCAATAAAAAGCAACATAAAAAGCATGTACTGTGGCGCTTCAACGTAAAAAGCGAAGGTTCATACTGGCTGCAGTGCAGTGGACAGCCTATTCATTTACTGCACTTCACACAATGTTGAAGGTGATGGTTGTGTGTCCTTGTGCATTCTACAACCACATCTATATCCCTTGTTGTTAAAATACATACTGCTGTGTTTTAGTCTAAACAAGTCCCAGATTTAATTACTATGTAATAAACAAATACTTCCTCCAAATCATTTTTATTTTTTGTCATGTACTCTCCTGTTTTATTGTTTGGAAGTGTTGGGGCAGAGGCATTGCATGATTCTTAACAGGTTTATCCCATTGCAGTGTGAGCCTGCAGCCTACTATGGAATGCAAATTGTGTCTATACGCAGAGCTATATGTATATGTATGCATGTGCAGAGCTTCCTTCAGTAGGCCACTTTTATTTCAATTACCTGCTATGCCACAAATATTTCTCAACTTTTACATCATTTTATTCTTTTGGAATTATGAGACAGTGTAATTGAGATATTTAGGTTATGATCGTGTTCTTTGGAGCCCTATCTTGTAATGCCTTTACATTCTATACATCCCTTGGGAACTACCCTCCATCCTTCCATTGCAATACTTAGATAAGTAGAAATCTTTGGACTTTATCATATGCTTTTACTAGAGCATAACAAATGAGAATACTCAACAGAACAATACTAAACTGGTCTTTGTAAGGAAGGTTGAATATGATAACATCAGACTTTTATAAATGATGTCAACAGCTTTGGAAAGATTTATTAATTATGGCTTGGTTTAAGAACTCTATTCTGTGGCATTTTGTATGCATGTGTTGAGTTAAAGAGAGTTTTTTTTTGCATAGCATTTAAAGCAATGCCTAATAAGAAAGGATTGATTTGAACTAAAGTTTGTCTGAAAAATGTTACTTGGGCTAGAGATTTTGAAATTATACATGGTCTCAGCTGGTATCCAGCTTAATTAGAGTATGGCAAAGGAGAAACAGCTGAATTCAAAGAAATCTGTCTTGTGCCATATTAGAAAAAGGACGTCAAGGATCCAAGATGAAGGAACAAGACAAACTCAGCAGGGCTCAGGATGTTTTTGTAGTGTATACAATGTGAACTGTAAGAGAAAGTTTCAAATCAAGAACAAAAGCTAGATGTACGGTAGCTATAAAGTAGATTCTCTAGTAATCATTTTATGTTATATCACAGTACAGGTATTAAAGATGAAGTTTTATCTGCTTTTATTTTACTTTACCTTGTTCTACTAATTTAACATAACGATTGGTGTATTAAAACATTTTCAAAAGCATTTTCACATACAGTACAATAATTACATATTCTTTATATTTTCCAGGTCCAATTTCTTAAAGCAGATGTATACAGAAAGAATGTGTATATATATATATATATATATATATATATATATATATAGTTACACTTTTACAAACCTTATAGCCTGCATGATGAAAATACTCCCTAATGAGATATTCCATATTTTCTTGACAATCTTTTGGGAGTTTAAGTGGCCACCAGATAATTGTTTTCAATAGGAAAATGTATCTCCATAGTTTTATAGGCAGAGCATGATTACTTACTGTATATATTGGACTATCACTGCTCATAAAGATATCTGGTATTCTGGCCACCATAGCGCTTCGTCAGGAGAGGCGGGACAAGTGACTGACAATAAGAATGATGTAAAAAAAAAAAAAATGATATCATTGCAGGTAAGGTTTTTATTTATTTTTAGTGGTGGGCAGGTTAGGCTTCAAGGGTACAAGTACAAAAGGTGAGCATAGTGGGTCAGTTAAAGGAAGAGAAGAACCAAATTACCAATGGCTTTATAGTAGGCTTATAACCAGACAGCAAACAAGTCAAGGCTAAAAACATCTTCGTCTTTGGATACTCAATATTTAGAGTATATTCTCAAATAAAATCCAGTTTCATTGAATGCATTTTTACTCAAGTGATCTGTGTAGATTTAGTAAAGTACAGTTCTTGAATAGCTTTAGATGAAAAGCACCAATATTTCTATTAAGTACCAATATATCAAAGTCTTCAAAGAGCACCCGACATCAGACAGATCTTGATGTAAAGTGCACACATGCTCAATATTGAAAGTATAAGTAAGACCTAGAGACATTTATTACCTCTAATTAAGAGTCTATCACTCCCCCTTTATGTGCTTTTTTGTCAAGAAAGAGTGCCACCTTTTTTCATACGTTAACCGAGGTCCAGATCTAGTTATTGGACTTAGATGTAAGCCCACCGATGAAAAAGTGATGTAAGTTCTTTTACTTATGCAGTTCACTTTAGTCCATAGATTAGCTTTAAAGTAAATCTGTTATTCTCCCTACAGGTACTAGCTTATCTTCATGTACCCCAAAAATAATATGCAGAGCTGACTTCCTGACTTTTTAATATGAATAGATGCCATAGAACAGTGAACCCAGTGTTGTCAGATATGGAGACATTGTAACAGTATTCCTGTAACTAGATTTCAGTGAATTTAAATGACTGCAGTAGTTCATGGAACTACATATTCCATGAAGACTTGTGGTCATTAGGCATGTACAGACTGAATTTTTTCTGTACCTTTTTACTGCATGAATACGGCAGAGGGATGCTCTCACTGTGTAGGCCACCTGGGGCGCCCCATGCTGCCCAGGTTGCCACCACAGGACCAAAACTTGGCACTGATTTTGAAGACGTACAGGTGAAAATCAAAAGATTCCTTTGGGTATTTGGAGGTTATTGTATGATTCAGGGTTACATTACCCTTTAAGTCCATGCTGCAAAACATATTCATAACACATGGCACCACCACTCACCAATGTGTCTTACAGGTGTAAGGCAAATGCCTTGCCACAAAGAGGAAACTTGGGAATTCATTTTCAAAAAATTGTCAACAGTCACTTTGCAAAGTTCAGACATAATTTGTATAGTATATTAATTTCCATGTTGGAAAATATCAGCAACCAATAAGCATCCATCTTCTTACCCCATAGAAAAACAGAAAAGTATTTCAATAAAACATAAACTACATCACATGAAACCAGCATTGGTGTGAAGATGTATCTTTTCCTTCTTCCAGAGTGATAGGTTTATCTTTGGTATGTATAGCACATTCCTTTTCTAAGTTCTCCTTAGCTTATTCCAGCTGTGCCTTACACATACAATATATCAGCCCTAATCATTGAAAGATTCTGATATTGGGTGTGTCCCATTTTCCAGCTAATGTGTTTGGATCGTCTGCAAAAAAGGATCTTAATCCCAAGTGTATAAAATCTCTAAAGCATTTATTTATTAAAAACCATCAAAGACAATTTGCCATGACAGGGTGCCACTCACAAAGAAGGCTTTGTAGTCTCACATGCCCATGGGATATTACGGCCATCTGTGGAAATGGAACAAAAAAATTGGATTTGGCTGGTCCTTTAATCAATTAGGTAAAAAAAATCTGTTATCAAAGCTCTGGATATGTTATTCAAAGCTTTTGAGAGCTCTCCTGTAAGGGAATTGTTAAGTAAGCATAAGGGTTGTCATCTGCTTGCTTCTCCTGTGCTTACCAGCTAATAAAAGTATATCACAATACTGCATGTCCCCCCTACAACATTGCTTCTGTTTGTTCTAGCCCTAAAGCACATGCCTTGGTTTCTGGCTCTGGGCCAGCAAAGCTTTCAGGTCCTTCACAGATCAATGTATGCCCATTAACCCACTGGCTACCAGGCTGAGCTGCCGAGCACCAGATTTAACTAAGTACAACACAAAGCTCATAAATAATTGAAAACATTAATATAAGATTTTAATCGAGGGTAATGTATGTGGCTCTTTTTAAATTATGCATTCAGAATGCATAGCACATTGTTTATGGAAACGTGGGATCGCATTGAGCCAAGGCACAATAA
The DNA here is from genome assembly GCA_036250615.1 of Ptychadena robeensis. NCBI lineage: Eukaryota > Metazoa > Chordata > Amphibia > Anura > Ptychadenidae > Ptychadena > Ptychadena robeensis. The sequence goes on from CM070039.1 coordinate 44,391,415, forward strand.
AACTTAAATTGCATGACTGATTACTGCTTTTAGAAGACACTGTATATTTAAATAGAAGTGTGTTCTGTAACATTCCATAGATAAAAACATATTGCATGATCTACAGTGTATACATTTTATGTTGCATAATTTAGATTTAATGGGTCCTACTGTCCAAGACAGATATTTTGGGTTTTAGTAAAGCTAAACCGCCAACAATTTGTCATATATTTCAGGTACTCTGCTGGTGATATATCTAGGTTAGGGTTATCATTATGAGGAATTCAGGGAGGAATTTATCTTGCTGGATTTTTATTTATTTATTTTATTTGATATTATAGAGATTGGGAAACAATAATGGAGATGGGTGAAAACAATCAAAGCTCCCAGTTGGATGAAACAGACAGAAATTGTAAAGCTGGCCATACACCTTCAGATTTCTCTGTCAGATTTCCTTTAGATCTTCTTTTGTTTTACCAAAACCATGTAATATGAGGGACTTTCTAAGCAATCAAGTCTGTCTGTGTTCAATCGCAGAGGACCCAGCACTACATAGCTGTTGGTAGATCTAAAGGAAATCTGACAGAGAGATCTATAGGTGTATGGCCAACTATTGTGTAATTCTATTGAGGTAGAACACATAACCAGACAGAAACACTCCCTTTCCCACAAAAAAAATATCTTTACCCGAATGGAAATGCATATAAATAGATCTTGAAAATAAACAGGGCCAAATGAACATTTATATGCATTTACTTTTTTAATTGTACAGGGAGTGCAGAATTATTAGGCAAGTGGTATTTTTGAGGAATAATTTTATTATTGAAGAACAACCATGTTCTCAATGAACCCAAAAAACTCATTAATATCAAAGCTGAATATTTTTGGAAGTAGTTTTTAGTTTGTTTTTAGTTTTAGCTATTTTAGGGGGATATCTGTGTGTGCGTGAGGTGACTATTACTGTGCATAATTATTAGGCAACTTAACAAAAAACAAATTTATACCCATTTCAATTATTTATTTTTACCAGTGAAACCAATATAACATCTCAACATTCACAAATATACATTTCTGACATTCAAAAACAAAACAAAAACAAATCAGTGATGAATATAGCCACCTTTCTTTGCAAAGACACTCAAAAGCCTGCCATCTATGGATTCTGTCAGTGTTTTGATCTGTTCACCATCAAC
>CM070039.1:44395514-44407528 GCA_036250615.1 Ptychadena robeensis
GGGGTGACAGTGATGGAAGTGACAGTGATGGGGGTGACAGTGATGGAGGTGACAGCGATGGGGGTGATAGCGATGGGGGTGACAGCGATGGGAGTGTAGACAGTAAACATGCCTGATCGTTACAGCCTGTCTGCTCACTGTCAGCCTGTGGCAGTACACAGCCTGTGGTGCTGACACTGAGCAGAGGCTGATGTATCGATCAGGCAGCGCGCGCGCGGGAGGGGGGCTTGGGGGGGAGGTATTTTTCTGCTAGCACTGCACCAACCCCCCCCCCCCCAGCAGAGGCTGCTGTATCGATCAGGCAGCACGCCATGACGGCGGCCCTGGTCCTCAGTGACGAGTGCCATGCACGAGTGACGTTGAAAGGCCGAGCATGCTTGTCAACAAGGAGACAGGAGACAAAAGGTGGCGGAACGCGGCTCCAGTGCATTCTGCCAGAAAAAAAGCCCTGTATACAGTAAAGGCTAAAAGTTTGGGCACACCTTCTCATTCAATGTGTTTTCTTAATTTCATGACCACTTACATTGGTATGTTCTCACTGAAGGCATCAAAACTATGAATGAACACATGTGGAGTTATGTACCACCATTTGCTCAGATTACTGCTTGGCACACTCTTGGCATTCTCTTGATGAACTTCAACAGGAGTCATCTGAAATAGTTTTCCAACAGTCTTGAAGGAGTTCCCAGAGGTGTGTAGCACTTGTTGGCCCCTTTGCCTTCACTCTGCGGTCTTTGCAATTAACTCAGCTCAGCTAAGCTCAGCTTAACTCAGTCAGCTAGTCAAAATAATAACTCAACCATCTCTAGTTGGCAGTAGGAGATCACAGAAAAGATGAGTATCTGCTTTTTGTAATGAGGACATAAAGTCAACCTGATGCTCTGACCTGAAACTAAAGTCAGCCTGATGTTTTGCATGGTTACATTTTCATGGAAATTAGCAATTAATAAAATTCAATGTAATTTCAGTCTGTGAAAAAACCTCACTTGATCCTATCAAGATCCTTCCTTAGGTGCTTCTTGTTCTAAGGTGGTATGTGTACAGATAATAGGGGATTAGTGATGAGCAGCATAGGCAATATTCGAATTTGCAATATTTCGCAAATAATTCTACTAGATATTCATGAATCTTCACAATTGTGAGCGCATTGCGAAAATATATTCGCAATGATATTCGCTTCGCAATTACCTTCAAACTGAAAGGGTTATTTTCGCATTGCGAATATATATTCACAATCCATGGCCATAAGCATTCCAATGCAGAATATCAGGAATATTCGAAGTGCAAATATCCACCGTCATATTCACGAAATCTGCGAATTCCCGTAGCCGATATTCGCTGAACATATTCGCAATTCGAGCTCAACACTAGTTAGGATCTAGGTTGAGCATTGAGTGTGTTGTGAACAGGTTTGAATAGATGATATAATTGAATGAAGATTAAATAACAAAAAAATTGCTCAGCTTTGTATAAGGCTTGACCGCACATTTATCAGAAATATTCATGCATAAGCCAAATTGAATAATATGTTATAAAATGTAATTACTATATATCATACTTGTCAACCTTCCCTGGACAGGAAAGTCACGTTTCTATGTGGTTTTCCTGGCCTAATCCCGATCTCTACAAATGCCAGGTTTTTCCTGGATTTTTTAAATCTCAGTAATTCAACGCCCTCTCACTGCTAATGTCCCACCCCGCAAATTATCAGCACAAGCATATACATACAGTAATCTTAAACAAAATAAATATATACCAAAGCCAAATACCTTTCCTTTCATTTTTAGTACGAGTCTGTACCCTTCTCCACCAGCATATACTTCCCCGTAATGCAAGGCTCCTAAATATTTACACATCTAATAACATTTTCCTGAAGTAAGAAGCACTGATAACCCGAATCTCTAGGACTTAAAACCAGACCACACAACTCCTGTAAAAAAAGATGACTGTTTAACAGTGTCGATGTATAAACTTCCCTTGTATGGTATAAACACTGTCTCAGCTAATATCTTACAATAATATACTATGAAGACCAGAGACTGCATCAGGTTCACCCACCTGGTTGATTTTTTTATGTAAAGAGTAAATTCACTTTAAAATGTAGAGCTCTTCTTTTCCCTCTTACCTCTACCTAATAAAACCCACCCTCATCCTATGCAGATTTTGCAGAAGATGCCGATCTTATTGTATTCATATCCAGTGGATACAATGGATGAAAATGGATAAATAAATAAATACGTTTCTTTGTTTAACTGTACATCTGTATTTATGGAATTATGGCCAGTTGCTCCCAAATATGTTTTATACATCAATGTCACCATTTTCCCTTTTGAAAAAGCATATTGTAAATCTTTCTTTGAACTTAAATATTCAATTATTATATTATTATTTTTTTAAAGCATACTACATGTAAAATGTAAGTGCAATCATTGTATATTGAAATGCTAAATTAAGGAAGCATTTGTAGTCCAAATTTTTAAATTAGATATAATGTTCAAAACGACAATTATACCAACTGATTACAAAACAAAGGATTTGTATATTTATTAAGTGGTTACTCAATTTCAAGGACTGATCAGAATATGGATCGTAAATATTGGAGAGAAAAACAAATAGTGCATACCAAACATAAAGGGTAACAGATCACAAGAGAGTAAACTGGGAAATGACAATAATTAAATACATTTATTGAATGTGTTATCATTTTCCTGATATCCTATTGTTCCAATGCACACCAATTTTACTGATCACATTAATCTTCCGAGAGATACATGAATATATGTTGATGTGAATCACAGGGAACATATAAATATATATATAAATAGTGGGTACGGAAAGTATTCAGACCCCCTTAAATGTTTCACTCTTTGTTATATTGCAGCGATTTGCTAAAAACACAGCTAAAATAAGGAAGGAGTGGCTTCACAACAACTCTTTTGAATGGCTATTCTTGAAGGGCCCTGACTTAAACCCAATTGAGCATCTCTGGAGAGACCTAAAAATGGCTGTCCACCAACGTTTACCATCCAACCTGACAAAACTGCGGAGGATCTGCAAGGAGGAAAGCAGAGGATCCCCAAATCCAGGTGTGAGAAACTTGTTGCTTTTTCCCAAAAAAACTCATGGCTCTATTAGATCAAATGGGTGCTTCTACTTAATACTGCGTAAGGGTCTGAATACTGAGGACCATGTGATGTTTCAGTTTTCCCCCTCATTAACCTCCCTGGCGGTTTACCGAGGTCCAGATTTCTGTACCAAAAGTGATACAGTGCTTTGCCTTTCCGCCCCCATCGGCGTCACCAAGGCTCTGTGTGCCTGCAGCTCTGTAGAAATGCTGCAGGCACACAGAGAGCCAGCGGTTGCGCCTGATTCCGGCATGGGCGCAGTTTGATTCTTGATCAGACTGCGCCCGTACTTACTTCGGGAGGTTAAACTGGCCATAGACGCTATGCTTGGCAGGCGTTTATCGAACAATCGACCGCAGCATGATGACATTATCATGCCACGGTCAATCGTTCGAAATACACAATTTGCGTTTCGACAACCGATACTTTGGATGGGGACCCTTGTCCCCATTCAAAGTACTGGCGATCGACCAGAGAAAAACGTTTGTTCTCTGGCTGATCAAAGTTGTGTGCGACCACAAGCGGTTGCTCCAGGTGGGCACATTCGTTTTGCGATTGATCACCAAGCGATCACTCCGAATGCGCATGGTGATCATTCGCAAAATCGGCCACAGATTGAAACGCTATGGCCGGATTTAGAGGTACAGAAAAAAAAATTATAAAAAAAAAAAATTGCATTGATTTGCATTGGATAAAACATTTATCCAATGCAATTAAAATCAAAAACAAATGTACACTAATGAGAAAAAAAAATCCCTGTACCTTTAAATTTTAAATCTCCAGCCCGGGCTGTGACGTCATCGGCACACGAGTGCTGATCACGGAAATAGCCGGAGAGATCGGCTATTTTTGGAGGCACTCGGGTCCAGCCGAAGGTGAATCCAGATGCAGGAACTCTCCCGCTGAGCGTTTCTGCTAGCTGGATCCACTTTTGAACTGGATCAGAGAAAGACATTTCTCTAATCCAATTCAAAAGTTAAAAAAAAATATTTAAAAAACGAAAAAAAATATTTTTTTCTTTAAGACCGGGTCCCGCCTCTGTGACGTCACACGTCACTCGGGGACCCGAAAGAAGCCGGCGAGAACGATGCTGGAGGCGGCAGCCGGACCAGGTGAACTCCCACGCTGTGCCCGAAGCTAGTTCAGGCGAATCGATAGTTGCAGCCTCCTTGTGCCCGAACTGGCTTCGGGCGTATCGCTAGGGAGGTTAATAAATCTGCAAAAATGTCTACAATTCTATGTTTTCCTGTCAATATGGGGTGCTTTGTGTACATTCATGAGGGAAAAAAAGAACTTTAGCAATGGTGCATTATCCTGCTGGAAATAGCCATCATAAAGAGATAGACATGGTCAGCAACAATACTCAGTAGGCTATGGCATTGCAACGATAATCAATTACTACTAAGGGGCCCAAAGTGTGCCAAGAAAATTCCCCCCACACCATTACACCACCACCACCAGCCTAACCAACAAGGCAGGATGGATGCATGCTTTCATGTTGTTGACGCCAATTTTTACCCTACAATTCAAATGTGGCAGCAGAAATCAAGACTCATCAGACCAGGCAAATTATTTTTTAATCCTCTATTGTCCAATTTCAGTGAGCCAATGCAAATTGTAGTCTCAGTTTCCTGTTCTTAGCTGACAGAAGTGGCATCCGGTGTGGTCTGCTACAGCTGAAGCCTATCTGCCTCAAGGTTCGAAGTTGTGCATTCAGAGATGCTCTTCTGCATATCTTGGTTGTAATGAGTGGTTATTTGAGTTACTGTTGCCTTTCTATCAGCTGAAACCACACTAGCCATTCTCTTCTGACCTCTGGCATCAACAAGGCATTTGCCCCCACAGAACTGCCGCTCACTGGATGTTTTCTCTTTTTTGGACCATTCTCTGTTAACCCTAGGGATGGTTGTGCATGACAATCCTGAAAGATCAGAAGTTTTTGAAATACTCAGACCAGCCCGTCTGGCACCAACAACCATGCCACGTTCAAAGTCACTTAAATCACCTTTCTTCCCCATTCTGAAGCTTGGTTTGAACAGCAGCAGGTTGTCTTGACCATGTCAACATGCCTAAACGCATTGAGTTTCCACCATGTGATTGGCTGATCAGTAAGGTAAAAAGAGGCACAGAGGTACAGAAGAATAAGCGCCAGTGGTATAGGTCAGTAACTTTATACAAAGCATATATGTTTTAAAGAAAGGGTGTTCAAACTTTTTGCGAAGAAGGCTTTGGCTTGGTAAGGTGAAAATGTGTGGGGGCCGACCATTCAACCATTTAGTGCAAAATGTCGTAGGGCAGATCTCTTGCTTCAAACATTCTTTTTTATTATTTTTGTAAATTATTATTCATGTAAAGCATTAGCCACTCACTGCCTGCCTGACTGCATGCTTGGACATGTAGTCCTCCTTGCTGTCCAGACCTTCTCCAAGCTATTGGCATATGGAGAACCCTGTTCTGGGAGTGAAATGGGGTCACCCCAGTTCAGATCACTGGCCAGTGGAAAATAGAAAACGGGCCGCATTAGGACATGCCTGAAATCTATGAAACCTAAAAAATCCGTCTCAGATAAATGCAAAAATAGAGGAAAGCCAGGTGACTCCACACTAGACTAAAGAAGCTCTGACAAAATAAGACAAAACAAGGAATAAACAGTGTAAAGTTTTCTAGGAGGTAATCCCTGCCATCTTTAAGGGTTTATATTATGTTACTGTGAGACGTTTTTCTGCATTTGACTAGTGTTTGGAATGCACAAGACAAGGTTGCTTTTGACCTGCTTTGTCTAAAGTTCAAATGCATTATGATAAGATAGGCTACATCCAAAGGAAAGGAAAGCTGGTAAATTGAAGCCATGTATACTGTGCACTGCTTAATTGAAGTCAATGGAATTTTGATGACCTGCATTTAATGTGCATTTGGAACATCAAACTCCAGAAAACATCCCATTGACATGACCACAAACTCACTCAAGTCTAGATTATAAATAGGTACTCTTCTGAAGCCTATTGCATCTTAAGTTTGGTTTTATAACACAACACAGTATTTGTTTGACTTACTTCATCTAGAAACTGATTTTGCAAAAAATAAATTGTATTTAATTTGTTTTAATTTTTTTATCTCTTTTTTTTTTGGGGGGGGGGGGGGGGGGGGGGGGGGAGCTCTATTATTTTCACAAGTCCACTTGATTAATTATGATGAGCAAGAACCAAGAATTTTGTTTTGTTAAGAAAGCTGATTTTCCATACTTTGGGCCAACTGAATGTTCTTGAGCAACAAGAACAACAACCTGTACCTGTGTGTTTTCTTGTGTTGTATCTCAACTCTAATTTAATGCGCAGCACGGCGTAATATTTTGGTGCTATATAAATAATAATAATAAAAATGTTAAGGAACATGTAATGGCACAGCAAATTCAATGAAGAATAATAGGAAGATGTAGAACTAGAAAGGCTGGGCTTGTAATCTGGTACTGTTCTATTCCTGAAATGATATATCGCATGTTTAGGACTTAATTCAACCATTTGCTAGACTTTGATAGACAAATCACCATCTTACACCATAAGGTCAATAAGGTCTATGGCAGTGCCACTAAAGATGCCAAGACGCGGTACCAGATGAGATCTGCGAACCTGCAACAATGCAGGTCAGTGCGGTCAGTGCGGGCTCGCAGTGCATGGGTGATTATGCCCGATCCCGGTGCAGGCACAGTAGGACAAAGTGTCCTGTACCCGTACTGGGTTTGGGCATAACACCCAGGAGGTTAATAATCATGATGTTATGTTGTAAGTGACATTTTCTTTTGCAAGGGTGCACTTTTCATGTTTCAACTAAACATTTACAGCAGAAGATATATGGATGGTGAAATACTATTTTGTTACATATAAAAAGAACAGCACAAATGATTTCAACTCTGATTGTGTGAAGGAAGGTGGAACACATGTTCCATTAGTAAACCCAGAGGACCAGTTTTGAAAACCCTACATTAATGTACAGTGAAACTTTCGGGTGCTATAGATCAACTGACAGAGGATCACAGGGCAGTCATTTGCGCTCAAGTGTTTATGCCGTTTCTGTCAGAAACCTTATACAGCTTTAGAGATGTGTGTACATGGGGTTAACTGTTTTATTATAGTTTTTATTGCAATTTAACGTCGTTATCTTTAACTTACCATTTTCCTCTCAAAAAATAACGAGAGAATGTTGTGGGCATAAGGGAATGAACTGAGGGGTGCCATGTGTTGATGTGATTCCTGTACATTGCCACGGGCAGCATCAACTCAAATACCTTCTTCACTAGAACAATAAATTGTTGTTGAACAATCTGTATACGAGGACTTCTAATCGTTCATTTGGGAGAAAACAAATCCTTAGAAGAGTTTCTTCTTTTTACTCAACATAGCGGTATATACACAGAATATGAAATGAGGATATTGTACACTGTTAACTCTGCACCTAATAAATAAAGCTCAAAAACTCTCATTTGGAGTACCAGCCTTGTACTGATGGTAGAATATTGTGTGACATTGTGGTTTAGTAATCCAAATGGAGCGTGCCATGTGTACTGTACTTATTGATTTCATGTTGCTGGCAATGGTCACTAATAATCGTTTCTAGTGACAGAAGTGTGATATATGTAGGGAGCTTTAGGGAAATATTTATAATACAGAGCAGATTCAAATATTACAAATTTCATCCCTAAAATACAGGCTTGCTATGGTGCTTACTATGTGTTGCAGAGTTCTCCTACACTAGATTATTTTTTTTTCAACTATTGACTTTGTGAGATAATTGCAAAACCCCTGACATGTTATCACTACCAAAATTGCCGAAGATGTAGAGAAGGGTTATGGGAAAGTTTTAACACATGTAGTTTTTACATGAATAAACAAAACATCATGCATTAGAGTCATATTTTATTTTTATAGTGTCCCCACAACCCTTCTCTACATGACAAGATTTTGAGGAAATAATTGCATGTTCAGGGGCTTTGCAATGAATTCACAAGTTTAGCTAGTTGAATTTTCACACTATACACTGTGTTGTGTGCCAGTGTTAACGCTCACATTGCACATTACACACCACACATGCTGCTATGTCTAATTAATGAGCAATGTGGGTTTATTTAAACATAGTAAAGCCTTATCACTAGAAATATTGTACCCTATGGGTAAGGATATGTGCTGTCGAGACATAAGTATTGAATAGCAACTGACTAGAGATGGTCCTGAAATTATAACTAGTTTTTTGGGGAGTTAATTGCAAAGTACCTGAACAAGGTATCATCACCAAAATAATTGGAAATGTAGAGAAGGGTGTAAGGAAAATTTTATATTGCTCTAGCACGTGTAGTTTTTGCATTAATTGACTTAAAATAATAAAAAAAATGGGCAAAATGTCAGCTTGAATGTAAACTTTATTTGTGCATGAAAAAGGGAGAAATTGCTCATTACTGTTTCGGTCTTATGCCCTCAGCAATATCTTTCCTTATTGGTGTATCAAGGCCGGATATCACCACGTATCATTCAGCCTTTTCCTCCTAGGTTGTGGTATATGACCCTCAGTTATATCTCCTGCTACAATATGTAATAGGTCACTTGAAACTATGCAGATATACATAAAAGACACCTTTACTTTGTTACAATAACAATTAACACATACAATATAGGTTCATGTATATCATGGTCATGTAAGTACACACACAATGTAACTGGCCTAAAGATTCACAATATAGACAAAAGTATACTTAGCCAAGATTGTAAGATCATGCCACAAGGTCCTCAGCGCACATGCTCCCAGCCCCCTTCCAAGTTCCCAACTGAACTGTCTCTGCCCAAACGTCCCACCTCCCTGTCCCGGTGATGCCCGCCCAGGAAGGGGCTGGGTGATGTAATGCCCATGTGCTGGCTTGCCTGTGATGTCCATGTAGTGTGTATAATTATACTGAAAATCTTGCCCTGTAACAGTGCAAAAACTAGAGCAATCCTTTAATATTTGACACATATATTTTATTTATTTATTTGTTGTATTTCCCTGTTTTGGTATGATTACATTTGCTACAATTTCCCCAAAAAATTTATGGACAAGAAAAACTAGAGCAATCCTTTAAAAAAAACAAAAAACACACACACAAACCTTTCCTACATCTCCAGCAATTTTGGCGATGATACCTTGTCAGTGGCTGTGCAATTAACTCACAGCTAGTGAAAAAAAAGAAAAGAAAATTCGACCATCTCTACAGCTGACTGCATCTCATGTAAAATAATGTAAAACATAAATGCCAATTAGTTACTTTGGGTTACTTCCCTCCACATAATGCCTTTGTCTAAACAAATAAACATAATAATATTTTCTGTAAATTTTAGACTGATCAATGCTTGACTTCAATCATCACATTGTAAATATTGCGTTGGGGGAATGATAGAAATCATTACTTTGAAACGTAGCAGATGGAATATAAAAAAACATATCCCATCTACATTGGACTTTGCATCTTTTTCATATTCTGTTTTAAAATGCAAATTTCTATTTCAGTTGGTTAACTCAGAGCATATTCGTATATATTTTACATTTCGTGGTATGTGGGCAGACAAATAATGTGTGTCACTTTTATGTTCCTGTAAGTGGCCTCAGAGTTGCCAGTAATAGCAATAGTCAACACTGTGTACGATATTATCAGCAGCATCCCCTCCAGCAAACCTGTCTCTGCAATCTGGCTTCTTCTCATTCCATCTGCTACCATTTCAAGCTTCAGCTTAGCATCCTTTGGTCTCAGTCTTTGTTTCCATTATGTACTTGATGTAATCTGGATTGTTTTAGACCTTGCACAGTAGGCTGATGTAAGAAATCCTCCTTTGTCTAATGAGAAGAGCAGACGTGATTTAGGAGACCTCCACAAAATGATTTGGATGCTTTAATTCAGTCTGGGTTTTTTTTTTTGAGAGTCAATAAAATCTAAATATTTTTTGTCATTACAGTTGTTCCTAAAATGTACAGTACATTTGGTGTAAATCTATTTATGTAAGGAAAAAAAATGGTGATCCTGGTGATCATTCTCAACACCTTGCAGGTGTTATCATGACATAAGATACAAGAGTTTTCCTCCCTCTCTTCGGCTGGTCTCCTGCTACTATAGACTGTGAACCCCCGAAGTTGCCATATACCATCTCCCAGTTGCACTCTGCTTACTCTGCTGACCAAACTAAGAACCCTTACTAAAGGTTTACAATGTTGGTCATGGGTTGACTGTGACGTGATGCTGGGTGTGGCGAAAAGGCCACTTCCTTCCTACTTGAACCCTCTCAACATTTGAGGGCACACACACTATCTCCTTCTTGGCTATTCAGGTTGCATGTCGGAATAAGAATTTAGTTTGAATAGTAAAATTAACTCAACACCATCTTTACTAGTTTTTAAAAACATGATGTGCAGCTTTAAGGCATCACTCAGGCATATCAGTGTTTTGCATGATTGTCTTTAAAACTTCTCAGTGATTTTAGTTTGCTTAATTTAATTTAAGAATAAGAATAAAGATTTTCAATGCAAAATGTATTGAATTCTAAGTATAGCATACTTCTGAATACCAATGCCTGACAATAAATTGTTGCTTCTGAATTAAATTGAATGTTTTAGTAAGGTTATTCAATGCATAAAATGCATGTTGGTTTTATCCTCCACCCCCTGCCACATTTGTCTATTCAGCATCTTTATGAAACAAAATGGATCTGATGACTTAAACACAATTAAAGAGAGAATAGCAAATTGGATCTCCAAAAGCACCATGACGTGCCCTGACCCATTTACTGTACTTATAAAACAGTAACATTACATGCCACAGAACTGAGCAGAGCAATTTGCCTTAAATCTATATGGCCACTTTCTTGCAGATCTTTTCTTTGCACTTTTGGTGGAAACCACTGGGACCTGCTGTGTGCATATCACATGGTCATGTAATCTAAATCAATCACATAGTCGATTTCCAAGTAAGACTATTAAGAACAAGTCTCACCAGTCATGAAACACAAAGCAAAAGTATTAATTATAAACTTTACAGCCTCTTTCGTTACACAGAGAAAAGCATTATAATGCAAATTGACAACCTAGAATAATGATATAAATATAAAAACTATAAGAACAATAGATCCACCATTTTGGAGAGCTTACACAAACAAACACTATATGTACAAAACTTCCAAATGAAAAACATAATTAAAACTGCAAGGAGCCAGTAAATAAAAAAATTACAACACAAAGGCCTAATGCATTTTAGAGAAATGTTCAAATTATTGAAAAAAAACTCTTGAAAGAAATTTTCTGATTTTCAGTATACTAGTTAATATCCAGTTGTACAATTGTCTCTGGGGTTCATCTATTTAGCCAACATTTACATTAACCGCTTGGAGCTTTGGTTGTGGATCTTTGGTTTGCTCTTGCACTGCATAGTAACAGGTTCACTTACATATTTTCTTCCATTCCCCTCACTCCTGTGCTATGTCATCTGGGCTACGTATGAGACTGCATACGACTGAGGCCTAGTCTTCATTCTCATGTTTGCTGATACATATTACGTGTACAGTAGGCCTGTCACTGTGTCCATCGAATAAGCATTGGGCATGTTAAAATTGCGTCTGTTGCCCTTCAGACATGTTTTTCACCCATTTTTACCACGGCCATCAATTGTCCCTTCACAGCCATGTTACAAAAACGCAGCATGGCATGGCAAAAATGCAACCAGGTTTTTGGATGCGTTAATGTGTTCCTAATGCCAAATAACTAGCAAGACTAGTACTTACTTCTCTTCTTCGTAAGTAATAATGTTGTAGACTTGTTGAATAGCTACTCAAACCAACACAGGTGCCACATGTAGGGTGCCACTATTCTAGTTAATTATATTCT
>CM070039.1:44417775-44429928 GCA_036250615.1 Ptychadena robeensis
TGTCTTTGGCCAACATGTTGGAACCCTGTCTCAATCAAGTTCCTCCTTCGGAGCGCGGCTCTATTGATCCCCGCGCCCAGGAGGAACTCACGGGCACACGGCGGTAGGTTTGGGTCAACAGATTAGAGTACAATCAAGCACTGTGAGCGCGCAAGATACTTGTTGTCCTCGAAATCTTTTCCAGATCTACCCGTGTGGTGCGCCTAGCGTTTAGTGTTGCTGGATCTTCTGCTGATATAAGGTGCAGTGAAAGGGGGCTCCATAAGAGGCATGGGCAAAGGGCACTTCCAAACCTGACTTCCATAGGTGTCCCTTGAATACCATAGTCCATGTATGGGAAGAGTTGAAGCTAACATCTAAGTCATGTTGTTCCGCCTCAGCTGAATTACAGGGTTTGGGTTTCAAGTTTACGGCTTCAGTCCTGAACTATGGCGATCCAGGGTTTCCCTGTCGACTTATAGCAAGCACTCTATCGCTGAAAAAAAATCTACTTCATTCTCAGCAGGCCGACTGTTCAGGCTGTCCCATACATGGCAGCCGAGCGGTGATCTGCGTTTTGTCCGCGCGGGCCGGATCGGGCGTGTGCCGCTCGCCATCAGCAGGGTGCCTCCACATTGGGGCGACATGATCGCCGTGCTGGTCCCGATGGGGGTGGGGGCCTTGTTAGTTCATGAAGGACCGGCGTCGCTCTTGTGAAGCGTAACGGCCTGGCACCCAAAGGGTCGTGCCCCGCCAATGGGCGTGCGCTCTGTGAGAGCAGCGTCCATGATATCCACGGCTGCAGTCCTAGACCTCTCTTAGCTTGACTCTGTCGGTCCCCACGTGCTCTACACATGTGTGGGGGCCTGGAGGGGCTGCTGTCGCGTTCCGTGCGGCCATTTAAAGTTGTAGGTAGGAGGGTCGGAGTCGGTTTAATTGTTGGTTGCCGACTCGCTCCAGGTACCCAAAAATGTCTCCGCGCTCCTCCGACTGGGGGGGGGGGGGTCCCACAGCCCTGGTTGCTGCGCTCGCAGCACCGTTTCGTTTGGCCCATGTGGATTGTGCCTTCTTTGTCTTTACACACACTGGCCCCAGTCACACATGGCAACTATTGCACAGGCTTTGGCGCTTAGCATTGTCAGTCTGCTACATACGACGGTTGGCAACTCCTTCAGGTAAGACAGCTTTGCACAACTTAAGTCTGGAAGTTTTGGTGTGAAAGTATCAAAACAAAGGCAAAGACGGTAGAACAATCCTTGCGCACTGGCAGATGCTTTTGATCTAAGATTTAATCTGCTAATCTTTTCCCCTCTGGTTTGTGTTTTTTCTCTTCCTCCGTCCCGTTATTGAAGCACAAACTTTGGTTCATTACATTCCCTGTTTTTGACCCTGAACATGCTATCACTCTATCTCTGTGATTCAGCAATATCAAAGTAGGTGGAGGTGTTGCGTCAAGGGTGCCTTGCCATAGCCTTATGTGTTTATGATAAGTGCCTCGGGGGGGGGGGGGGGGGCACTTTAATCATTTACTGCTATGCAGCGATTTATTAAAACTTCTGCATGCAGAAGACTACAATAGAAAGGTTAGTCAGGCTAGGCATAATTCACTAAGATATTATGATTGCTGTTTGCCATATTGATCTTAATTTTCAGCAAAAAGAGCCGAGAACAATGATCGTTATGGAAAATAATACAAGAGCAATAGCTCAGAGATTCAAGCTTAATCAGTAATTTGTGGAGGCAGAAGCTAAGTGATGGCAGCACCTGCAATAAATTGAAATGGCACAATCTGCCAATAAGCTTTCCCTATTGTATATTATCTCTAATCAATATTCACATACAAAGAAAACACCTGCACATGTCTTGCTGCTCTTTTTTGTGATGTACACCAATAGGTATTATATATGTGTTATTTTGGCCATCAGCATTCTCTTTTTTCTATAAGCTTTTTTAATGAAAATACTATGAGTTTAAAGTACAACTAGGTTTTTTCATTGGGATTGAGTGCTGAGCGGTTAGAACCTCTAGCAGATTTCTATTACTATCAAGTTGTCCCGATCGCCAATATGAAATGAAGGGTGAGGTTAACCTCCCTAGCACACTGCTGAGGTCCGGATTTCCATAACAAAAGCGCACCGTAGACTTTTTTTATGTTGTAGGCCTGTAACTTCCCAAAATATGTCTGTACAAGGGTCTAGTAGACATCCTAAATATAATAATATTTTAAACAATGATGTAAAAAAAACTTACATTTAAAAACAATGAATAAAAGGTATTATTTGGATGATAAAATCTCTAAAATACTTATTTTGTATAAAATATTTTAAAACAGTATGTATTTATATTTGTATTTTGTTTATAATTCTCATTTAATTCAATTGGAAACTTGTTTTGTGTTTTATTTTTACTTTGAATTGCATCGGATGAGGGTAACTTCAAAAAGGCACATCTGGAAATTCAGGAATATAGGGAATCCAAAAGGGGAACATGTCAGAAAGAGTAGCTTTGCTTTACACTAAACAGATATCCCATTACTTTATGATTAGTGTACAAGGCAGACAGTTAAGCTCTCAAAAGATGCTAAATAATTGTCATTTAAGATTATCTATGGTAATCTTCAGGCAAATGTATGGTGTAAGGAAGCCTGATCCAAGTGAGATGATAGGGTTGAAGTAGGTTTGGCTGTTTTTCATCCAACCTCTAGGGTGAGCCAGATCACACGGGATATAGAGTTGCTGGCTTCTAATTGCATAGTGAATGGCATTGTTGTAGGGTTATGGTGAAAGGTCAGGGGCATGAAAGTTCCTTCCTGCCAGGCAACAATACCCTGATAGGAAGTATGCAGGCAGCTTCCAAGCACAAACGCGTCAATTTATTTCTAAGACCCTTGATCTTAACTAAGCAAGTTCTCTAGTGTGGATGGAGTTCTCTGAGTCCAGTGTGGATGAAGTTCTCCGAGTCCAGTGTGAATGGAGACCTGATCTCTGCTGGCTGAGGACACATGTGGAGAACACACCAGGAGAGGGAAGCTCGCTAATTTCAAGGGCAACTGGACAGCTGCAAGTATCCCCTACTAAAGGAGATTATAGACACCATACCCGAATAGCACAAACGCGTCAATTTATTTCTAAGACCCTTCATCTTGACTAAGCAAGTTCTCTAGTGTGGATGGAGTTCTCTGAGTCCAGTGTGGATGAAGTTCTCCAAGTCCAGTGTGGATGGAGACCTGATCTCTGCTGGCTGAGGACACATGTGGAGAACACACCAGGAGAGGGAAGCTCACTAATTTCAAGGGCAACTGGACAGCTGCAAGTATCCCCTACTAAAGGAGATTATAGACACCATACCCAAATAGTGGGCTGCATCCTCTGTCTTCCTACTTTGAACTGTTTGGGGCCTTTCACACTAGCCAACCTGTGCTTGCTGTAGCGTTTTTTTTTTTTAGATTATGGATGCTGTAGTGGTAACTGTGAGCTTGGAGGGAACAAGACTGCATTTTTCTGTTGCATACAAGAGAATGGAAGTTGCTTGCGCTTGCAAAAATGCAGGCTGAGGGATGTTTTTGGTAACAAGCGCAGGTCTGGTGTAAAAGGTACTCAGGTTTCCTATGGCGTTGACCCTAGGTGCCCAACTCTGCGGTACTATACCACATCGCAGCTGTGGTGCAGGTAGTGTGAATGAGCCCTTACTTGGACTAGGGCTGTTCCTGTTATTTGGTTTATTAATAATAATAATAAAAAATAATAGTGAATAGAAGCAAGCACATCTATTTTGGTTAATACATTCTGATACATTAAGATGAATGTATTATTGTTGTATATTGTATATGTTAAAACCTATTATCATGTGTGCTGATTGGGCAACACTGGGTGAGATAGCCATAGCTTTAAAATATATATATATATATATATATATATATATATATATATATATTATAAGTTAATGTTCACGTAAATCCACACTAGTTTTCTAATTATAACTTAAGTTTGGAAGGTTTAGCCATGGCCATTTAACCCTACCACCTTACTGGTCAATGGGGAGAGAAATGGAAGGGCTAGAGCAGGGGTGTCAAACTTAAACACAGGGCGAGCCAAAATGACACATAACTATAAACATTTTCATATGGAAACAAACTCAAATTTAAGGCCTGAGTTTGACACCCCTGGGCTAAAGGATGATCATGTAAGCCAAGGTTAGGATTTGTAATTTATCTTGTATTATGGCAAGTAATAATGCATATACTCAAGAATAAGCGGACCCAAATATAAGGCGAGGTACCTAATTTTGCAAAAACATTTAGGAAAAATTTAATCACTCGAGTGTATGCCGAGGGTAAAAAATGCAGCAGCACAGAAACATATGCCTAGGGTGAGAAACTAAGGCACAGAAACACACAGGAAATGATACCATGTTCAGTGGCAATCAACTCACAAAGTCCACATGAAATGTTTTATGTCTTGACTCAAATATAAGGTGAATTTTATTTATTCAGCACAGTTTGGCTGAATAAATTCAGTATATATTATACACGGTATATTTCAATCTTTACACTCTTCCAACATGCAACAAGTTGGCTTTGAAGTGTAGATACAGTTCGGTCAGTAAATATTACCGTATTTAATTTAGAATTTAGAATTTTTACATCACCACAATGTATTTTAAATAAAACAACTTGGATGCAGTTGAACTGCAGACTTTCAGCTTTAATTCAGAGGGTACTATGATAACAAATTTTGTAATAAATGTGAGAAAAGCCTTCATTTCAGGGCCTCAAAAGTAAATAGCCAAATGAAATAGAGCCCTTGTCTTTTCACAGCAAAATCTTCCTCATATAAGAAGATAAGACATCCCTCAAAACTCTAGGCCTTTTATCTGCTTACTTGATAATGAAATAATAACAAAGGAATAGCTCACACCTGTCCAGCGAGCGAGATCTATTGATCCCGCTCAAATAACAGAATACGCAGGTCAATTTTTTCACAGCTGAGTGCCGTGCGCGTGCATGCCACTCAGCTGTGCTAAAATCTGTGCAAAACAGGGATCCAACATGTTGTAAAACCCTGTTTGATATCCTTTACTTTAGATAGGGAGCGCGGGTCCCCACCCAGCTCGGCAGCAGCTCGAAGACGCCATTGCACTGCTGCGAAGAATTCTGTAACGGCTCAAATATCGAGCCATGTTTCCCTGCCTTTTGAGTCAATTGTTCAATTACTTTTGTGTAAAAATACTTTTTTAGTTTCTTAACATTTCTATGCAATATTTTTTCCAACCCACTGAATTAAAGCTGAAACTCTGCACTCTGCATCTGAGTTGTTTCATTTAAAATGAATTGGGGTAATGAACCAAAATTGGAAAAAAGTTGTCCAAATATTGACAAACCTAACTGAAAAAGAAGCAAAGTTGTGGAAAACTGTTGGTTTCAAAACCAATTGAGCGAAAGTGTACTTCTATCTCTCCTGCATCAGAGTGGGTCAGAGTTTGTTGTTCTTTTCGACATTATTAAGTGTAGTCCTCTGCAGCGATGGATTATAGGTAACAAATGTTTTCAATGTTCCTTTACTTAGGAGATCTAACAAGGGAATTACAAGATCTACAACCCTCCTTTGCACTCTGAGCACTGTTTATAATCACGAAGAAGACGCTTAATGTTGAGCAGAATGCCTGCCCCAGACAAAAATATTTAAAACATTTTAAAGGATAGTGTGAGGCTTACTGGAAAATTTGTCATCCGAGGGTGATAATAGATAAGGAGAATTTTCAGTTCCTGCAATCAATCCATTGAACTCTTCTGCAGCTGTGAAATGTTAAGGGAGTGATTGTTTTGATGTGTTTGGAATTTATAATAAACAGACCACATACCGACTGTAAAACTATACTGTATATTCCGAGCATGGAAAAGTGAATTTGCTGTACAGCTCTACAGACTGTTCTGACCTCCTAAAAGTTATGGAACAAAACACTATGAATCATGAAAAGTTTGACATGAATGGTGATTTACTGACACAAAAAACAATTAACGGTATAGGAGACATATCGTATACACTGTTTTCTGGGGCTGTTGTACAGCTGAAAGACTATTCACAGCTCAACATTCATGAGGAACTTGTGGGAAAATGGGGAAAACAGGATGTACAGATTATAAAATGTTGGCAACGTTATAGATTTTTTCAGATCTGTGTTCAAATTTTCAATGTTTGAATGGATTGCGTGAACCAATTCAAAGCCTCACTGTTCCAGTAAACACATGCCTAAAAAAAATCTGATAGTATACAGCTTCAGGTAAAATTACCCCCATTGCACTCCTCTAACTAAATTACCCCTTTAGTTACCAAAAAAAATATACAATACTCAGGCCAGCTCTTTCCTTACTTCTGCTCAGGAAACATGGGTCCTTCTCTTGTAAATAAGTGAACTCTTCCTATTGGCTGTCCAGCAGCAGGGTTCATTAAGGATACTGAAGAGGAGTGACATCAGCAACATGGGGCAGAGGAACATCAAGCCTATTTGCAATGGAGAAAAGATGAACCTAAAGTAAAGAAGAAAAATGCAATTAAATCATTTCTTATTTCTGAGCTGTCACAATGATTAAAAATCACTCTAAAATCCCCCAAAAAAACTGTGGTGGTCACATTTGAAAATTCTATAAATGCCAGTCCTCTTGGGGTTAATGAACTGCAGTGAGGCATATGGTCACTAGAGGCCATCTCATACATAGTTTCCAATGGGGAAAACACAGCTCCATAGGAATACAGATGAAATAAAGTGCTTTCTATATCCCAATTTTAATTTTGTATACAGCCACAACAGTCATATCTTTTTTAAAAAGATCACTCTAATTATAAGGTGTTTGTTAGCAGAGACCATAAAGTATATAAGGAGAGTTTAGGTGCACTTTAAGGTTGGTTTGCGTAAGAGGAGGGAAAGGGAGGTTACGTTTTCAAATCTGCACAGAAAGGGCCTGTAATTATTCCCTCATGAAACATACATCTAAATCCTACCTAGATTACATTAATCTGCAGCAGTATGTCAAAGTAAATGGACTTGCTGAAGCGTTCTTGAAGACGTCCTGCTAGTCATCAGACTGACTTTTTTTCAGTTTAGAATTGTCTCATTCAGAATTGAAAAAGCCAGTCCGATGACTATGGAAAGACAGCCAGTCCATTTACTTTGACATACTACTGTAGGTATACTATTATCTACGTAAATTAAAATCTCCACAGGCATGGATGGCATGTTATTATTGTAGTCTTCAGCAGGACATATGCAACATCATAATAACAGAAGACCATAATTTGGAGACAGCTTTCAATTTACAGCAAATATAAAAATAGGTCTTTAAAATTGGATCACAATATACAGTTGCAAGAAAAAGTAGGTGAACCCTTTGGGATAGAATACTACACAAACATAATCTGTTTTCATGTTTTTATTGAACATAACATGTAAACATTCCCAGTGCAGGGTGGAAAATATATGTGAACCTTTGGACTTAATAACTGGTTGACCCTGCTTTGGCAGCAATAACCTCAACCAAACGTTTCCTGTAGTTGCAGTTCAGACCTGCACCATGATGGAGTAATTTTGGACCACTCCTCTTCACAAATTTATTTCAGTGTAGCAATATTCTTGGGATGTCTGGTGGTAATCATTCTCTTAGGGCTTGTTTCCATTGTAGCGTTCCCGTGCGGTTGCAGCCGCACGGCTGCCCCCGCACAAAACCGCATCAATTGGAAACTTCAATATAGTTTCCACTGGTGCGGTTGTGGGAGTTCGGGTGCGGATGCGGTTTAGGGCGCGTTTCTGAACGCTAGCTGCAGCATTTTGAAACGTATCCGCGCCACAACCGCACCCACATCTGCAATACAAAAAAAATTGCCGCGCGACAACTTTAGGCATGCGTTCAGACGCGCGGCTGCAACCGCACGGGTACGCTTCAATGGAAACAAAGCCTCAAGGTCAAGCCACAGCATTTCAATCGGATTGAGGTTAGAGCTCTGACTGGGCCACTCCAGAAGGCGTATTTTGTTCTGTTGAAGCCATTCTTTTGTTGAATGACTTGTATGCTTTGAGTCATTGTCCTGTTGCATCACCCATCCTCTGCAGAGCTTTAGTTGGCAAACAGATGGTCTTACATCCCTGCAAAATGTCTTGATAAACTCTGAAATAAATTTTTCCATCAATCCATGACAACAATCGGTCCAGGCACTGAGGCAGCAAAGCAGCCCCAAATCATGATGCTCCCTTCGCCATCTTTTACAGTGGTGATGAGGTTTTGATGTTGGTGTTGTGCTTTTTTTCTCCACACATAGTGTTGTGTTTTTTTTTTTCAAACAACAAACTCTTTTCTGGTTCACATCAGGCAGTGCTTCTTGAAACCAGTAAATCCAAAACTGGTGTGTGTTTTGAAAAGGCAGAACAGCTTTCAGCAACACCTGCAATATCACCAATGTTGGACTTAAGGTTGGCTCAATCCTGGTCCCAATTAGCTCTTGGAGAAATAATTAGGCTAGGGGTTCACATACTTTTCCCACCCTGTACTGTGAATGTTTACGTTAAAAAAAACATGAAAACATACAATGTTTGTGTGGAATTATTTTAAGCAGACTGTGTTTTCCTATTGGTGTGACTTAGATCAGAGCACATTTTGTGACCAATTCATGCAAAACGTCACCTAATCCTAACAATCCTGACAATAATAAAATTAGATTTAAGAGTTTGGATTGAACCTTTGTTAACCTGTCTGTGAACCTTTGTTAACCTGACTGTTTTCCAGAGTGTGACTTGGGGTGCATTTTTGCTGCCACAATCAGTAAAGGTGAGCCAGGGGTCAGCTTACTTGTTTCCTGAAAATTTGCAGCATCTTCCAGTGATGCCGGACAGGGAACTCTTCATCCCAGGCACTGTCCAGGACACCTATGCCTGTCAAGACAGGTATAGTTGTGACCCGATGTCATCAGTAATAATAATGCCTTTGCCTTCATTTTCTGACAGGTATGGGTAGTAGAAGTCCTCACATCCCTGGTGTCATTCAAGACATGCGAGAGTGTTGGGGGTGGAAACTTTAAACAAATTACTATGTAATCTGTTTACATTTTTGCACCTCTTTTGGCATACAATTCCAAAAGGAAATGGACCACCAATGAGGTTAAGGTACATTCCAATCAAAATTAAGAATCAAACATTGAAATGCCTGCTGGGAGCATTGCCTGTCTTCTAAATTACTATACTATATATTATAAAATCTTCTCAGAAGGCTATTAATCTCTGTTTTGAATCAATATGTACATACATTAGTTAATATGGTTGCAAAATATTTGTGAAATTTAGAATTTGTGGGTTGATTGCAAATCCCCTGTATATGGTATCATCGACAACATTTTGTAAATGTGTAGAACAGTTGTAGAAAAAAGTATTGCTCTAGCACATAATATAGGTTTAAAGTCAAGAAAAATTTTACAAGTCAAAATTTCAACTTGATTTAAACTTACTTCATGCAAAAACAGCAGTAGTTCTCAATCTTTTTAAATCCGGGACGTTGCAAAGCATTACTTGCTGTATTTGGAACACGGAAGTTCAGAGTCACACTTCAGGCACAATCAGGTAAGTACCTTATATTTTCCCACCCCGCTTGTGCAAATAATATGTGCTGTGGGAAGTTATGAGGAACCAAAAAGCACCATTTGGAGGGAGGGGGCATTAATCTTCCTTCTAACTTACCACCCTACTTGTGGGCATCAGTGCTGCTGCTTGTTTGGAGCAGCTCTGATGCTTATCGACAACTTAGCGACCCCTAGGAAATGGTCATTCGACCCCCAAGGGTGTCCGGACCCACTTATTGAGAACCACTGTGCTACAGGGATAAAAAATATTTACAACCCTTCACTACATCTCCACCAATTTCTTACATAAAATTTGTGCAAAACCCCTGTACCTTAGTACATCACAATGTTTATCTGTCTGAAATGTATACTGTCTGAAATATGTGTATATCTGTATTGAGCCCCTGTGGTCACCATTATGTCCATTGTCTTAAATGCATATATGTTTAGTCCAAAAATTGCACTATGTGTTATTTATCTTAATGATTCTGAATAAAATTATGTTATTTTAACTCCCTTCACTCCTTTGATTGAGTAAGTACGATTATAATTACTTCTAATAATCCAGAGATCCAAAACACTCTTTGGGTTGAGGGTACCCATCTGTCTTCCTTGCTCAGCCACATCGGCCTCTGGCCTGTAGGGGACTGTTCTAGGGATTCATTTTGTATACCCCTGTACCTTAGTCAGAATCTTCAGGTTATGCATGTGCAATGGGACAAAACACATTCCTGCTGTCCAGAAGCTGGGAAAAGTTTGTTGTTTCTGCACAAAAAAGCAACCTATACCTGTTACCTATAAATATGGGGGTGGGGCGGTTTAACAACTATATAACACCTTGCAATGTGTATGTAAGCTCATACAACAATATGATTTATAACTCAATGAAGCAAATATAAGTCTGTCCATGTGACTAGCATACATGAGGTTAGGCATTTACGTCTTTGGAGAACATAACAAATCCATATGTGAGAAGGTGAGATACATTTGTCATTATTCTACTAAATATTAAACACCCCATTTAAATCGTTGCCCTTTTGGTTCAAACTATCTGAATATGGATTGCTTAATTTGAAGTGCTTTATTCATTGCTACATAAAGCAAGCAACAAGGGACGAACACGCCTGATTGATTATATTGGGTTTAAAGATTTCCCTTCACCTTTAGGCTTTTGGATAGTTAATGGCCAAAGACATTAATGTTTCAGAGCTATATGGGCAAGTATTCAAAATTAGTACATTATTTCACTAAATTCCCAATAGGGAGGTGTCAATTAACTAGTTCATTCCACGACAGTTAACATAATGACTCTAAAGAGACAAACGGAAAGAGGGTCTGCTTTGTAATCTGCATAAAATGTTCATGGAACATATGTTTTAATATATATCACATAGTCTGTTGGAGCAATTCCTGTGTGGGTTTATTCAAAGTTTCAATCATGCCTACGTATGGCGCATTGTGTGAGAATGCTTTTATACAAATTATTATGCTTGTTTAATCTATAGGGAGGGTGTACTTACATATACTTGCAGTATTGCTCTTTCCAGCAGGATTCCTTCTTTCAGTTACAGGATGGATAAACACTTTGCTTGTCTGGTCATTATTGTCTGATGTCAATATTTACAATGAAGGATGAACAACCATTAAATACCTACTAGACAGAAGACTGTAAAGGTATTCATATATGCTGGCCAGCGTTCAGCTTTATTGTTATCATCAAGTATTTACATAGCACTGACATATTATGCAGCACATTAGAGGTTATTTAGTCATTACTACTACATTTCTCTCAGAGGAGCTCACAGTCTAATATCCCTACCACAATTAATGTCACTAACATAGTCTAAAGCAAGCCATATACGTTTGGATTCCTGTGCGTTTGCCCATTGAACGAGCACACCATAGTAATGTCCCCACTCTGCTTTTGGTTGTCCATCAAAATTATAGCGATCTACCAGAAAAGATCCGGCTTGCAATTCTTTTCTAGTCAATCGTTCCAGGTGGGCGCCTCCGTTTGCGGACAACCAACCCCTGAGTGAGCAGCACGAATGCGCACAGCAGTTGAATGTGCGCAAAATTACACGAGAATGGATACGTGTATGGGGGGGGGGGGCTTAGAACAATTTTTGGGGAGAAGACAACAAACCAAGCTGTTTTAGTAGTGTGGAAGACATGCAAACACAGGAATATACAAACTCTTTTTAGATGTGGATATTCAACGTTTAAGATTTAAACCTAGAAGCCTAGTAATGCATAGACAGAGGCCTAGCCACCATGCCAGCCATGCTATCACTCAGCTGTATAGTTTATATATATTTGGAATTTTATACAACTAAAATGTTCATTTTAAAACTTGACCGGTCCTCTTTGGTGCATTACAGTTCTTTGCTGTTGTTGTAGTACCAATTCTATATTATTACAATTGATGCACACATATATTTTCAACTAATTAGTGATGGCTCGAACCCGGAATTTGATGTTCGAGAACGGTGAACGCGAACTTCCGCAAAAATTGGCGAACCCGGCGAACCGGCGAACCCGCCATTGACTTCAATGGGAGGCAAATTTTAAAAAA
>CM070039.1:44441366-44451964 GCA_036250615.1 Ptychadena robeensis
TGATGATCAGAACCATTTTGTGTGACAAACATGCAAAAGAATAAGAAATCAGGAAGGGGGGCAATAGTTTTGCACACCACTGTATGTAGGCGAGGCACATTTTAGCATTTTGGAGAGAACACCAGGGAAATAACTGGTGCTTCTGGTTAATAACACATATTATACAACGTGTGTGTAAAAAAGAAGAGGAGAACCTAGTAAGGAGCGAGAGGGGCAGTGCCTGTGCACGAACCCCAAACGACACCTAACTATAGAGCCTAGGCGCTCCAGGGGACTTTAAAGGCACCAGGTAGTTGATAAATTAGATAAAACTAAGTAATTTATTGGGAAGATAGGTAATATATTCATACATAATCATGACCCAAACATGGGAGAACTGTACATATAAAGATATCCATATCCACATCCAATAGTCATGTATAGGAATATTGTACATACAGAGTGGTTCTTGCAGAGATAAAACAATGTAGTTACATAGTCATTTACTCCATTAACCCACGCAGGGGAATGAGTAAATGCATACATAGGTTGCCACATCCATGTTAAAAATTAATACAACACCTCTATTGTTACACAGCAGATATTTCCATGGTAGAATAAATATAGATCAACAAATACTTTCTCGACGCGTTTCGCCAAAGACGGCTTCATCAGGAGATATACGTGTATTAGTTGCTATAACAAACAGAATAAATAATCAATGCTCGGTAACAATACATTGAAGGCCAACACATGATCACAAAAATTTTAGTGTGTACTCACATCCTATGGGTGTGATAGGGTTCAGCTAAGGTTGATTGGGGGCTTATCCCTGGAGACCAAACGGGGACCCTAAAGGTCTGGGTGGTCCCCTCCTATGTGAGCCACGTCCACCAGGCGGGGAAGCCGCCTTGAAGGGATAACGGGGGACCGGAAGGGCACGCGGCACACCGATGCCTCCGCCTGCGGATGAAGATAGAGTTAGGGTGCTGGAGTCATAAGGACACTGGCTGAAGAGGCAAGCTCGCCTGCATGTCGGGGTGAGAGGGGTATTACATGAGCAACCGCGTAACCCATAAATACCTGCATGATGGTGCCAAACATGCGGCGGGTGCCGTCGCCCAACCGTGTAGACCCAGCGTTCCAATGGAATTCCAAAGGCCTCCTAGTCAGCCGCTTTTTATTATGAAAAAGATAGAAAAATGTGCTTTGAGAGGTTCAGAACACATTATGGGTTTCATTATATTCATCATTATTCTAATTGGAAAAATAGTTCTGACTTACAACCAACCATTGGTAAACAATTAAGTTAAGGGGCCACTGTACAACATTTAGATAACTTAGCCATAGCCTCTAACACGCCAAGAACTTATACATCAAAATCACACACAAATGTATTGTCACATTTAAATGCATCTGCTGCCATAGAACTTTGTATTATAGTATAATCCAAAAACGCAAAGGATGCATTCAATGCATTTTCAGTAGACACGTCATAATGCAATATTCAAGGCATGTGGTATGCTGCTTTGAAAAAAATTAATCACTGAAGCTTCTGTGTGTGCTGTTCCATTGCCAATCAAAATTTTTTTGATGCATGGCAAATGTAGATGTTTGAGGGTAGTAGAGACTTAGCCAGGGGTGGGAAAACTTTTTGACTCGTGGCCACAATGGGTTTTTAAATTTTACCGAGGGGCTAGACAAAGAACCAGTAAGGGGCACCCGGTCCCAAATACTTCCAGCCTGGGTCCCAAAAACCAGACTATATTGATAAATATTAAATACTGCTTTAAAAAAGTAATTTTCATACTTCCATGCAGAAAAAAAGAAAACTATATTAAAGAAAAGTAATAGATATATAAAAAAGAGGCTTTGCATAGTCAAGTAAGCATTCTATTGCAGACATTGGCAAACTTTGGCCTTTAGTTTGACCATAACAATCATCCACTAAACATTATCTCCACTTATTGCTGGGAACAAGCCAAGGTTAGCCAGTTGGTCTTGACATCAAGGTGACAAAGGGCCGGATAAATAGACTAAAGAGGCCGTATATGCCCCACAGGCCGTAATATTCTAACAAATAGGAACAAGGACACGAGGCGCACAACCTAGTACAACAAAGTAAGGTATTGTAAATGGTTAAATAATATAAAATATAATAAAACAAAATACAAAATACTCAAGGAGGTTTACAAGGATTGATCTCTCAGGGCCATAAGCTTTCCAGGATGACCTTACTTCCTGGTTAGGGATGAGATCCCTTCCTGCTTACAGATGCTGGAGGGCTCAACAGGAACAATGGTACACGTTTTGAGCGGAGGCTCTTTTTCAACCAACGTAGTTTTAATGTAGTATGCCCACGTCTGAACTAAGCCTAAAGCTAACCATACGCAGCTGGATTTGTAAATAGAATTGACGTGGTGCACATCGATTCCTGTCCGATTGTCCCGCGATCGAGCACAGTGTGGTGACGTCACCACGCTGTGATCGTTTCCTGGTGGATTGCACGGGTATGTACCGGTGTATGCCTAGTTTAAGATTTCTCAGAATCTAATCTCATTCACCTTGCAAGCATGCAATTATACCGGTGTATGCCTAGTTTAAGATTTCTCAGAATCTAATCTCATTCACCTTGCAAGCATGCAATTATCACTTCATTTTTTAAATACTTACTAAAAACATAACTATAAAGTTGTGCTCTGAGAATAATTTTAATTCTTACTTACTGATGTAGCACTTGCATTACATCTTAATACAGAAAGTACTGCGATCTGGTCCAGCGAGGATCCAAATTGCAGCTTTTGCTGATGATTTACAGCAAGACAGCACAGAATACTTAGATTCTTGTGGAATAGTCTGAATTACTCAGTAAACCATATAAGTTCAAAATTAATTTTAAAAATTGGCAGCACTTTGGGCTCGTAGAACCAGTGCTGGGTGCACAATGCTCTTGATGCTAACGCTTTCAAATTACCTTTCTAAGTAAGCTAATGACTGCACCTCTGAGCGGGAAAGCCTGCTTTGCAGAACCACAAGGAAGAACCACATATCTTACACATTCTGCAGTCTCTGTTCTTTTTAATGAAGCAAAGTACCTGGCAGAATGAGAAGTCTTATAGAGGACATACAATATACGCAATTTGATTGCACACACCTTTAAGGGGCCCACATAGAGGAGGCAAACAATAGGCATCCAAATGTAATACTTAAAGGAAGTCAGCTTTCTAAAACTTAAGTGCCAGGCTATTTGTATTCATTTTTAAAGTGTCAATGAATCTTCCTGGTGGTTCCATTATTTCAATACTCACCAATGCCTGTATTTTCATACAGGTGTATGGCAAGGGCAACTCCCAGTGAACCAGTGGGAAGAGCCGAGCATGCAGAAGGCACTGGATGATGGTAAGATATCCCAAGAATTGCTTGGAGTTACCAGTTTTAGCAATTAAAATTTACCCCCAGCTACACTCAGGAATACTGTTATGGCCCCCATACATGGGTCGGATTCCGACCGGATTCCGGGACGATCGATTCCGGGCGCGTGCACGCGAAACGATCGTGCCGGAATCGCGTGCAGCCCACCTTGTCCGATCGTTCGCGTCCGATTGATCGGGGGCTCAGAATCGGATCCGACAGAGAACCAACATGTTGGTCTTTCTGATCCGATTCAGCACACATCAGGGGGAGTTGCCATTTGGGAAGTAAGCGATCGGACACGGAATCGTCCAGGAATCCGTGGGACAAGGTGGTATGCAGCGATCAGATACTCTTAATTGGCCGATTGATCGGAGCTCCGATTCCCGCTGAGATCGCCGGAATCGATCGGATCAGTGATCAATCGGCCATGGAATCCGACATGGATAGCTTTAGGGGGTTAAGTAAATATATGTCCTGTGCTCTTGTTTAAGTTCCCAAAGGCTGGCAGTCTTTCAGGGATCAATTAACTGCAGTAACACATATGGCTGCTAGATGGCTGTATAGTATGGTTTCTTATGGTAAACACATAGTAGCATAGAATTGGGAATAGGATGTGATGACCCCACTGACTTGCACTACCCTGAGGGTCCTTATACACTGGATGGATTTTTTTAAGGCATGCGCTTAAGCATATATACAAAAAAGCATGCACATTTAATTTGTGTTTGTGAACAAAGCAATGAAAAATGCATGCAGCTGTGCATTATAAAAATGCATATGAAACGCAGCTTTTTTAAAAACACAACGCATGCAGTGTGAATGGTAACATTGGTTTTTTATGAAAAAACGCAGTACTGTATAAACGTGCATTTATTGCGATTTTGCGATCCCATTCATTGCAATGGATCACGATTATATAATCGCGATGCGATTTTTTTAAATGGAATGACGGATATTCTCCCAGACGAATATCCGAGCTCCATTGACTTGCATGCATTGCGCATATGTGATCGCAATTGCGATGTTTAGATCACAATTCATGTCCACAAGTGCGGATATTCGAGATTACGAATATGTCATCAAATATTATGGCGGATATTCGCGAAATTACGCGAATTCGAATATTGCCTAGTCGCTTATCACTAGTGAAGTGACAATCAGGACTTAGTGATTACAGGTAAGGATTTTTCATCAGGGTTTTTAGTTGAAGGATAGTCTGCAAAACAGACAAAAGACATGGAGTATATGTATACTGAGCTGCACTCTTATTTATCATTTATTATACACATTTTGTATTTATTTTATTTTATGGCATTTAGTGCCAAAAATGTTTTTGTCTCTTTTTTTGGCTCTTCCTTGCTTCTTGGGAGGTGCCATTTAGATGACAATCTTGATGTGGGTTGATGACAGCCTGGGCTTACAGACAATGGGTTAAATCATGGTGGTTGCCATTTAGTAGTAGGTTTCCATTGTAAGGGTCAGCTCTGGATTAAAGATATTTGAGTATTTTAATTAATTCTGCTTTCAATAGTATATATCAGTGATGGCGAACCTATGGCATGCGTGCCAGAGGTGGCACTCGGGGCCCTCTCTGTGGGCACACGAGCTGTCACCCAGCACAGAGGAAAGAACTGCAGCCTATTGGTTCTCAATGCTGTCAGTTCTCTTTCCCTCTCTTCTGATTGCATGCAACGCCCCATACCCTCACCTATTCCATCCTATATGAAAGTACAGTGTGTGTTTACATGTTTCGTGTGTGTATATAAGTTGTGTGTGTGTAATTCAGTTTAAATTGCCATACCGGCACTTTGAGATAAATAAGCAGGGCTTTGGGTTTTAGTTTGGGCACTCAGCCTCTAAAAGGTTCACCATGACTGGTATCACATTGTCCAGGTAGTTGACAAACAATGAACACCACCTCCAAGGTGTGCCTATGGGCAACCACCCGGTGTATATGATAATTCATGACCGCTCACGTCAAAACATAACAATAAAACTATAATTCATGTCAAAGTTTTGTTACTCAGCATTATTTGTTTTGTTTTTCTGGTCATTTAAACATGCGACCTTATTCCATTAAAATTATTTCATTTCTAAACTTAAAAGTTTCAGCGATAGGTCCACTTTATTTTTGTTAATGTATTGTTAATGATCAACTTTAAATTCCTGTGTAAATGTGTATCAGCAGATACATTTAACACCTGTACATTTTATTTTTTATTGTTTTTACGTTTTTGAACCCATTTTGTCTATGTTGAGATGATGGCATCAGTCTGTTACAGACAGTAGCTTGATACTTTTCACCATAATATGGGTCTTTATTATTAAATCTGCAATGAATATGCCCTTTACCCAAGGGTGGTTTCTTGAACCCAATAAAACAGTCCCAGCATGAGACAAAAATTTATATAATCTGTAGAAGTAGCCAGCCTTGATAAATGAAGGTTATCTCGCTTTTACAACAATCATGGAAAAATAATTTGAGGTTTCCACCTCCATAACAAAATTCATCTTGGTCCAGTAAAACAAAATATATAGGAGACATCTGCACTGCAGACGTTTATTGTCATCAGAAAATATAAACTTTACAACTTTCCTTCTTGCTGTGCCAAACTTTAGAAAAATCCTAACCTTGAAATTGTTCATGCCATTCATAAAGCTGCCCAATCCCACCTTGAAAAGCTGAGTAAATATGTCCACACACTGATAAGATAAGGTGATCTATTGCAAACAGCAGGTCACAGGCCGCTGGAATGCATAACAGGCAGCATCACTAAAATCTCACAACCCCGCAGCAGGAACGGGGGAGGGATGCGGCGCTATGGGACAATATTCGGAATCATATTTCTCTTAAGCAGAAGTATTTAGTCAAAACTGACATCTTCTTATGCGCGCTTATAAATTTTAGCAAAAGAGTGCGTTATTCTGTTCATAAAATTGGGGGAATATTTATCACAGGGCAACGCTGGTATTTTATTTCTACATATCTCACCAATGTTTGGCTTCTTACTTTTTTCATTAAAAAAAATCACTCACCTAAAAAGCTTTCCAGGTTAATAATGTTCTATTTCCTAAACTTTGCTTTAGGAGTTAGTAGAGTGATTTTGTTAACCTCGCTGGTAGTAAGATTGTTTTTTTTTTTGGAGGGGGGGTCCTTTTAAGCTGATACATTAAATTTGATTTCTGTTTACATTTCCTGCCGAGTCCACCCTTTACTGCACATGGGATGCAAAGACATGGGAAAACAACACCGGGACTGGCATAATTGGAGACCGCAAGGAAAACCACCCAGTGCAGCCTCCCCCTGTAACCCACTATGGGGAATAACATGCCAGTCTATACTGGTGCTTCATGCCCGCGGTTGGGGACGGATTCACAATGCTCAGTTGGGGCAGCACGTCAGCGGGAGCGGATTCACAACGCCCGTCCGTGGCTGCACCAGATACATGTTTGTGATGCGTGCAAACCACGCCCAATGGGCATGGTTTGCTAATACATTTGTATAGGAAGCACTATTGCCAGCACACCAACGTGCCTATAATGCCCCCCATGGTTCCTGAGGCGCTGTAGTGTAGACCCAGCCTTCGATTGTGTGGATAGAGGAAAATTTGGAGTATATAGGCCCCATATAGTGGGTTACATAAAGATGGTTACTAGAGATCGAAGTTTTTGACTAGCTGACTTTGTGAGTTGATTGCAAAGTCCCTGAACATGGTATCATCACCAAAATTGTAGGATGTAGAGTATGTGTGGGAGCAATAAAAAAAATTGTGTTGCTCTAACATGTGTAGCTTGCAATTCAGACATTTTGACTTCTCTTTGAACTTGATTTCTGCAAAAAAAAAATTATATGAGAGATTAACTCAAGAATCTTAAGAAATTTGAGCGGCTCGAATTTTCACATAAAAATGTGTGCATCTCCAGTGAACGCCTGCTGAGGACAGTATTAAAATAACCAAATGCGTCTGTTGATTTGTCCCTGTGTGTCCAAAGTACAGGTTTGCTTTAATGCAACCTCATCAGTATATAAATTTATTAATTGAAAGGTATTTAAAATATCTTTATACCTACCTCTTCCAGTGGTGTTTTCAACTACCACATAGCAGAGAGGTCCCATTCATTCTCTATGGGAGCGATCGGGGGCGATTGGGCACGGCTGAAAATCATGGCTAAAAATGCTCCAGATTGTCCCTGATCACGTTGAATCATGCGATCTCCACCAGCGATTCAGATTGTGGCCGATCGCTCTAGTTGAAACTAGAACTACAGACTGTAGTCTGTAGTATGTCTGTAATGGCTTAGATCGATTTTGCGGCCGATTTCGGCCAAATTACAACTTTAAGCTTTAGATCTCCATCTGAGCGTGCAAGATGGTTGATCGGGCGAAAAATCTGGTGTAAATCTAAGCGTGTAAAGGGGGCTTTATTCATAGGAATAGTAGAGTGTTGTACCATGTTAAGCTAGCCATACACGCTCCGTTTTTTCCTCGATAGATGAGGGACAGACTGCAGCATGATGACATCCTCACGCTGCAACCGATCCTTCAGAGGATCGATTACCACCCTTTGTGTGTCGGACATTACTTTGGATGGGGACTTCCCTCCCCATTCAAAATAATGGGATCGGACAGGAATCTACCAACATGTTGGATCACCATGCGATCTGACCTGTGGGAGATTCCTGGTCCATCTCGCCAGGTGGGCACACCCGATTTTCGGCTGAGCGACTGATGGTCGATTGGTGTGAATACGCAAGGCGATCAGCCGATAAATCTGGCAGGAAAGTTTGGAGTTTACGTGATACGTTATTGGCTTACTGAAGTCATTAGAGAAGCAAGCTTTCGGAATGTCTCAGATGATCTGAGACATCCCGAAAGCTTGCTTCTCTAATCACTTCAGTTAGCCAGGAGTCTCATGCCTCCAGTAACTGTTCAATGGAATATTAAAAAATTACCGACTAACCTGGATCTAAATAAGAATAAAAGAAGTTTTGGCAATGAAATGAAAAGAAGGTTAACAAATTGGCTCTGTAAAGATCTGACCTGGTTTGTGATTTTCCTCTTTTTTCCTCAGTACATGTTAATGTAAATGCATGACAAAAGCATGGTAAATGCATTCTATATGCATGTTCACACTATCTCTGAGATAAATCCTTTAAATTCTTAAAATATGTTAAAAGAAAACCTTTAATCATGAAGAAAATATGACAGAGATGAGATTTCCACTGGGGACAAGGAGGAGACAAATTTAATAAGTGTCTCCTTCAGTTCCTAATAAAGAAAAATGATGGTGTAGGTATAATTGTCATGCTGTACATTAGCACCATTGCAAAAGAATGACAAGACCTGAATGGGGAAAATGTTGCATTTTCATGAGTTTAGTTTTATCTTTGCAGTGTTTACCTTAAATTATTAAAAAAAATGTTTACTTGCTTCCTCATTACATGTGATTACAAATAAGTATATACAAATTTAAGTGTACAATGCCATTCGCATTTTTGATATAGGGTAAAGGAGGGCAAATGTGAAACATTTTAACAGCTATGTCCATATGGGCAAGAAACATTTGAGTAGTAGTAAAGAGCAGAAGATGACCCCATCAATTCGTTTTTTCTTTTAAATTACCAAGTTAGAAAAGTATTTTGAGGGTTTGAAGCTCACTGTTGTATTTATCAGTTGAAAGTAATATCAACCAAACGGCTGTACTAACCTTAGGACTGGCTAGGCAAAGTCTTTAGCCTCTTTGCCCTGGCTCAGCTCCCATGCCTCCTCTTTTCATGTCACCAGCACATGCACATTAGAAGTATGACAGAGCAGCCAACATCAAGTCTGCAGAATGAGCTGCGTGATATTTCAACTGCTCTCTTTCCTTTTTAGTGCATGGGCTGAGGGGAGGGCACTAGTGGCAACATCAAGAAGTTGTCTATGTCTATGGTTCTGGAACCCCCAGAAATGCTGCAGCGATATAGATAATCACTACAGCTTTCCGTGTGTATATTGTGTTTTTCCTAATCCCTGTTCCAGTAGCGGCTAGGAATGAGTGTCACAATTGCAGCGGTGCCCTCTACCAGTTCTGCTGTGTCTTGTCCAAAACATCAGAGGACCAGGACCTTTCGTGGATCAGCTCCCTCTGCTGGTGGAAGGGATTGTGGCACATGATGTGGCTCCTGCTCCCTCTGCTGGAGGATACCGGTTACCGCTCATTATCACACACCTGGAGTCCTGTCCAATCAGACCACCTGACCTTGTATATAAGGAACTCTGAGGCAACAGGGAGTTGCCTGAACACAGAGGTCTTTAAGTCTTTGATCCACAGGTTCTGCTTCTTCATCTTACCTTATTGTAACTGGCCCCTGGACTGTTTTTGACTACCCTGTTTTCCGTCTGCCCTGACTATCGTCTGCCTGTCTGACTATGTCTCTGCCTGCCGACTCTGTACTTGGCCCTGGAACTCTGCTGTCAGCCGCTATCAGTAAGTGTGACTAGGGACCACAACCTGGGGGTTCCCCGTAGCAAAATCCATGACTCCTTGCTGGGTGCTCTGGTGAATACCGGGGGCTCCTTAGAATCTGCGCCCTGGTTTTTATACTTGTCTGGTGGCACAGTGGGTCCACTGCTCTCCTGGTTCACCCGTGACAATGAGAAGCACAAGCAATATTCAAATTTGTGACATTTCGCTAAAATTTCTCCAAATAATCGAAGTATATTCGAGAATTTGGGATCTCCTGTTTACTTTTAGCTAATATATCGACACATTTATATGCGAATATTGTGATGGCAATGTCATGGTGACATGTAACTTGCTAAAAGTTTTTTAGTAGGATTCCCAAAGGAACGGTCATTTGCAGACCGAATTGAAAATTAACCTGAATGTTCAAGATTATGAAGTTACAGCACAAAATTCGAGATCTTTCAGGTACCGATATTTGAAATAAAAATTTGCGATTAGAATATTTGCACTCAACACTAGTGGCAGACTAGTTTTTCTCAACTGCTAGGGAGGTTAACCAGGGGTCCGTGAGACTAGTGTTGAGCTCGAATATTCGATTTTCGAATATTTAGCTGGAATATCGCTATTTTGCCATTTTGCGAATATTCGCAAATATATCATCGGATATCCGACGCGATCGCGATTCTTCGCAATTTGATAATCGCAATTTTATAATCGCGATCCATTGCAATGAATGGGATTGCGATTATATAATCG